>LOEQ01001621.1:272875-283646 GCA_001685075.1 Bramus lutescens
TGAAGCCTGGGCCCTGCCTGCCTGCCTGCCTGCCTGAGCCCCTGAGCCTTAAATTCCTCTTGTGTGCTGCGTGATGGTGTGGCTTCCTCACCTCTCTCCTGGGTGGGCGTGGCAGGGCTAGACCTTGCTGATGCCCCCTACTTCTGCCTTCATTCCTGCCGCCATCCTGCCTCTCCTGTGGTCTCTTCTCCCACTTCCTCCTCTCCCATGTGCCTGAGTCTCCTGACTGAAGAAATGGGTTGAGTCCCAAGGAGACTCTCTGAGAGGAGAGACCTGGGGTGGGATTTACCTCTTCCACCCCAAGCCATAGGGGTTCTAGCTAGGGACTGGGAGAGAACGGAGTGGCTCTGTCTCTGACATTGATGCCCCATTGCTGCTGCTATTGTCACCTCCCTGTCTCCACCTCTGCTGCCCTCCATCATCCCCACTGCTCTTCATGTGGTGAGGAGGTACAGTTCCCAGCTCCTACCCCTCAGGTCTGTGGTACTTGGTTTTTAAATGACTGGTTGGGATAGAGACCTTAATAAACAAAAGTTCCAGTAGATACCGGTGGGGGGCATTTTGTTCTCTGTGGTTGGCAGGTGACCTTACCCTTCACAGATGGACCAGCTCCATCAAGAGGAAGAGGCATTGCACAATACTGTAGCACTGGCACCACAAGGGGATGGATGCCTTTTAGGCCTGGGACTCGTTGCTTAGTATGGGTGGGGAGGTGCCTCCTGCCTAGGATAAAGCAGTCTTCAGGGCCTCTGACGCCAGACAGGGAGAAAGCAACAGCTCCTTGCCAGGTCCCTTTCATCTGTGCATCTGAAAACCGTCTCTCTTCTCCCTGGTACTTGTACCTCACACACTACTCCCACTTGTGGGGGTCTCCACTCTGGTGGTTCTAGAAGATTATTGCTTTTCTTGACCACAAATGCTTTATTTTCACCTAGGGTGAGTTCTCAGGCAGGTAAAGTTGTCCTATGCCATGGTTGGCTGGAAGTGTCTGACATTTCACACTTGGAGAAACTGAGGCCCGTGGTTGATCAGATTTCCTAATGGTATACTATAGTGATGAAGTGGCAGCGCTGGGGCACCCCCTCCCCCCGTGAACTCTGTCCTCCTGTGGCAAATGAGTCATTTATAGGCTGCCCATGGGTCCCTCTGAGCCTGCTGCATCCACACCCCTCCAAACTGCCTTCACTGTAACAATGCACCCTCCTCCCTTCGCTCCCTCCGTAGGCCACTGCCCTGCAATTAACAGTCACACAGCCAGCTCCTATTACACCAGTTCCTTTAGCATGGGCTTAAACCCCCACCCCTGCATGAAATTGCTCTCTGGTTTCCTGTGGCTAGAACTCCACAGTTTCAATAGTCAGTGAACTCTAAACCTTCAGGCCCAGGTTCTGCACCTCGCGCTGCTCCTCAGCAATTTTGCCTAACCTTCCCCTCAACCCTCAAGTTCAGGCCAGTGTTTGGTCCTCTGTTGTAGTCTGTCTTCGTGGTCACAGGTCTCTATACCACCTCACCTCTTTTTTAGTGTTCCAATCAGTAGACCAAGGCCCAATCCCAACGCGAGTCTCCATGTGTTCTTACCACATTTCTCTCAGGGTGGGGAGAAAGGGGCACCCTTAATTGGAAAGAAAATCGATGGCCGCCCGCACAGAACGATTAGTGCTGACATCCACAGCAGTGACCTTAATCTCTGTGTCGCCAAACTGCATGGCAGCACGGATCTCACGGCGGTTGGTGGGCGTGCCTGTGTTTTCCGGGCAGCCTTCAGGCTCAAGCTCCAGGCTGAGTGCACCACACTTGCGCACTCCAGGGTCTGTGATGAAGCGTGCGTCCTCCGCAGCGCAGCAGTACAGATTGATGAGCACACGCCGCTGGCCGGGGCGCGCAGGGCAGTAGCTGCGCCGCACCTCCTCTCCCAGGGCCACCGACTGCTCTGCTGCCACGAAACGCTCAAAGACATCAGTGCACCAGCGGCGCCCATCCCGAATCAGCAGTTTCTCAGGTGGGTGGTGACCAGGCACAAAACGGTTGAGCACGC
The DNA here is from genome assembly GCA_001685075.1 of Bramus lutescens. Lineage (NCBI taxonomy): Eukaryota > Metazoa > Chordata > Mammalia > Rodentia > Cricetidae > Bramus > Bramus lutescens. Next base: position 274,911 of record LOEQ01001621.1, read on the forward strand.
CTACGCCGTAAGTGAGAGGAGAGCGGCGTACCCGCACCACACCGGGTGCCTGGCCAAAGAGCACTGCTCCCTTGAGGATGGTGAGACCCACGTCGTGCGGGACCACAACGCGCAGGCCATGGGTGCCCAGTGCTGTCTGTACCGCATGTTGCAGGACAGCCGACTCTGCAAAGCCGCCCACCAGGAATAGCAACTTCACGCCCTGTACCTCAGGCCTTGCCAGCAATGTCTCTGCAGGGCAGGGTGTAGGGTGGGGTTCAGGAAGAGAGAGAAGGAGACAGAGTCACTAAGAGCCACTATTTCATGGTAAGTGGTTCTTCTGTACCCCCACCAGTTCTCTCTTTTCGGGGGCGGGGATTTTGTTTTTCCAGACAGGGTTTCTCTGTGCAAATAGGACCCTGGCTTTCCTGGAACAAACTGGATCAGACAAGGTTTAAACTCACAGAGATCCTCCTGTCTCTGCCTCCCAAGTGCTGGGATTAAAGGCACGTGCTACTGTGCCGGGCCCCACCAGTACTCTGACAGCGTTAAAAAGAAATCAGTGCTTCTTGGCATTCTTCACTGGTCCTGCTGCCCCCAACACCCTACTCCTTTTCTACCATCCCATGAAGAATAGAGAATCAGGATGGCATTTACACTGCTCAGGACAGCCTGTCTACACACTATCAGTTCATTCAGTCCATTCACAAAACTGACAAACGGAAGCACCAGGGTTTCTTTAACCTGGCAAGACTATAAACAACAATTCCTTAATCACCATGAGTTGTTTGCTCCAGGTAATACAGATGATTCTGGGTTTTACCCCAAGGTAAGGATGTGTGGTTACTGGCATAGAGGAGAGGAATTATTTCTGAACCTGAATTTGGTGATGAATGGGGCATCCAGGCACTCACCTATGTGTTGGATGATCCCACTGACTGTGGGCTGGAACAGCTCATTCATAGCCTCACAGGACATCCGGAGCATCCCCTGTGAGGACCACTTCACAAAGTTCACACTGTGGGTGGTGAAGGGGACACACAAATCCATGGGTCAGCTCAGCTGCAGCTTCTAGTCAGGGGTCCTCATGTGTCTGCTCGGCTCATTCAGGAGATCACAAACGACTGACCCTCACTCCATCATAGCAGAGCCAAGAACACTGAGTAACAGGGTGGGTCAGGGATAAGATAAAATCTGCAACCTCTGTCCCTTATGACACCCTTAACTCTTCGTTGGACTGCCAATTCCTGACCGCTGGTGGACCTGCCTCACCAGCCAGTACTCAAGGCCCCGCCACCTGTCACTGCCTCATCTGGCACGATGTACGTGTGTGGAACTGCCCAGGCCTCTCTCTCTAGTCCCTGGGGCACACGACTCTCCCTTGCAAAGGCAGGCCACATTAGCCGCCCGACTCCTGACCCTGGGCGCACCTGCTCCTGCGCAGGGCGGTCTCCACGTTGTGGCCTCGTTGTTTGCGGTAGAAGTCAATGAAAGAGAAGGGAAGCGAAATGTTGAGCGCTCCCGCACGGTGTGGGCCTGCAGTGCGCTTGCGGGCCTCGAAGGCAATGGTTAGATCCACCCAGGCTGCTGGCCGTTGCCTTTTGAATTTGGCGATGAAGTCCTCTCCGAATATGCGGCACAGCAGCTGCTCAAAGGCCAGGTCCACCCCTACTGCGCCATAAGGGCCGCCTACAGCAGGGTAGGAGACAGAGCGGGTGTTATTGCCAGATCGGCCACCAGGGGACGATGGAAGGCCCTGTAAGCTTGGTGACAGGGTACTCGTGGGTATACTCGCCAGAAGCCTTGTAGAGCTCCTTGAGGGTGCCATGAGGTTGCTCCAGCTGGTGTACGGTCAGATCCACAGTACCACCTCCACAGTCTGCCACCATGTAGCGGTCTCCTGCACCGGCCAATACAGGTAACATGAAAGGCCTGCCTCTGTCTCTCACCTTCCGTCTTGCATCCCCCACCCCCACCTCACCTCCAGCCCTGCTCCAGGCACCATACCCAGCCTTGGTTTATGGAGGGGGTGGAGGGAGGTGAAGGGCTTCATTTCAGGCTACCAAATAAGGACACTACGTGTGGAAGGGGGATGATTTGAGGCTTGAACATGGAACAGAACTTCCTGGCGGAATGAGTTGGGATGCAACTGTAAGGAGGATGGGTATAGGTGACCGAGGGAGGATGCAGGCTTCACGGATGGAGCCCTCCCCAGTTCCTACAGAGTCTCTAAGAGCTGAGATGTCCCTTCATGCCCTGTCACCTCACCTTCTTGCATCTCTGCCCACAGTTCTCCTACACCAGACTCCACCAGGAACGTTCGGCTGTGGCGAGATCTCCGCAGCTGCTCCCGGGCTGGGGTGGAAAGTAAGGTTAGGAGCTACCGTCTCAACCCTTATCCTTACCAAGGCTGTCCAGAGCCCTGTGGCAACACGGATCCCAATCCCAGGCTCTAGAAGCAGCTGGAAGCATTTCTGGTTACAGGACTTGTTCTTGCCCCAGAGGGAGCAGGTCCTGGCTCAGTCAGGCCCAAGAAGCCTTGAAGGATCTAGGTGGGAGGTATTTCCAAGTGTCCCAGGGAAGCTCAGGACTTTGGGACCTCTCCCTGCCAGGGTGAACACACTGAGGAGTTTGTCCTTGGCCTCAGTGCCTGGGTCTGGCTGCAAGAGCTTTGGTTGCTAAGGGGCAGGGTTGATGTGGGATAACAGTTGATAGATTGACCATTTAAGGAAAAGCCTCTAAAGAGGAGGCTGGGGCCCAGCTTGCTCCCCTGTTAGTGCCCATTGAGCACCTGCCCCGAGGCAGTCTGTGTCTTCCTGACCTTCAGACTCTGCTTCCCTGGTCAAGATGGGATTGTTCTTAACCTGGGGTCCTAGAGCCAGGGCTGTGTCTCTCTCACAGTGAACTCCACCAGGGATCTTGGGTTCCCTCAGGGTTGTGACTTCCCCTTTCCATCCTAGACACAGCTAACCTTCCAAGGGCACTCCATCAAACCCTGCACCAGGTAGCAACCCTGGAGCAGCTTACCATGTCTAAAGCTGGAGTCAATGGACCTGCGCTCACCCAGGCGCCCACCGCCTACAGTCCGGTTACTCAGGTCCATGAGCTGGTGCAGGCGAAGTTTTCGGCAGTAGACAGAGGCAGCCTCAGGCTCCAGAGCAATGAGGAGTTTTTCTGCATTCTCTCGAGGCACCAGGCCAGCCTGGGGATATAGTTGGTGGCCCACACCAGGCAGCACCATAGACCATCATGTAAGATGGCACTCTGGTTCCTGGGTATACCCAACTCTTCTCCCATCACACCATCCATGCCAGGCCTGTCGGGCCCCTTCATGCTACATACAGTTGTAGCTGCCTCACAGCCACCTTGAGGTCAGGTTAGGGAGGGCCAGGGCCAAGGAGCCACAGGCTTACCAAGCAGAAAGAAATGACATGGCTGTAGCAAATTTCCCATCCCCAGGGAATGCGGTGCTGGCTGTGGTGTGGCTGGGGGATTCCAGCACAGTGGGGCGGGTGGGGGAGTGGGTGCAGTAGACTGGAGAGGATGGCAGGGGCTAAGTGCTGGCTGTGGTGTTGCTGGGGGAAATTCCAGCACAGTGGGGGGTGAGTGCCAGGAACTGGAGGGGATGGCAGGGGCAATGCCCGGCTCACCAGGCTGGTGTCAGATATTGGCCATAGGTTGCCTCACTCCCAGGAGAACTTTGTTCCCAAAGAATCTGCTATAGCAGGAAGGAAATAGTGAAATTCCAGGCATCATGACAGTCCAGTGGGGGTACAGGAGAAACATTCAAGATCTGTCATTTCCTGCAGCAGGACAAAGGCTCTCTCCAGGGAGTTTAGAGTTCATGGGATTCCATGTATTCTGACCAAGTCAAGAGGGAGACAGGTAGGAACGGGGGTTTCCTGCCCTGGGCCAGCCCTTTCTGAGCTGGCATCAGGGAGCAACGTGGGAGAAAACAGGGTAGGTCAATGGACAGGCATGTTTGTTCTGTCTGGGGACATCTGATTCCTGCAGAGCGGCTCATTGTGCTCAAAGTCAACCCCCTCTAAGGACAAGCATAGGCACCCACAGTCCTGTCATCTGACCCACAGGTAGAGGTATCTTCAAGGGGACAGAAGGCAGGCTTGAGATACCTTTTGGATGTCCTAGGATCTGTTCCTCAAGGCCCCAGGGGCAGAGCCAAGCAACCCATCTTGCTCTGTGAGACCTCTCTGTCCCCACTGGAGAGGGTAGTGTCTGAACCCCACATTCTCTGTGGTAGGAAGACATCACACTTTGGCCAGAATCATCTCCCTTTGTAGCTAATTATTCCTTTTCCTCTGGGAAGGACCTACAATGCCTGGGGCAGGAATGGAGGTGTACAAAAGTACTGCGGAGGTCAGAGTGGCTCCCCTGGTGTCTGCCTGCTGCTCTTGCTGTACAGCTCCTGCTTTAGACATTGGTCCCACCCCACATGGACAAGTGCCCCTTCCATCCCACCATCAAGCAATGGCAGGCAGCTATGGACCCTTGCCTCACTGTGGCCAATCCAGTGCCACAATCCTCCCTCTGGGGCTTCCTATAGAATGGGGTTGAAGCTAGACCCCGGCAAGACCGCATTCTTCCTTGCGCATCACTCTCTGGTCCTGATTCCTCCACCCTCTTTGTCCTAAGAGCCTGACTTCAACAGACTATAAACACATCACTCCCTATCTTGGGCTCTGCTTCCTAGGAACCTAACAGGACACTGTGATGGCCTATGCCTCTGCCCAGCTGCCCTTGTTCCTGAAGGCTCACCCCCTCTCCCGGGGACAACAGTTTCCCAAAATCCCAGCAAGGGTGAATAGCATCACACAACGATTTTGTGGTCCTCAGGGTTGAAGGAGGGGTGAGGTGTGGGCTACTTCAGTTCCACCTGCACATCTCACCAGGTAGGCAGCCTCCCTCATGAACTGCTTAGCTGGCTGTTTCCAGATGGCAGGCACTGTCAGCACCCAGCGCACAGTGTCCCTCTCGAGCATGCAGGGGCTCTGCTCTCTCAGCTCCTGCAGTAGGGGAGGACAGTGAGGCGAGAGCTGTCCTGAAGCATTTTCAGACCCCTCTGGGAGCTCAGCTTGGGAAGATCCTGTTGTTGAAGTGAGAACTCTCATCTTCACCTGGCTGGCCCAAGGGCAAGTTCTAACAGGACAGGGAACTGGAGGTGGCCTGTGACTTGGCAGTGACCACTCATCATCTGGACTCAGGGTGGGATTAGGGGAGAGGAAGGGAACAGAAGGGATAGGGTGTCCCTGCCCCCGTCCATGGGTTGGGAAGAGCAGCACACCTGAAGAGCGTGCTCCTTGAAGAAGCGGAGGGCATGGGCGAACACCTCCAGGGCCAGCATCTTCTTCCCATTTACGGCCTCTAGCTCGGTCTTCAAGGTAAGATCCTGGCAGAGACACAGGGCCGCTCTGCAGGAGGCCATAGCTCTGCCCCATTCCCTGAGGATTTCCTCGGGATAATCACCCCATCTCCCATTGCTTCTCTTTCTCTTCTATCTGTCTCACATCAGCTTTGCTCCAGCTCCCGCCATTCCCTAGGTCTGCCCCTTGATCCTTAGTCTTGCCCACCTGTTTGGCCCATGACCCCACCCCTTTGGCCCCTAGTCAGGCCATTCCTCTGGTCTCTTGGTTCTGCCCTGCTCTCCACTAGCACCTCCCTGGCAGGAGCCTGGCTGCATAGGCTCACAGTGGCACTGTGGATCTTCATCTTAAATTTCTCAAAGTAGAGCCAGTCCCGAGCCTCCTCAGGGTCTAGGTCGTGGTAGTAGTCACGGGCAGTATAGCCAAAACTGTGAAAGACACCCTCTGGGGTCAGCAGCAGACAAGTTGGGGTCTTCTGGTGGGCCACGCCTGGGTCTCCCCCCTCCCATTTCCTGCAAAGACAAAGGCAGTCAGGGGAGCCAGAGGCAATATTCCTACAGTTGGGTGCTGGCTCAGGGGCCAGACGTGTGACCCTGAGCAGGAAGCAGCTTCCCTGAGCTTCCACCAACTGCAATCCCAGCGGTCAGGAGGCTGAGGTGGGATGATTGCCAGCCTGATCCTACGGAGTGAGGCCGTCTCGCAAACACCGCCCTCACCCTCACCCCCCAGGATAATAATAGTACATATCTCTTAGGGGTTCATAAAAAACGAAGTGGTGCTAAGTTATATCCCTCTATAAATGCTCCCCCAGGGATCCTCTCTATCCAAGAAGCCCTGAGAGACCTCTGGGTAGGGTGTCTCATTTGACCTCGCCTCTGTATTATTATGAGCAACAGCAAGCAATTATTCCATGGCCTGTGTCTGACCTGATGTTTCCCTGGGAACCTAGCAGAAGTGTTTCTGGCCAAGTCGCTGTACTTCTCAAGGTTGTTTTCCAAGGCCAAATTACTTCAAGGCCTTTTCTGATTCCTTCCTTTGTTTCCTCCCTCCCTCTCTCCTTATCTTCCTCTCTTCCTTTCATTATTTTTAGAGCTTAGGCTGGGTATGGTGGCATCTATAACCTCCTCACTAACCCTGTCACTGGGGGGATGGGGTGGGGAGTAGGGATGAGTGCATCTCCAGGGCTCCACGGCCAGCTAGGCTAGCCAATCGGTGTNCTCTGGGCCCAGTGAAAGGTCCTGTGGGGAGTGAAAGAGGCCTTAATATGCATGTACTATGCACAAATACACACATGCATGCACATACATTTAAAAACATACATCCCCAAAATAAAGCCCTGGTTTGGGGATATAACCCAAGAACACTTGTGGGCTTGTGGCTCTGGGGTTGATGGTCAACACTGCAAATAAATAAATGGATAAACAAATAAATAAATGAAGCCCAACATTCCTGTAGTGGGTAGGAGGACTCCAAATACAGCTGAAGTTCATTCTCTAGCCTTCCATCCCAGTGAGGAGTCCTAGGGATGCAAGGGGCTCTGATAAGACCCTGCCCCATGATTATTTCTAAGGCTAGTGTTTGAGGTACCTCCCCAGCCCAGTCTCCCAGCCCAGCTGCCCTCACCTCATCACGTGGATGGCCTCAGGGTCACTGGAAAAGCTGAAGGCATAGCCACTGGATGTGGTCCCGAAATCGATGGCTACGACCACAGAGAAGGAGGCCTGCTGTGGAGCACGGGCCTCTGGCTTCTGCAAGTCCAAGACCTAACGTCAGCCAACAACTAAGAGGATCTCGTCCCATCCACTGCCTGTGGCCCAAAGTAGCTTTGTCCCAGTCCCATTGGCCCACCTTCCTAGTTTTACAGCCTCCCTTCTAGGCTGGGACCTGGCCATGCCACCTGCTTGGACAGTCCAACACCTCTCAGTCACTTTGGGGTTATCTAGCTATCTAGCTTCCTGTTCACCTGACCGATTCTCAGATGCCCTCGACCCACCTCCATCTCACACCATTTTCACAGCCTGCTGCCAGCCTTGTCCCAGTTGGGAGCAATCTGACTTTTCTAATACGCATATGTGCACACTTTATCTCTTGCTTTTGTAATATGATTCAGACTCTGGTTTTTAAGAGAGGAGGGGCCCCAGCCCATGTATAGAATTGCCCAACTTCTCCCAAGCTAGGCTTGGGCTCCCTGAGAAGAGGGACCCCAAGCTGGATGACCAGGACAAAGCCATAGAGAATAGGTAACCCAGGAAAGCTGTGGGGACAGAGGCTTATTGTGCAGTTTCTAAATATTTTTAAACAATATTCTTCTTCCTGAGATGGGTTAGAGTGTGTTAGGGCTCTGGTCAGCAGGAAGAGTGCTCTGAGAACCTACAAAAGTCACATGCCTGCCTAAGCAACTCAGCCACAGTGTCTTCTGGGAGTCATCTTTCTATAGACAGAGGTAGGAGTAAGTTGTTACGGTCCACAGTCCAAGGCCATGGGACCATGTGACTTGTGTGCCAGGCCTAGTGGCATGCCTCTCTACCTTTCTTCAGTCCAGTCCCTGCCCCAGGGACCTCCCTCCTCCATACCGCCCAGGCCACCTACCACCCAAATTCCCAATTAGGGCTTGCTTACTGGAGACTGTGAAGGGGTGAGGGGGGCAATGCCACAGCTCTCCTGGGTCCTCGGGGAGCCAGGCGGGCTGGGTACTGGGGATCTCTCTGGGCTAGAGCCTGTAGAGGAGAAAGACCAAGTCACCTTGAAACGATCTGGGAAGCAGGATCTTGCCTCACACAAGGGCTCTATCTGTTCTCACTGAGCCTGGCTGAGGCAAAGGGTCATTTGTAGGGGAGGGAGATAGGAGGGAGTAGGAAGGACATGCATGTTGCAGGGTTAGGGGTCTAAACACCTGCCTGGGCCAACCAGATGCGCCTGTCTCCCTGGATGTTGTGTGTGTATCATCTGGGCACAGTTTCCCAAGTCCCCTTTAAGCACACACAGGAGGACAGAAGGAGACACAGAAGCACTTTGTAGTAGAAACAGTCTAGAGATGTGTAGGCAGGAGCTATGGGCAGATAGGCTCCTGTGGCAGGGCCGGAGGGGACTTCAGATGTAAGTGACTGTGAGGTGGGACATACGGCCTAGAAGCAGGCTGCTCCCCTGCTATTAAAGTCGGCCACATGGTTCTAATCAGGACTTGAGGGAGTTCCCTGTTCCCAATGGGCACATAGGACCAGAAGGGGAAGGCGGCACCTACCCCCAGCCCAGCTCTATGTCTGGGGACGTCCTCAGCACACATGCAGACACTCAAGTTAGCATTGGGGGCAGAAGGGCCAGGCCTGGGCTGGACTTTAGGGTCTTAGAAACAGGGCAGCCTCCAGGAGGGTCCCAG
>LOEQ01001621.1:283658-300108 GCA_001685075.1 Bramus lutescens
TAGACACCTGTGGGACAAGAAGGCCAGCCTGGCCAGACACTCAAAGGTGGCAAGGAAGTCACTATCCCCATCACACTAAGGTTTGCTAAGGGTGATGGGAGGAGATGGCACTGAGACCCTGACACCCATGGATGAGGCTAGGGAGGCCAATAAGAGGAGAGTGGGAATGGCCATGAAGGCTCGTGTCAGCAGCTCTGAATGGCTGTACTCTGGGCCAGGGCTGGCTGTTGCTAGCACCCTTAACTTGTCTGTGATCCTTGACAGTGGCCCTGGGATAACCTAGGAATGTGAGGGTCTATAAGAAGAGCCTGGGCATAGTTGCAGTGTGCCTGGGTACCAGAAGTATAGGGTCAGGGTAGCTAAAGTTCAAGATCTCCTTCCTGGGGCATCCAGCATGGCCCAGGCCCTGCTATCAGCTCTGATGTGAAAGGCAGTTGCTGTGCCTTGGGCCTGGGAAGGGAGGCAGGAAGGAAGGGCCCAGCCCACCAGGTCTTTGTGAATGGACTTCCTGAGGAGTGGCCCTCCTGCCTGCTGGCCTCCCACCCTGCAGAGAGCACAAAGCCTGCACTCAGAGGAAAGCAGATGTGCTGAGTTCAGTGCACACAGGCCCACCTGCAGACCACTCCAACCCAAGGTCCTCTGCACAGGGATCCGACCGCACCCTCACAAAGGGTGCACATGTGCACAGGTGCACAAAGCACATGCGAGTCCTTTGCACACAGACAAGTATATGCACACACACACAGGGGGTCTCTGAACAGATACTTTCTGTATAAAGACCATCCCTGCACACACATGCACAGGTGTGCACACTGTACACACACACACACACACACAGTGTAGAATTTACAGAATGGTTCTCAAGAACTTGCGCTGAGAGGCAATTGTGGGCAGTGGCTAGCAGTCTCATGCCAAGGCAAGTGGGGTGGTGGGCAGGGAGGGCAGTAGAGGTCTTACTGATACACAGCCCTTGTAGGCCCATTTCTGGGACAGTCAGCATCCTTGTAATCTCTGGAGCTGAAAACAAGAACAGACAAGCAAAATGAGACTTACTTGTTCTTCGCTCTTTCCCTGAATGCTATCTGTATTTCTTTACTCTGAGCCGAGACACTTGATGCTAATCCCTGACATCATAGTATTTCACTTACAAACTCCTCAGTGCGTCTCTGGGAGATAAAGATGTCACGCTTTGAAAACCAGCATCACGAATTCTGTTAGCATGCCTAACCAGATCCCTTCATCTCATCTAGAGCTCAGTCTCCATAGGCCTGGCTTGCTTAAAAATGCCCTTTGCTCTGTAGGAACCATGACCCTCCTATGTGTTTTCTGGTTCTTGCTTTGTGCCAGGTGCTGCTTATGAGATTGTTTTGCCTGTATGTATGCCCATATAACGTGTGTATCTAGTGTCCAGGGAGGGTGACAGATAGCTTGGATCTGGAGTTATAAATAGCTGCGAGCTGCCAAATGGGTGCTGGGAGCGCAGGTCCTCTGGAGGAGCAGCCAGGGCCCCTCACAGCTGATCCTTAAACTTTCCCCTCGAGACCTTTTCACTCAAGACCCTATTTTATATAAGAAATTTCCATGCGCTGGGCAGTGGTGGTGCATGCCTTTAATTCCAGCACTTGGGAAGCAGAGGCAGGTGGATCTTGGTGAGTTTGAGGCCAACCTGGTCTACAAGAGCTAGTTCCAGGACAGGCTCCAAAGATCCAGAGAAACTCTGTCTCAAAAAACAAAAAACAAACAAACAAAAAAACAAAAAAAAAAAAGAAAGAAAAGAAATTTCCATGCAATCCAGGGTATATAATTACATAAAATAGGAATATAAGTAAGGTTTTTATTTATAATAAGTCATATAGAACTTTATTTTGAAAACAATTATTAAAGATGGAAGAAATTTGAATAGTAATGAGATAGATGTGCTTGGTTCTTTTTTACATAAAAAAATGAAGCCTTATGGTGAATCATGCCTCTTCTTTCAGCACTGGGGAGGTGGAGACAGCAGGATCAGGAATTCAAGGTTAACCTTGGCTACATTATCAAGTGGAAGGGTAGTTTGGGATACATGTGACCCTGCTTCAAGAAAACCAATAAATAAATAAATAAATATTGGCTAAGTATTTGACGTTACGGAATGTAAAGCATCGTTAACATGTGCCAGAGTTGACAGATATTTTGATTTTATAATGATCGAGCTGAGAATGCTGCTTCACATAAGCACAAAGTACAAAATGACAGAGGCAAGTCTAGGGCCATTTCAGAAATTTCAGGAAATTCTGTTTTAATCTCAAGTCAATATCCATTTAATCTTTTAAGAAATGAAATTCAGCTCAGCAACTCAAACAGTAATCTTTAAAATCAAACACCCTCATGGCTGAAGAGATGGCCTGGTGGTTGTATGTATGCCCATATAACGTGTGTATCTAGTGTCCAGGGAGGGTGACAGATAGCTTGGATCTGGAGTTATAGATAGCTGCGAGCTGCCAAGTGGGTGCTGGGAGCGCAGGTCCTCTGGAGGAGCAGCCAGGGCCCCTCACCGCTGATCTCTTCCAGAGGAGCAGGGTTCAATTCCCAGCACCCACACCGCAGTTCACAGCCATCTGGAACTCCATTTCCATTCAATGCTCTTTTCTGGCTCTGGAGGCACCAGGCATGAAAATGGTACATGGACATATGCAGGCAAAACATTCATACACATAAAATAAGTAAAATATTAAAATTCATAAAAATCAAGCATTCTTGTTTTTTTTTTTCTTCTTCTTCAAGATAAGGCTTCTCTGCATAACCACCCTGGCAGTCTTGGAACTTGCTCTGTAGACCAGGATGGCCTTGAACACACAGAGATCTGCCTGTCTCTGCCTCTGGAGTTCTGGGACTAAAGGTGTGTGCCACCATACCTGACTAAGAATCAAACATTCTTAAAAACAAAAACAACAAAAGCCCCACCAAAAAAACTTTCTAACATAATACAATCCGATGATCTTACATGCTGAGGAATGCTGGGAGAGAATAGTATAAGTCTGTGTTTTCTGTAATTAAACCAGTATGTTTCCATAAGGAGTTACGGTTTGGTATGCACAGTAAAACAGGCAATTCCTAACACAGAACAGTCTCAAATCTGAATGCAAAGGGAGTGTGTTGTGTGCTCAGAACTGTGTGGGCCACACAGTGTGACATGGGCTAGCACTGCCAGAAACAATCAGATTTATACACATTTTGATTTTGATGTAATTTTTGGTCATTGAACATTCAGCAAACTTATTGTTGCCAAATTTTCATCTTACCTGTTTAGTCAGGTGTCCTCGTAATGGGACCACAAGCCGTGGCTTAGGAAATGGTGATCTGTACCTTTTCTGGGGACTCATAGTATAGGAAATGGTGATCGGCACCTTTTCTGGGGACTCATGGCTTAGGAAATGGTGGTCACACCTTTTCTGGGGACTCAAGTGATCGTGACCCAACAATCATGAAAGTAACTTAGCGAATGCCAAGCATATTAAGGACGTGAAGATGATGTCGGTGTGGGAGAGAAGAGCTGGGCCGGACCCTCCTTCAGACTCGGTTTTATGTGAAGGGCAACGGAAAACCTCGCAAGTTTGGAAGCTGCAGGGGGAAGGTGTGGAGCATCACCACATCTGCACTCTGATGCTTCTGTGCACGAGAGAGTGAACAGCTAGAGAGCAACATGGAAGTGGGAAGTCAGCTGGGCAGCTATAGGCTTCCAGGCTACAGATGGCGGTGAGCTGTGCACCTCAGACACAAGTGGGGACATTTTGGAGGCAGCAGTGTAAATCAGCAGAGCTAATCAGACCTGTTAAGTGGCCCTCAGGAGGAAACTTTTCTGACTTAAGCTGGGGGATGGAAGGGAGGGAGAGAGCAGGGCAGGCTGACAGCAGGGACCGGCAGAGTGTGGATGCAGTTTCCCACCGAGGTAACAAAACAGAACAGAACTAGTAATCAGACACGTAGTCTGGAGATAGGGAGAAGCCCCTGAGCAGGAACTATACTATACATGAGAAATTCATTGTCCATGGGAGTCTAGGAAGAAGTAGAGTGGGAGAGGACAGAGGGAAAAGGACATTTAAAGGCCTGGCAGGTCGAAGCAGGCTGACCAAGGACTCTCCTTTGGTTCCATGACAACCCCAGCTAGAGAAGAGGGTGAAGATGGTTTTAAGAAGTCCTTGAAGAAAGGGACTGGAGAGCTGGCTCAACAGTTAATAACATTTGTTATTCCTGCAGAGGACCTGGGTTCTGTTCCCAGCACCTACCCATTGGCTTCAACTCCAGTTCCAGAGGATCCAAGCCCTCTTCGGGCCTCTGTGGGCCCTAGGCTCACATGTGGTGCGCAGACAGGCATGCAGGTAAAATGTGCATACAAATAAAATTTAAAAAGAATTTTAAAGAAGTCCTTAAAATAGCAAATACCTGCCCCATTGGCCCAAGGCGGATAAACCCAGGTAAAGCTGAGCAAAAGAAGCTTGGCTAAGAAGGGCAGAGACAAGTGCCTGGAGGGAGGCAGGGAAGGTTATGTGTTCATGTGTTTTCATTTTTAAACAAGTTCTAAATTTCTAATTATTATTTGACAAGTGGGGAGAAGTTGAATACAGAGGCACATGCATCAATGGCGTACATGTGGCTGTCAGAAGACAACTTCTGGGAGTCGCTTCTCTCCCCTTCCACATATATGTGGGTCCTAGGAGTCAACTCAAGTCATCAGGTTTGCATGGCAAGTGCCTTTGCCGATGAGCCAGCATGCTGCTCCAAGTTATTTACTGGCCCAAGGATATTTATTGCCTGTTTAAAACCAAGGTTATTTATATTTTTGTTCCTAACATGGGAGGTATTTGAGTTTGAATCTATGAGGTTCTGGGGTCCAAGCTCTAAGTAAATGCCTCCAACTCATCAATAGTTTTGTTACTTAACATATTGCCTCAGGTTCAGCAATCCTGCATCCAGTCCCTTATGTCCAGCATCTCTCTCTCTCTCTCTCTCTCTCTCTCTCTCTCTCTCTCTCTCTCTCTTTCTCTCTCTTTCTTTGTCTTTTCTGAGACAAGGTTTCTCTGTGTCCTGGCTGTCCTGGAACTCTCTGTAGATCAGAATCAGGTTGGTCTCGAATTTAGAGATCCTCTCACCTCTGCCTCCCAAGTTCTGGGATTAAAGGTGTGTGCTACTACTGCCCGGCCAGAACTTGTATTTTATGAGATTCCCAAGGTAATTCAGATTCTCCTTACAGATTAAGTGATATTCAAGTGTTATTGCTGCTCCATGGTCTATAAAGCATGGGTGCTATTGCTCTTACCTATGAGCCTGGCTACCCCTTTAAACAAAAGTGGAAGCTGCCCCTCTCTGTAGCCTGATCAGGAAGTTTTGCTAACAGAACAGAAGCAGACACAGATCCGGGCAGCGGCACACCCATACACAAGGATACTCCCTTGCTCACCACCATCCAAACATACCCAGCATCAGGGAAAGACAGCCAGGCTCTTGTACATCCAGGGTACCCCTGTGTGGCCAGCATCATGGAAATTTCTAGACACATAGGGTCTTGCTTCCACAACACTGGAGAGACACAGTTGGCTGCAGCAGGTATCAGAATTTGGGAAAGGATGAGGGCTGGCTGAAACTAGGGGATAACGATGAAAAGAGGCAAAGCAAATAGAGGGGACCTCTAAGAACCCTGGGAATCAGGACAGAAGCCTAGCTCAGAGAAAAGGGATAAACTAGAGCTGGATACCATAAACTCTCCAGAGCGGACACTGTCTCTTAATTCTACATCCATGCACATAGTGATGTTAGCCTGAAAGCAGCCATGCCTAGGAGTATTTACACTGCAGAAATGAGCAAAACCCACAAATCAGGCTTTTCTCTTTCTTAGAGAACTGGCTGTATTTACTGGCACGTCACTGTATCAAAGCCCACCACAATACAGATTGAGCATTTCTCTGTCATAGGCTTGAGTTAGTGCTAGAACCACTTTGATGAATGAATGAATGAATGAATGAATGAATGAATGAATGAATGAATGGATTTTCTGGGCCAAGCTTGTTGGATGGCAGAAGATAACCTTGAACTTCCAAGAGAAAAAGACTTGAGTTGTCACTCTAAAGCTTAGTTCCACGCCACAAGCAGATGCTTATACCTCCTCCTAGGCCCACTATGGTACTGTATAAGAGTGTATCACCTCTCTGTACCTCAGTGAAATGGGTGACACTGGGCTTGTGAGGACCAAGTCCAGGTGTGGAAAGCACTGGGAAAGGCAGGGAGCTGGGTGTGTGTGGACAGGGCTCTTTGCTTCTCCACGTGGATTTGACTTTAGTCCTGGGTCTTCCTGAGAATTCCATTGTACCTATCCTGAGTTCTTTCTGAAGGTGGTAGGAACTGAAACAAACCATGACGACGGAGTCTCCACAGACTCCTAAGAGATGGAGGGTAAAGGGATGCAGGGACACACAGGTGGCCAATGTGTCTTCCAGACCTTCCCACCATGCTGTGCATGTGTACCTAAAGAACATTTGAGGAGAATGCCGACTAAGGAGTTTAGGATAAGTCAGCTCCCAACAGCTAGGGCTCAGCGGAGTGCAGAGATGGAAACGGAGGCAGAACCCCCATCCCAGGGACTTCCAGTTACGGGGTGGTAATGTCTGAGTTTCCTGATGGAAACTGCATGCCAAATCCAGGCCCTAAAGTGATCGCTACACTAGCTGCAGGCAGCCCCTTAACCCTACCTGTGGCTGATTCCTGCTCTCGGTCTCATGGCTCATATTCTTCAAGTTCACCCTGGCGTATAGTCCTGATTGTTGTCTAATAGGTATGATCTGTCAGTCACGGGGGACCGGGACAGAGTGTGCCAAGTGGAAACTCAGAGGATTCCCCAGATCTCATAATAACCTCGAATTTTTTTTTTGTCTGATGGACACAATTCTTCAAGGGTCTCTTCTTGGGTGGGGAGCTATGAGCTTCAACAGGACTGTCAGCAGGCTGGGGCTACAGACATTTCTTCTGAACTTTTCTGGGCCACTCAACCAGGGGCCCATGGTCTGGTCAGAAATGGCACCCAAAGGGCTGCCCCACCCTGTACTGGGGAGATGACTTCAAGGAGAGAGGACCAGGAAAAGGCCGTGGAATACAGAGGCAGCTTTCTCCTGGAATGGCTAGGGGTGATGGAAATGGCCACTGACGTCCTGGTCTCTGCCCCAGCTTTGCTCTCCACAAATGTACCACCCCTTTGGGTACACATCATGGGAATAATTAGTTCACAATCTCTGTCCCACGGAAACCTAAAGCCGTACCCTGCCCACCATCTCCAGTGAAGTTTTTCACTTTCCATGGCTCCATCTGCTCACAGCAGCCTGAGTAGGAGTTCCTGCCTTCCCTTTTCTCCACGGGACAGACTTACTCCATAGCTAGCTAGCTCCTCCAACCTCATAGAAGCCCAGACCCCACCCAATTGGATCCCCACTCTTGCCTCTTTGAGAGCAGCCTAAGGTCTCTGGCATACAGACACCCTGGTTACCCAGATGCTCTCCCACATGCTTGGACCTCAGTGACTGGAGCCTCGTGAGGCACTTCTTGACACACAAATATTCAGTCCCCAGTCTCAACTCTAATCCAGGCAGCAGGTCCCCACAACTGGTTAAGTAAGCAGGCCCCAGTTCACAGTGGCTCACCTCCAGCCCCCAGCCCGCCTCCCCATGCAACAGGTCGTTCCAAACCAAGCAAGTCTCTGGTGGGGTCCCACAGCCACAGGTAGGAGCCGAAGCTCAGTTGCCTCCCCCAGCCTTGGGCCCGCCTCCTCAAGGAGCTTGCAGATTTGTTTCCACCCAGCCGGTGACTTCGTGGGTTTACAGCCCCAGACAGCAGCCTCTACCCCTCCCTGGGAAGCCCAGAGAGGCCCTTCCCCGGCTCACCTCTGCCTTGCGGACAGCTCCACCAGGTCTGGCCGCCTGGATACTAGCTCAGAGCCCGCGGCAGAGTCTGCTGTGGCCCTCGACGTGCGCCAGGCCCGTCCCTGCACCCTCCCCCAGGCCGGATGGCCGCGCTCACCGCCCAGATGTGTGAGCCAGGGCGGGGCCTGCTTGCTCAGAGCTCAGCCGAGGGGCCCAGCCCCGGCAGCGTCCCCGGCCCCTCCCAGCTTCTCGCAGCACCACAGGCCAGCGGCGCCTCCCCTGCACGGAGGGCAGCCCAGGGGGTGGAATGGGAGAAGGCAGAGTGGGAGGAGCAGGGTGGGAAGAGAATTCCAGACCCTCCTAGGCCTTCTGCTGCTCCCACTTCACCAGCTGCCCACCCTGGGGTTGGGCATTGGCATCTGCTGCCCAGAGTCTAGACCCCACGGAGGGCGGCCCTATTCCAGATCTTTAAAGTCGCCACTCTTTCCTCAACACTTTACCTAGCGGGTGTCCCCAGTGGTCATGTGGAATTGAGGGTGAAAGCAGAACCTAGGTTCTCAGACTGGGACCTCAGATTTGTTAAGAGACCACCTATTCTGCCTCAGTGGTGAGAAGTCCTCAACCTTTCAAATGTGGCTCATCATCTTCTTGTATCAACCCAGGATCTCCCGGTGATGCCAGGACCTGGCTTCCCCTGCCAGGAGACAGGAGGGGAAGCCGAGTGTGGCTGTCAGGTGTTTGCTCTGTTCTGAGCTGATTTGCCAGGTCCTGCCCTCCCAGGGTCTGTCAGGGCCTCTGCTCTCCATACCCCACAAAGGCTCCAGTTGCTTCCAGATCTTCCCTCCTTGTGACTATTCCCCTAGAATCAGAGGACAAGGAGAGAACTGCTTTTGTCTGCTATCCCATCCTTTGCAAGGTCATTTTCCCTCCTGGTCTGCCTTGCTTCCTTCACTGCCCAGAGAAAATGCTATCTTCCTTAGGGCTGGCTGCCCTTACTGTCATGTCCACTGTCCCAGAGGGTCTTTTATTTGAGGTCAGGGCTAGAGATGTGTGCATGTGTGTGGTGTGTGTGGTGTGTGTATGGTGTATATGTGTGTGTAGGATGTGTGTAGTGTGTGTATGTGTGCCAGCAAGGTGTCCATCCAGTCAGCAGTTTCCCCTGCTTGTCAGAGGATGCATCTTGGGTCTGTGTGTCTGTTAGGGTATGTGTGACAAAATTCTTTTTTTTTTTCACCTCACCATCTGTTTTCCCCAGCAACACTGTCATTTAGGACCACAGCTGCAGTTGGTCCCCCCATCCCCTCACCCTAACCCCCACCCCATCATCCCCCCTGTGAAGTGATGAAGGCACCTTCTTCTTGCATCTCCACCTCTGCTTTGGGTCCTGATTTAGTCCTCATCAATTACAGTTGCATCCTTGTTCAACTCCAGTCTACCCAGAGGACAGCAAATGATCCACATTAGAAGTTTGATTCAGTCACCATAGAAAGTTGGTGGTGTCCTGGGCATGGACAAAAGACCTGCTGAGTGTCCACCCTTCACCTAAATGCTCCCTTCTTTCTACCCCTGCTTTTCTCTAGTGCCATTGTGGGCCCACCCATTGACCTCAGAGGTTTCTAGCTTCTCTGGTGGGTCTCTGAGTGTGTCCTCTCCTTGTCAAGCCTTCCCCTAAGTTTCCCTTGGGCCCTTCTCTCCAAGGGAGACTCTGTCTTCCAGTCCTACCCTCTCATGTGTATCCAGAAGTTGTCAATCATGGGAATCCTGCCCATCACACTATCAATCTAGCACTCACCATGACTCTGCCCGAACCAAAGGAGATCCCAGAATTCAAAGCATGCCCTGCCCTTAGCTAATGTCCCTAACTGTCCTTCCCAGGCCCAGCCCCTAACACCTCTCATGCCCTTCAAGCACAGACCCTTTGAGCTCCCAACATTTCCTCCACCTGGGCCAGTCCTAATTACGATTCCTTACCATTATTCCTCCCTTCTCCAGGCATTTAGGAGAAACCAGGCCCTTGTACTTTACTGTGGGTGCTGCATCTACTCAGAAAGCTTCCAGCCCCAGGGACCACCACATAGGTCTTTAAGAAGAATCTTTGAGTTTGGAAAGCAGAGCAGAGCTCCCTGCTCCTGCTACCTATGACATGACAGAGCAGCAGGCAGCTTTAGGGCAAAAGGTAGTTAATATTTAAGACATGCGGTTCTCCGATCTAAGCCCATCGATGCTAAGGGTCAGCAGAGAGAACTTTATAGCTGCGCTCCAACCTTCTACTCAAGCCTGGCTTGCTGCCTCTGTTCCAAAGACTGGAGAGTGAGTGCACATGTATACACACACACGCACGCATGCACAGACATGCACACACACACATGAACAAAAGGGAAGGGTTTGGGTTCTTCCACCTGTGGAGCCTGTCCTCTGGACTTCAAAATGTCCTGTGCCAGCTAGGAGCCTTACTTGGGTGCTCTGGTTGCCACCCCCCACCCCATGTGTGGCAATAAAGCCTTTTCATTTCAAGGAATAGGAAAGAAAACCACAGCTGAGAAACTGTAGGGCAGCTCCTGCAGGCTGCCTCCCTCTGAGCCTCATTCTTGCCTGAGCCACAGGATGGGAGCTAGTGACTGGGCTGTAGCCCAGTTCACATGCCAGGCTGCCCAGATAGTGACCCATTGCTCCTGCTATCAGATCCTGGATCCTGCCAGCAAGCAGTTCCTGGGACAGAGATTCAACAATGTTCCCCTTTACCAGATTCCTGAGATGTGAGCTTCCTTCCAGGAATTCCTCTGCCTGCTGGGCCGCCCAGATGGACTTCCTCTCTGTGGCCTGTGGTCTCAGGTCTCCAGTAGGATCACTTTCCTTGCTGGAATTGGGAGTGTGTGAGACCCAGCCGCTGCCAGTCACCTAGGAACCTGTGGATCAGGAGCCTAGGCTAACCGTGGAGGCTCTGTGGTTAGCTGGTACCTCCTTCTTCATAAACAGAAAAGCAGGGTTCCACTTTCCAGCTGCACTCCCTCGTCTCTGTCCCAGATGGCAGCCAGCTCATAAAGATTGACCTCACTTCCAGAACCTTCACTGGAGCCTCCCACTTGCAGCCCTTCCCTATCAGGGCTTCCACACAGGCGATAGAAGCCTGGAGGAGGAGGAGGTTTTGGAACCCTGAAGGATGACTGAGAATGGACCCCATGGAGGAGCAGGACCTACCTCAGGTAGAGGTGGCTGTGCACAGAGGGTATAGTGAACAGAAGCAGGATGAATCAACATACTTGGCAGTCAGTAACGCCACCAGTGTGGCTGGCTACTCTGCCATCCCACTCTGCAGGTGTTATGGTCTTTGCCCAGGACTCCAGACCCCCAGACACCACTTATTTTGCTTTGGTGTCTTCGGTCTGGAATTTGCCCTTCCTTCCTTCCTTCCTTCCTTCCTTCCTTCCTTCCTTCCTTCCTTCCTTCCTTCCACTGAGACATTTTATTTATCCGTGTGTCTTACATCTCTAGAAAAGGAACACCAGGAGTTTTTCTGCTCGTGTTTTTATCTTGCTTCTTCACGGTCCATCACACCAGCTGAGGATGTCAGTACAATGAAACCAAAGAGGGTGGGAGCAGATCATTCTGCCATTTTCCTAGGTCTTTCAGCTGCACATCCAATCTAGGGCTGATCTTGCTATGCTTGTTTAACCTGCCCATGAGGGTCACAAAGATTTCCCTGGTTCTATTATTGTCTTTGTTAGAGTTTTTATTGTAGTGGAGAGACACCATGACCACAGCAACTCTTTATTTTTTTCTTTACAGCAGAATTAACGAGGCAGTGACTAATGAAGTCGCTAAATTTAAATATATATTCTTCAATCATTTGATAAGTATGTAATAAACAGTATTTTCAGCCACTTAGAGTTAACTTCTACAATAGAATTTTACTAATTATTGAATTTATAAGAAAAGGTTTAAAACATTGATATTTCTAGAAATAAAAGAAAAAAACACTATGAAAATAAACTGGAGAACAGTACACTTACATATTCGCAAAGTCTCTACTGTCTGCCTATTGCCCTTTGCTCTTTGTCACTGTCCTGTCCTAGAGCGCAGACCACCACTGTTTAGGAGCTGTTGAGGTCTAAAGTACCTCTGCCCTTTCTCAGCTAATCCTAGAAACTAAGTGTGACTTGCATTTTAGAGATGATAAGTGTGTCCAAGCATCCCTTTTGCCAAGGTTATTAACACTGCAGTTATTAAAACTTGAGCTAGGATCTTATAGCTGCTTACCCAGTCTGCTCATGTTCTCTGTTGCTTTGTGGTTGGGGACCACCATCCGGGCAGGATTGGCATGGGGTACTTTCTTGGACTAAGGGTCTTTAGATTCAAAACTATTCAGCGGCAAGGCCAGCATTCACTCTGGTCCACAGGCACTTGTGGTTCCTTCCCTACAGCTCTACAAACCTCTACCTCCTGCCTGCAAGGGGTTAGAGTTGTTTCCTTGGCCTTCCTGGGCCTTGATACCAGTCAAACCTATCTTGAACATTAAAGTAGTACGTAGGGAACTGAGTGCTTGCTTAACTGTGTAAATGCTGCTCAATTTAACAAAATTATCAAGGAAATTTCTAATATATTTTCACACTGGGAGTTGTAAGAGCCAATATATTTCATAATTACAGCTAAATATCTAAGTTAATATATATATTCAGAGTTCATATTTTCTCTTCAGAACAACAGCACTGTTAGGGTTAATTCAGCCAAATTGTCCCTTATATCCTAGTTAATTATACCTCTGGGTGTTCAACAGTCGTTCACATAGACACCATAAAACTCAAAACTGAGATATCCAACCTATAGAAAGATACCAGTATTTACTAAAAGCATGTTTTATTTACAATCTGACCCAGCACAATCTATATTTGTTACACTCGAAAGTACCCATCTCTCAGCAGGGGACCATTTATTATCATGCATCATACACTGTGAACAACATTTTTTGAATTTTAAAATTTTCATTTTAATCAATGAAAATAACTAAAAGGACATTCAGTTCCCTGAACATTAGAATGTTCACTGTTAAATATGAACTAAATAACTGCTTTTGAACAACAAATATATATATATAGCTAGTTAAACAAAGACTTTTAAGGAGCTAGCCCCCTTAATAAGACAATCAGAATCTAAAAAGAGGGCGGGTGATGTAGCTCAATTGGTAGTGTTTACTTAGCATGCAGAAGGCAGTGTTTAAAGCATTCTGCTGCTTTCCAAACACAAGTGCCAAAGTCCAAATTCCTAAAACTAAACACATGGCCAGGCCTGTCCCAGCAATACCCCACTCCTGTTACCAACTTTCATCCTATTTGTGGTTTTCTATTGCTGCAAAGAGGCACCATGACCACAACAACTCTTATAAAGAAAACCTTTCATTGGTGTGGCTCCCTACAGTTTAAGAGGTCCAGTCTCTTATTATCATGATAGGGAGCATGGCAGCATGCAGGCAGACATGGTGCTAGAGCTGAGACTGCTATATCTTGCAGGCAACAGGAAGTCAGCTGACTTACTGGGTGGTGTCCTGAGCATAGGAAATCTCAAAGCCCACCCCCACAGGGATACATTTCCTCTAACAAGGCCACACCCACTCTGCCAAAGCCGCACCTCCTAATAGCGCCACTCCCTATGAGATTATGGGAGCCAATTACATTCAAACTACCACAGTTATCATTGGTGATCTCAAATTTGCCAGTGTAGCTATGCTTCATCATCTCAGTTAGGAACCAATGGCTTTGGAGCATGGTCTGATAAGGATCTGGTGTTTGCATCTCCTCTCAGTACTGATAATACTCTCCAGAGCACTGGTCAGAACACTCGTGGGTACCATAGTGATGGCATGGAGAGATGGCAGAAAGAGATATTTGAGGTTTTTGCTTTTTAACCCTGACCCCTGGGTGGTATCTTAATTACACAGTTCATTCATTCATCCTGGGGAAGAGCATGCCTGCCTCACAGAACCATCCCAGGACTGAAGGTGCAAAAAGAAGCAAGATGAGGGAAAAGGAAATGTTAGGAAAGATAACATTTCTACCTCAGTCTGGTCAAGTATGAGACCTGTTGCCTTCACTCTTCTTTTCTTTTTTTTTATTTATCTATTATGTATGCAGTGTTCTGCCTGTATGTATCCCTGCAGACCAGAAGAGTGCACCAGATCTCATTATAGATGGTTGTGAGCCACCAATGTGGTTGCTGGGAATTGAACTCAGGACCTCTGGAAGAGTAGTTTGTGCTCTTAACCTCTGAGCCATCTCTCCGGCCCCACTCCTATTTTCTTAATGTCAGAACTTTTTCTTTCTGCCACGCAAAGACCATTTCCCATAAACAATGTATTTTTTTGAGGGTGGGGGTACACTTCTGTAATCCTAGCACTTGGGAGGTAGAGGCAGGAAGGTGGTGAGTTTGAGGCCAGGCTGGTCTACATAGTAATATTGTCTCAAAAAAAAAAGTGAAGGAGTAGGAGAAAGAGACTGTGTCTCTCAGCTTTCCTTGTTGGTAGTTGTGGCATTGTGACCAAGGCTGGAGAGTGAGTTTTAAATACGTGTTCACGTCAACATCAGGATCCTTCATTGAAACAAATGGAGTCTTGGTGGGAGGACTGGAGCTTTAACGTCCCAATTTGGACTGTAAGTTTTGCACATGATAGTAGAGTAATGACTTGAAGGGAAAATGAACCCTGGGTCAATATCTGTCTTAGTTTGAGTTTCTATGGCTGTGAGACACCATGGCCACAGCAACTCTTATAAAGGAAACATTTAATTGAGGGGCTCACTTGCAGTTTCAGAGGTTCAGTCCATTATCATGATGGTGGGTCACAGCGGTGTGCAGGCAGACATTTTTCTGGAGAAATAACTGAGAGTTCTACACCATGATCTTCAGGCGGCAGAAGGAGCTGTCTTCCATACTGGGTGTAGCTTGAACATAGGAGACCTCAAAGCTCGTCTCCACAGTGACTCACTTCCTCCAACAAGGCCATCCCTCCTGATAGTGCCACTCCCTGCCTATGGGGGCCATTTTCTTTCAAATCACCAAATTCCAACCCTGGCCCCCAAAGGCTTGTAGCCATATCATAATGCAAAATGCATTTAATCCAACTTCAAAAGTCTCCACAATCTGAAATAGTTTCAAATTTGTTTAAAAGTTCAAAGTCTCTTCTGAGACTCATGCAGTCTCGTAATTGTAATTCCCTGTAAAATCAAAATGAAAAAGCAGATCACCTACTTCCAATATACAATGGCACAGAACATACATTACCATGCTAAAAGGCTGGAAAAGGAGCAAAGAGAGAAGACTGAAAACCAGCTGGGCAAACTCTGAACTCTGCATCTCCATGTCTCATGTCAAAATGCTCTTCAGCTCTCCAACTCCTTTCAGCTTTGTTGACTGCAACACACTTCCTTCTCTTGATTTGGTTCCACATTCCTACTAGTATGGCCTGTTAAGCTCACTTTAAATCATGCTACTGCATTCCTAATCCAAAGTCCCCAGATCCACATTCCTCCAACCAAAAGTATGGTCAGGCTTATCATAGTAGTGCCCTAGTCCCTGGCATTAACTTCTGTCTTAGTTTAAGTTTCTATTGCTGTAAAGCGACACCATGACCATAAAAGCTCTGATAAAGGAAAACATTTAATTGGGACTGACTTATAATTCAGAGGCTTAGTCCATCATCAGCATGGAGGGAAGTAGGCAGACATGGTGCTGGAGAAGGAGTTGAGAGTTCTACAACTTGATCCACAGGTAGCAGAAGAAGTCTATGTATTAGGCCTATTTTGAGCATATGAAACCTCAAAGCTTGCCCACACAGTGACACACTTATTCCAACAAGGTTGCATCCACCCCAGCAAGGCCACACCGTATAATAGCACTGCTCCCTGTGGGTCTATGGGGGCCATTTTTATTCAAATCTCCACACTATTCCTAAGCCAGCTTTAGGCTAAGTATTTCTAGATTTGAAAACAATTTTTACATTTACCTTTATCTTTATTTATTCGTGTGCATGCATGCGCACATGTACCCAGATGAGCACATGCACCCAGAAGAGCGCATGCACCCCTATGCTGCAGCATGCATGCAGAAGGCAAAGAACAGCTTGTAGGACTAGCTTCTCTCCTTTAATCGTGTGATCTCAGCTCCGCAGGCTCAGCAGCAGGTACCTTATCCTGCTGAGCTATCTTGCTGGCCCCAGACGCTCGCACATGGAACAGTATGTAGCTGAGGATAATCTTAAACTCCAGATTCTCTTGTCTTCATGTTCCAAGTGCTGGCATTTCATGCATGTGCCACCACTGAGCATGATGCCATACTCCCTGCCATGATGGTAGTGGACCAAACCTCTGAAACTGTAAGCAAGCTAGCCCAATTAAATGTTTTATTTCCTTATAAGGGTTGCCATGGTCATGGTGTTTCTTCAAAGCAACAAAAACCTTAACTAATACACCCACTAAAGGAAAAATCCACCAACAAGATATTAAACATTTTTTAAATATTTATTTATGTATTATGTATACAATATTTTGTGTGTATGCCTGAAGGCCAGAAGAGGGCGCCAG
>LOEQ01001622.1:28769-50418 GCA_001685075.1 Bramus lutescens
GGTCCTTTGGAAGAGCAGTCAGTGCTCTTAATTGCTGAGCCATTTCTCCAGCCCTTTAAAAGGGTTTTTAAATTATTACTAAAATATTGTTGTTTTTGGTGGTGGTCATTATTCCATAATTGAATCATTTTAAGAAGAAACTTTACCCATTTTACATTCATTGATCTAAAAACATTTGCCTTGTTTAGTTCATCATTAATGTATGCTACGTGGTCTGTGCTTTTGTGTGTATGCTTTGTGACTGAATAAAAATGTTTTGAATTTGGCTTCACTGTTCTAGGTATTTATTTTAATTAACATATAACTCTCCCTCTAGCTTGACTTAGTAGCTTTTTAGGGTGTCTGCTGAGACTTGCTAATAAAACATGTATTTTCTTCTGTGTCTTCTTTGAATTGTTACTGTTAATATTTACACAAAAATTTATTTTTCTTACATGTATTTCCCGGCAGATTGTATTCTCTTTTATAGTTCTCTAGTTCAGTGCTTCTCAACCTTTCTCATGCTGCAACTCTTTAGTAGAGTTCCTCATGTTGTGCTGACCCCAACCATAAAATCATTTTCGTTACTTAATAACTGTAATTTTTCTACTGTTATGAATCATAATGTAAATATCTGTTTTTTTGATGTTTTAGGAGACCTCTATGAAAGGGGTGTTTGACCCCCTCAAAGGGGGTTGAGAACCACTATTCTAGTTGGTTAGGTTTATTTTTTATATTTAAATTGATTGAATTCTTATTATTTGTTATTTTTTTTCCATTATTGTAAAGCAATTGGAGGCAAGGGTGTCCTCCCCCACGTTGTGATTTGTATTTTTTAATTAAAAATTTTATTTTATTATTTTATGTGTATGGGTGTTTTATCTTTGTATTTGTCTGTGTGCTATGTGTGTTTGGAGCCTTTGGGAGGCCAGAAGGCATTGGATTCCTGAAACTGGAGTTACAATACACATTGTGGTGAGCAACCATGTTGGTGGTGGGGATGTAACCCAGGTCTTCTGTAAGAGCAGCAAGTGCTCTTAACTGCTGAGCCATGTCTTCAGCCCCTGTGACTTGTAATTTTAAAAGGTGGAGAAACAAGTAAACAAAACTACCCTACAGAAGAGGCAAATCAGACCTTTGACATTGTTGCATCCCAGTAAATTTATAGGGCACAACTGCAATCAGTTATTATTAATATTCCCTGGATATATTTGATTCTGACCCTGTCCCACTTGGGACATTTTTATTACAAAAGAACTTTAAATATGAAACCTTAGTTTTATGACTAAATAAAGAAAAATAATCTACATATTTAAAAATGGGTGTTGGTGATGGTATACTCTACACCTTCAAAAAAGATACTGAAGACACCATGGGCTAGGTACAGGGTCTCCAGTATTGGAGAGGTTCAAGGAGGATCAACAAGTTCAAAGTCAACCTCTGCCTCTCTGTCCCCCCAAAGGGAATCATGGAAAGATAGGAAATGGTGCAACTCTGGAGGACTAGTTCACATCACCTCCTGGACTGGACATTTCCTGTGTACCCTTCCTTTCTCTCTGTGCTCCAGGAAGCTAACCTGATGGACCACATCAGGGCACTCCCTGGTCTTCTGGAGGTCAAGACGTGTCATCACCAGGCTGCTGAAGATTTGAAGAGGGCTGGATGTGTGCTTGCTTGCTTTCAGGTGAGTTGCCTAGGATTGCAAAATTCTAAATCTTCCCAGGTTCCCTTTTCACACAGCTACTTTTTTTTTTGGCTCTGGTGTTTCATGTCCTTGTCCCTTTAGGCCACAACATGGAAATGCTGCCCCACTGCTGCTCAGCATGAGGCTCTGCACCCATCATTGCTTGGTTCCTATATAACCCTTTTATGTCTTTGTAGACTCTCTACAACCTAGTTTGGATATGCTTATCTGCTTGGTATGTTCTAGGAATTCATCTTATATATTAAACAACATATATATTGGATGATTTGTCAAACTATAATCTGTAACAGTGGAATGTTAAAAATAAAATATCAATAGAAGACTGTAAACTATACAGTTGCCTGGTGATGACACGTCTTGACCTTCAGAAGACCAGGGAGTGCCCTGATGTGGTCCATCAGGTTAGCCTCCTGGAGCACAGAGAGAAAGGAAGGGTACACAGGAAATGTCCAGTCCAGGAGGTGATGTGAACTAGTCCTCCAGAGTTGCAGTCCAACTATACAGTAGAATATTAGAAAACTATAAAAACTGAGAAGATGGCATTTTCCCTGCATCTATGCACACCTGAGTTCATTAGATATATAGTACAGCATGTCTGTATTCCCAACAAAGACAAGGAAAAATTAGAATTTCTGAAGTCATAGAAAATAATGGAAAAACCAGAAAATGTTACAACTGATGAAATGTTCCAAATTTTTGGACAGCTTTCTCTCTTAGCATGATCCAAGTGCAGAATTTTCCTTTGACTATTTCTGATAAAGGTTCATTTAACACATGGTTCATTTATTATTTAGGGGAGATTCAGTTCTATAGCCCCCTTTTAACCAGACTGACTGTTACAGAGTTGTGCTCAGTGATCTTGGATTCCATGAAACGTGTGACTTATTAAAGGAAAAGGGACACCAGGGTATCAGGAAATCAGTGAGGAATGCAAGAGAAAACTGCAGGAGTGTGCTCATCCAAGTTAAGATAGCTAGCTAAACCAGACATATTTCTTTTATGTTAGTCAAAAGTGGAAAAACTTTTTGGTATTCTGCATGGGCAGTTAAAGTCCTTAACCGTCAGGAGGTGCACTCACCCTTCCTGGAGCTGCACCTGGGCGGACTCCTCTGTGACAAGAGCCTCATACTCCTCAGCTGCAAATCTGTCCCAGTCGGAGGGCTCAGGGCCATCATTTTCAACATCCTGATTAAAAGGAGGAAATTGAATAAAGACAAAAATTGGACGTAGAGCATCATAAATGTGTATTGCTGAAAAACCCATCTGAAAGTGTTCCAACATATTAAAAGAGAGGCTAAGGTAACAATCCCACAGTGATCTGCACCTGAAATTACAAAATTATGTGTACTAAGAAGCTTACATTATTTTGGTCATGATTCTCTCTTTAAAAAAAGATAATTGTTTTGCCTGCATGTACATATGTGCACCATGTGTATGCAGTGTCTGTAAAGGTCAGAAGGGGGTACTGGATCCTCAAGCTGAAGTTAAGACAGTTGTGAGTTGTCATAGGGGTTCTGGGAACCTGGGTCCTCTGCAAGAGCAGCAGATTAACTCTGAGCCATCTCTCCAACTTCATAATTCTTTAAAAAATTCCATTTGTGGTTAGTGTGTGTGTGTGTGTGTGTGTGTGTCACGGTGCATGTGTGGAGGTCAGAGGACAACGTTATGGAGTCTATTGTCTCCTTCCTCTCAGGGTTTACTGATGGTCTAACAGATGTTTGCTCATGGCAAAGGAACTTGTCTCTATTCTCATGCAGAACAAGATTTAAAATGGATAGCTTCACACAGGAATCATTAGTACTTGAAAAGGTATTAAATTATCTGAAGTTGTCTATTATGGAGAAGTTCTGGTGTCATTTAGAAGGGTAAAGCTATTTACCACACTATCTTCAAAGTGCACAGCACAATTAAATCAAGGTCAGTATAGCTTGTTAAAATGTGTTACTAATGTAATTTTTCAAAACTACTGTTTGGGACATCTTTCTAATGTGAATGCAACTACATGCAGCAATATAATCTAATAGATAGCAAGGACTTAGAGTTAGAAATTACCTGATGTGCCTATTGGCTGTGGGTGAGATGTGCTCTTAGTATTTATTTGTGAATTTATTTTGAGACAAGGTCTCTCTGTGTAGCTCTGGCCATCCTGGAACTTGCTAGGTAGATCATGCTGGGCTTTAACTCACAGATGCCCATCTGTCTCCCAACTTTTAGATCTTTATATTAATTCTCATTCTTTTGTTTATATTCTTTCTTTCTCTCCATCCCTTTCCCCCCTTCTGTTTCACAGAATTAATTATCTCTTTGATGAAACATTTTAGATGTTATCTTTTTAAATACAGAGATCACTACATGTGCAGAGCATTTAATACACAGCATACAGCCTTTAATACTCAAGCTCTGAAAGTTCAATTTCAGTGTATATCATTACCTTCTGGACTGCAAAAGGATCTCTTTGTTCATGGTCCAAGTATTTCTCCAGGTTAAAGAAAGTGTCATAGAAGATATGAGCCATTCTGCACCTCTTCAGGTCTTGTAGAGTTATTTTGCCTTTGGAAAAACAAATATGCCCCGTAAATTTTACTGACAGCTCTTTCGACAAACAAAAAAACCATAAAAACCTCACTGATGTTGAAAAGTACATGGGTATGTTCATTTTATTATAAAACACATTAAAAATCAAGGTGAGTCATTTTTAACTTGTACACACCAGTGACTTTTAAGCACACTCATGGTGGTGTGCAACTGCCAACACTGTGACATGATGCCTCTTCTCCCTACAGTCTCTCCTCACTCTCCTCACATCCATACTCTGAGTGAGTTTTCTTTTTTCCTTCCTTCTCCTACCCACCCCCCCATTTTTTTTGAGATAGGGTTTCACTATCTAGCCCTGGCTGTCCTGAACCACAACTCTGTAGATCAGGCTGTTCTCAAATTCAGTGATCAGCCTGCCTCTGCCTCCTGAGTACTGGGATTAAAGGCATGTGCCACCACTGCCTGTATTAGAAAGTTCTATTTCTTAAATAGTGGATTTGATACTTAAAGTCAAGGAGAGAGAAACTTTAAATTCTTTACTTGGGAAGTCTGTAAAGGCAACTCTGGAAAGCTAAATACATCAGGATAATACAGAACTCTATGTTCCATTTTGTTAAAGCATGAATAGAGCAAAGTGTTGTTCATTCAGTCTTACCATCACTAGCTGGCTTCACCAAGTCAAGCATCTGGCACAACAGATCATGGAATGGCAAAGGCTCAATGCCCATGGCTTCCATTCGTTCGCACTGCTCTTCGTAGAAGTACTCCAGCTCATACATGGAAAGTATACCGTCTCCATCCACATCCATGCAGCGGAACCAATACTCAATGCTAGAAGGTAAAAGAAGAAAATTAACATGGACCTGATAGAGGTTCTTTATTTATTCAAGCACTATTGCATGCTTTAAAAGTAAATTTACATGTTTGTTACAAATATACCTTGATGTGGGATTCCCCTCTGTATGCTATGAATATGTTTTATTACCATTGATTATCAAAGAATCTGTTTCGGCCAATGGCTTAGTAAAGCCAGGTGGTAAATCTAAATAGAGATATAGAAAGTAGGTGGAGTCAGGGAGATGCCATGTAGCTGTCAAAGGAGAAAGATGCCAGCCACCAGCCAGAACCTGACCGGTAAGCCACAGCCTCGTGGTGATTTATAGATTAATAGAAATGGGCTAATTTAAGATGTAAGAGTTAGCTTGAAATATGTATAAACTATTGGGCAAACAGTGTTGTTATTAATATAGTTTCTGTGTGATTATTCGTGTCCACACGGCTGGGAAATGAATGCACAGTCTGTCTACAATACCTAGTTATAAAGGTTTGTTAGAAGAAACAATGGAGGGGTGTAGAGATGGCTCAGCTACTAAAAGGTAGGGCTCACAATCAGAAATATAAGGGATAAAAAGAAGGTCTCTTCTTCCTTCTATTTTTATATTTTTGGTTGTGAGCCTAGCCTTTAACAGATGAGCCATCTCTCCAGCCCCTTCCTTCTATTTTTAAATTCCAGAGTTGGTCATTTCCAAAGGCCAATCATTTTGCTTTTTATCTTGTATTTTCAGAGCACTAGCCCACATTCCTCTCCATTTTTCTGTTTCAGAACTGTGTACTGATTTTATACAAGAAATGAGATTTTGGCCTTTATCACTTCCATTCACTTAATGCAGTGAACCTGTTTATTATTCAGAGTTAAAAACAGTACATTCCTCCTAACTTGTTATTGTATCAAATCTCTATCAGTTGTTTAGATCCACATTCAGTCACATCA
Organism: Bramus lutescens; assembly: GCA_001685075.1. Classification (NCBI taxonomy): domain Eukaryota; kingdom Metazoa; phylum Chordata; class Mammalia; order Rodentia; family Cricetidae; genus Bramus; species Bramus lutescens. The sequence goes on from LOEQ01001622.1 coordinate 34,760, forward strand.
ACTATTCTAACAACTGAATTTTCTTTAAGTAGTTTCTTCTGACTGATTCTCCTATGGTCTGTTTGGTCTCTATGGTTCACAATTTCATCTTGAAGTTCCTTTCACTGCTGTGTCTCTTGGACCTCACATTTCCCCATCCTTTGACATGGCACCTTATCTAGAAATATCCTACAAAGGAGTCATGCAGGCAAGTTTTTCTGTGTATCTGTGTGTGCATGTGGAGGCTAAGGTCAGCATTGGGATCTTCCTCAACTGCTTCTCAACAGAGCCTCTCACTAGCCAAATGGGCTATGGTAGCTGTCTAGTGAGCCCCAGGGGTCTGTCTACCTGTCTCCATCTCCTCAGCACTGGGACCACAAATGTGCGCCATGCCTGCCTTTATTTTAAAACAAACAAACAAAACATGAATTCTGAAGATCAAATGCAGATCTAACCTTAACCCTAACCCTCTAACTCTAATTCTAACCTTACTCTAACCCCTAAAAATTAGTTCATTCTGGCATGGCAAGCAATTTACCAAGTGAACCATCTCTTCAGCCCATAATGTTTTTTGATCTTGCATTTATTTTTTCCTTTAAAATTACTTATTTTAAATAAATTATTAATATGTAATCTAAGGTGGCCTTTAACTCCTGGCTCACATGATTCTGCTGTAGCTTGAATAACTGGACAGCAAGGACATGGCACTCTCCTGACTCAGATTTTGGATATGGAAAAGGTTCCTTTTCCTAACCTCTAATTTGGTATTTCGGCTAATTCTAGAATTAAAGATTATTAGTGCTTTTCCTTCAGATTTCTTACCTTTTTTTTTTTACCTTATTTTGAGTGTCTCTCACATTGTATAGTTCTGGCTAATATGGCATCATGTAGATCAGACAGACCTGGAAATCAGAGAGATCAGCCTGCCTCCCAAGAGCTGGGACTAAAGGTGTGCTCACCACACCCTGCCTTCTTGCAGATTTTTTTTTTTTTGAAACAGAGTTTCTCTGTGTAACAGCTCTGGATGTCCTGGAACTTCGTAGACCAGGCTGGCCTTCAACTCATGAGATCCACCTGCCTCTGCCACCCAAATGCTGGGATTAAAGGCGTGAACCACCACTGTCTGGCATTCTTCAGATTTGTAAAGGCACAATTTATAGTCTTGGCTGGGCATGGTGATTTCACAAAAAGAGCTAGGAAGTGTATTTTCTTTTTCCACTTTATGGAATAATTTGAGGATGAGAATTAGTTCTTTAAAGGTCTGGTAGAAATCTGCAGGAAATCCATCTATACCTGAGCTACTTGATTTTTAGATAATTATTTTTAGGTGTGTATTTTCAAAAACTAAGTGCTCAGTTTTGTGTGTGTGTGTGTAGGCATATGTGCATGCAAGTGCAGGAGTCTACGGAGATGAGAGGCATTGTTCCCTGGAGCTGGAGGAACAGGTGGTGTGACCACCTGACATGGTGCTGGGAACTGAACTCTGGTCCTCTGCAGTGTGTGTTCTTAACCTCTGAGCCATCTCTCCTGCCCCAGGACCTGGACTACTTTTTGTTGAGGGTTTTATTATCATTTTTAATTGATCTGATTGTTTATCATAGATGTTTTTATATTATAGTATCTTTGCTTTACATAGGTTATATAATCTATACACTTAAATTTTACATTTTTCTATTTAATGGAGTAAAAAATTGTTAAGTTTTTTAAGTTATGCCATTATAATTTTCTAAACTTCAGTGGTATCTATTGTATTGTATTGTGTTTCTTTTAATCTCTAATTTTGCTTTGGTTTTCTCAATCAATATTAATTTTATTTTCAAAGAGCCAATTCTTTCATCCATCTTTTGTATTTTTCATCTGTCATTAATTTTTGCCCTGCTCTTGATGGTTTATTTCCATCTACTGCTTTTGCCTTTCCAAGGTCTTAAGATCTAATTTTTTTTTAAGGCCCGTGGAACCATAAACGTCCTTTATATCCAATAGGTTTTTGTATGTTGTATTTTCATTTTTATCCAATTTTAGGAAGTTTTTTTGGCTTCTTTATTTCTTTAGTGACTTGCTCATCATCCAGTATTGTTTAATCTTCACAAATTTAAGAGTTTTTTTTTTAAAGTTTCTCTTGATGTTAATTACTAGCTATATTTTATGTGGTCAGATATAATACAAAAAGTTAATTGAATTTTCCAATATTTATTCAGACTTGCTTTATGTAGTAATATATAATCTATTTTAGACAAAGTACTATAAGCTGTTGAGAAGAATGTATAGTCTATAATGCATGGATGAAATGTTTTGTAAATGTTTAAGAACAATTATTTATGATGTCATTTAACTCCACTTAGTAGTATTTGTTGTATCTATGTATGAATTTAAAATATTTATTATTTACATGCATGTGTGTGTAGATAATGGCAGAGGCTAGAAGCAGAAGTGGGTCTCCTCTGGAGTTATAGGCAGTTGTGAACCACCTGACTTAAATGTTGGATTGAACTCAGGCCTCTAGAAGACAAAGAGGTGCTCTTAAACCACAAAGTCATCTCTCTAGCCCCTGTTATCTTAAAAAAGATTTTATTTTTATTTTATGTGTATGAGTGTTTTGCCTGCACACGTGTTTTTGGTGCCCTTGGAGGCCAAGGAAGGATATCAATCCTTTGGAACTCTAATTAAGAATGGTTGTGAGCCACCACAAGGGTGCTGGGGCTGAATGTAAGATTCTCTGCAAGAGAAGCGTGCATTTTTATGTGCTGAGCTATGGCTGGGCCTGGTCACTTTACTAGGCAGACACCATGCTCTTTCTAAGCTTTGTGCATGTATTTACACAACAAAAACTTACCTGGTAGGGTTCCGTTTGTCTTCCTCAGAAATCAAAAACCAAACAAAATCTGCATAGCTCATTCTTCCCTCTTTTTGTACTGTCTTTCCTCTGGAAAAAAATGGTTATGAAATTTCCTGAGCAATTAAGAAATAAAATAACATCATTGTTTAGAAATGTACTAAATTAAAAAAAAAACTCATAAAGCTGGATAGTTCAGAAAGTGCAACCCCTTTGAGGCCTGTCTTACTCTCTAAGGCCTACAAGGTGCAACTAGAAGGTATTTGCCTAAATGGAAAAAAAAATTTTGCTGCTTTTGTGATGTTAGAGTTTGAACTTAAAGCCTAATACAAGGCAAACAAGTACTCTACCTCCGAGTTACATCCTTATCCTTCTTTTTACTTTTAATTTGTTATTTAATTAACTAATTAAATAATGTTTGTGAGACAGGGTCTCAGTATGTAGCCTTTAGTGGCTGGAACTCAATATACAGGCCAGAATGGTTGTGAACCGACAGAGATCCATTTGCTTATGTCTCCAAAGTGTTGAGATTAAAGAAATCTGCCACCATGTCCAGCTTACTTTTATTGAAAGGTCTTACTAAATGGCCTAGGCAGACTTTGAACTGACTGTGTGGTTCAAGAAGGCTTCAGTTTGTGAACCTCCTGCCTCAGCCTACTAAATTATCTGGGGATTACAGGCTCATGCCAGCAGGTCTAGCCCAGGTTTCTAATTTGATAATCAATGGAATTAGATATTGTTACTTATATTTTGACAATGCAATAATATTAAGGAATTAATATTTTTTTATTAGGCCATGATTTTATGCTTTTTAGATATAATTTGATTAATAGCCCCGCTAAATTATGCAGAAAGCTTTGCTAAAGTGAGAGACTGCTGCAATGGTATATTTCATTTTGAAACTCAAATTGTTTTATTTTACTTTCTATTACTTATTGTTAGTCCACTAAATAAAATTCAAATTTAAAAATTTTTCATACCTTGTTACTGCTCCCGAAAATATTCTTTCAATAATTCTACTTGATGAAGCTAAATGTAAATAAAAATTAGTTAGAAATATTCCTGACAAATTTGTTTCTATTTGCTAAAGCTAACCCTGAGCTATTTAACAATCTTCCACAGTGAGAATATCAACAGTTAAATTCTTTTCTTTTTTGAGACAGGATTTTATACATCCCAGGGGGTGAACACTATTTTGCTATATAACTGAGGATGACCTTGAACTTTTGATCTTCCTGCTTCTACCACTGAGAGCTGGGATTATAGGTGTGTACCACTGTACACAGTTTACATAGTACTGGAAATCAAACCCAGGCCTGTATATGCTAGCCAAGCACTCTGTCAACTCAGTGACATCCCCAACCCCTAAATTTACAAAAAAATAAAATTTATTCATTGAAAAGTTCATATAATTATAGAGTGTATTTTGAGCCTATCCATTCACCATAAGTTACCTCTCTATAATGCCAAGTGTCCCTTAGTCTGTCTCTCTCCCTATTCTATGGCCTCCATTTTTTAGGTCATTAAACCTATGAGTCCATATCTTCTCATATGCACATGTGTGTATGGGCAAAATACCCAAAGGAGAGTAAGTCTTCCTCCCTCAATACTGATCAACAATCAAAATCTCCTCTGTCAAGGGTGGAACCTTGAAGGCCCCACCCCTATTTGTGCAGGAATAAATTCTTACTTATGCATAATTTATACTTTTAGAAAAATGAGGTAGGTTTAAATTATCAGTCACTAATTTAAAAAAAGATCAGGCAAATGAATGTACCTGACATCTATTTAGTTATTTATCTAGTTGAGTTCTAAGTTAATTCTGAACATCCTGACAGCTAAGACAAAAATACATAGAATTTGTATTGATCTTGGTATCCAATAAAACAAAACTAATTTTCTAAAACGACAAATTTTATCCTAGCATTCAATTCAAGAGAAATGGATTGTGCAGCTCCTGAACCAATGTAAGATGATGGCGAATACTCCAGAGCAGCTTTACAAAAGTTACCAAGACACACCATAAACATGCTTCTTACATTCCCATTCTACAGAGGCTCAGATACAATATTTAAAAGAAATACCGTCAATAGGCTTTATTTACAGAGACAGTTAATGGCCTTTTGCTGTTGTTATTGGTTCTACCGGGGCACTGAACCCAGGGCTTTGCACATGCTAGTCAAGCAATCTTCCACTGAGCTACGTCCTCAGTAACAATTGTATCTTCAGATAGTATGCTTTGTCTTTGATGAAAGACCTTAGAAAATGTATTAGCGCTATCCCTTTCTATATTCAAAACAGTCAAAAGGGGGGGGGAAGGGAAGAGGAGGGGAGAAGAAGGGAGGGAAGAGAGGAGAGAAGAGGCAAGGTAAGGCCAGAGATCTCTAGACCTGTTCTTTTAACAAGTACCCCAGGCAACGGAATGCACTCTAAAATTTAAGGACTACCAAGGATTTCAATAGAGGGTTAGCACCTCCCAGCTTCTACTCTTTTTAGAGTAAGGTATAGTCAATATAAAGATGAGTCAATTTGGCTAGGAAAATTAGAAATATGTGTGTCAGGATAAGCCATGCCTGGCAATATACAGAAGCCTCTACAGTTGAACTTTGACTAATGAATAAATATTTTGTACTAGAGACAAATAAGAAGGCTATATAGAAACTGCAAAAAATATTAAATTCTAACACTAACATCTTTAAAGCCAATTTATTGTTACTTTCTATGTATGAGTGTTTTGTCTGCATGTATGTACATGCATCACATGAGTGCCTGGTGCCCGTGGAGACCAAAAGAGGACATCAAATCCCCTGGCACTGGAGTTACAGACATTTGTGAGCTGCTGTGTAGGTGGTGGGGATGGAGCTCAAGGTTCTCTGCAAGAGCAGTAAAGTGCTCTTAATTGCTGAGTCAACACTCCTGCTCCCTACCGCCTTTTAAAAAAGATTGTTTTAGCTTTGGAAGGTTTATTATTCTAAAACTAAAGACCATGTTCTAGAGCAGAATTTGGTGAGTGGACAAAAATGTGGAGTTTTAATGTCCCCTTCACCATATCATTAACATCAATCCAGTGAGTTCATACAGTATCTGGAAACAATGGCATTAAGCCCAGGAGAGGGCTTCAGAGCACATGGGTTGTGTGACCTCTGGAGGCTGGCTCACAAACATGGCTAACAGGAAGGTGCATAGCTAAGGCTGACCTGAGACTCATCATCATAATGATACAAATTAGTACAAAGACTTCCCACCTTTAAAACTGTAGTCTTAAAACTCTGGTCTCTTAAGGTTGAAAACTGACCTTTGGCTACGGTTGGTGGTGCACACCTTTAACCCCAGCACCGGAGGGGCACAGGTAGGCTGCTCTCTATGAGTTCAAGGCCAGCCTGGTCTACAGAGTGAACAAATAAAAAATTTTATCTTTGTCTATTCTCATTTAAAAATTATGGGCCCTATACAGAGACTTACTAATAGTATTTAAGAAAAGGAATTTCTCATAATGAGGGGAGACAATTTATATAACTTTGACAAAAGGGTTAGTTTTAGCATCTTTAGAATCAGTCTTACTCACCCTGGTCATTGTATCGAGATAGATCAGCCTGGCTGATGTACAGGTCATGATCACCATCTAGTTCCCAGAATTTACAATAAATGACATAGAAATGTTCATAAGAGAAGTAATCTGTGATTTGGTTTATATCTTCTTCTTCCTCCAAAAGGGCAAGGGTCTGAAATGGTATGAATAAAACAATTAATTTTTAAATGATGCACAACTACCTGTGGCTATTTTAGAGTCTAGAAAACATCTGTTTATTAATTAGAATTTTGCTTTTGGTACCAAACCAGGAACATTTTGTATGTGTTTTCTTTCTTCTTTCTTTCCTCCTCCCTCCCTCCTTCCTTCCAACTCCCACGTGACAGCGAGGGAACCAGCATAGGACCAAACTAGGCCCTCTGAATGTGGGTGACAGTTGTATGGCTGGGGCAGACTGTGGAGTCACTGGCAGTAAGACCACTGCTTGTTCTGGCTTTTTGGAACCCATTATTTCTGGATGGATACCTTGCTCAGCCTAGATATAGTGGGGAGAGCCTTGGTCTTGCCTCAAAGCAATGCGCTGGATTTTGTTGACTCCCCATGGGAAGCCTTATCCTCTCTGAGGTGTGGATGGGGGTAAGGTGAGATGAGGGAGTGAGAAGGAGGAAGGATGGAGGGAGTAGGAGGAGGGGAGAGAGTGGGAAATGAATTTGGCATGTAAAATAAGAAAAGATAGTTTTTTTTTAAAAAATAAAATATAAAAAAATTTGGTCATGTAAAAACAATGAGAAAAAGAAAAAAAGAAAATCCAACCAAATTTATAGGGTAGTAAGTATCTTTCCCCCTCATACTTTAAAAAAGAATAAGAAGGGCCAGTAGGATGGCTTAGAGGGTAAAGGCACCTGTTGCCAAGCATGATGACCTGAATTTGACCTGAGACCACATGGTGGGAGGAGAGAATCAACTCTGGCAAGCTGTCCTTCTGACAACATTTGTATTTGACCCACACTCCCAATAAATAAATTAACTAATTTAAACATCTCTATATAGGAGTCTCAGAAAACTAAACTATATACTACATAAATAAAATAAAACTACAGGGGCTGGAGAGATGACTCAGTGGTTAAGTGCACTGGCTGTTCTTCCAGAGGACCTGGGTTCAATTTCCAACACTCACACAATGGCTCACAACTCTCTATAATTCCAGCCCTAGGGGACCTGACACCCTCTTCTGGCTTTTGAGAGCACACATGCGGTGCACGTACATGCATGCAGACAAAACATTTATACACATAAAAGATAAATGAATACAATTTAAGAATACAGATGTATGAGTTCTCTAATGGGAAAGTCCATGAAATATTGTGTGAAGAGACAAACCAATTTTTGCTTATTTTTTACTCTAAATATATTCATAAGTTAGAATGTTTTGAGCATTTGTTCATGGACTCAGTGGAAGAGTAAGGAGATGGATAAGGAAATAAAGGAAGAGGGGAAAATAAGTTACTCTGTAGAAACAGAACATGTGAATTCTACTCTCAGTTCTGCAACCTACTAGCTAGCTGTGTGCTTCTATGCAAGTTACTCAACTATGCTTGTCGCCAATTATATTATTACAAAAACAATTTATTAAAATAACAATTTGAAGGCTGCAAAGTTGGCTCAGGGGTTAAGAGCACTTACTGTTCTTGCAGAGAGGATCTGGTTCAGTTCTCAGTCCCCACATGGTGGCTCACAATGATTCATGACCCAGTTCTATGGGATCCAACACCCTCTTCTGATCTCCTTGGTAACAGGTATGCATGTACTGTATATCCATATATGCATTAAGAATGTGAGAAATTGGGGCTGGAGAGATGGCTCAGCTGTTAAGAGCACTAGCTGCTCTTTGAGAGGATCCAGGTTCAATTCCCAGCACCCACATGGCAGCTAACAAATGTCTGCAACTCCAGTTTCAGGGCTTCTGACACCCTCAAAGAGATTTATGTAGGCAAAATGCTAATGATCATAAAATAAAAATAAAAAATATTCTGACTCAAAAACAAAGATGAATTAATAGAATGCTAATAATAAACATAATTTATAAAAAAAAGAAAAGAAAAGAATGTGAAAAATTGCTGGGTGGTGGTGATGCACACCTTCACTTCAGTACTTGGGAAGCAGAGGCAGGTGGATCTCTATGAGTTGGAGGCCAGCCTGGTCTACAGAGTGAGTTCCAGGACAGCAAGTGTTACACAGAGAAATCCTGTCTTGAAAAACCAAAGAGGGGTAGGCTTGAGAGATGGCTCAGTGATTAAGAGCCATGGCTGCTCTTCGAGAGAACCCAGTTCAATTCCCAACACCCACATGGCAGCTCACAACTGTCTGTAACTCAGGCAGGTACCAGATTTTCAATAAATATCAACAATGATTGTGATGATGACTGTTCATTTTAAACAGTGATTTACAACCTTCCTAATGCTGTGACTCTTTAATGTAGTTCTTCATGTTGTGATTACTCCCAACCATAAAACTATTTTTGTTGTTGCTTCATAACAAATTTTGCAATTGTTATGAATCATAATATCTGAATGCAACTCTCATGAAAGGGTTGTTCAGCTTCTAAGGGGATCACGATTCTAAGGTTGAGAACTACTGTTTTAGAATAATAAAATTATTTGTCTATCCATTATGGATTGCTATTTTTCTAGGTCTCCAGTGCCTTGTTTTTCATATGGAGATGAAGATAGAGCAAATATAGAGTAATAAGGGACTGTTATCAGTATAAGCTTCATTTAGTACGATCCATTTAAAATATATATTTTTTTCTTTCAAATGGGTGAACCATTCCATTTTCTTTACATTTATAGAAGCATAAACAATCAGGTATCAAGATTACCTCAGTAAAAGGCTCCCACTAGTGGTCAATCATTTTTTTGATAAAATAACTGAATAAGATGTAGTTATTTCCAGCAGCAACAAGGTAGAGTCATTACTGAGGAATCAAGTCCATATACTTTCATTTCTTTGGTAAGTCCAGTTTTCCCACCTTGTCACTTTTCACAGCAGCCACAGGACACCTCCACTGGTCAGAAGTTCTTGAACACAAAGACACTTTCTGTCTCTGGCTTCAGCTTGTGTTGCTGCTGCTTATTGGAAACCCCTTTCTATTGCTATTTTATCCTGGTAAACTTCTGATATTCACCAAGATGAAGATCACATGCTGATCCTTCTGAGGCTTCCTCTGCACCTTCTAGGCATATCTATCAATTCAGGTGTGGAAGCACATTTGTGTTTTTGTTTCATATTGTAGGCCTTCAGGCAGAAATCCCATATTATTTTACCTTAGCAGCTCCTCCCCACCACACGGGTAATTGATAAGTGCTTACATCCTGGAAGCAGTGATAGTCAGTGTTTTGCAATAGAATAAGAAAAAATTAATTTAAGTAAAGTAAAATTATAAAATTGTTCTTTATGTATCTTTATGACAGACATACTTGTAAAAAGTTGCTTTTCCTTATCTCTGTTGAAGTAATTTTTCCACTCCAAGATCTGTTGACTGTGTAGAATATCCTCTGAACAACCTGGTTCCAAAAGGAAAACAAAAACAGAAAGGAAATTAAAAACAGTTCAGATGTCTATTACCCTGTGTTTGGCTGGAACCTCCAGCTCGCCCCTGCATGATATGGAAAGCCCCATTCCTTTCTTTTATTTTCCAAACTGCACCTTCTCAGAGAATCAAGAAAAGGTGCCAAAAAGTCCAGTTCCTATTCCTGGTGACTATGACAACTTCCTCCCCTATTGCTGCCAGCAGCCCAGGCTTTTGAGCACACTTGGGCACAAACTCAGCTTGTGGTGGGCACATCATCACCCTTTGTCTACAGTCTGTATAATCTCCCTGCTTTACTTTGGTTGCGTGACTTCTCTGGCCTCAATCTCTGGGACTGGAGAAGCCACCTGGGAGTGGCTTTGTTCAAATAAATCTGCTATACTTTTTCAGTTTTCCTTGATCTGGCTTACTGTACTGGCGGATAAAACTATTATTGGGGATAGAAAACCTATTACCCTATCTAAGGCAAGATTATGAATATATAACATTAATTTATAGTGGTATATCATTTGTGTTTTAATAAATAAAGCTTGCCTGAAGTTCAGTGCAAAGCAACCACACTAGTCAGCCATACAGGCCAGGCAGTGATGGCACACATCTTTAATCCCAGCAGCCACACTAGTTAGCCATAGAGGCTGGGTGGTGGTAGTGCATGCCTTTAATCCCAGCACTGGAGAGAAATATAAGGTGGGATGAGACAGGAACTTGCTCTCTTTCAGTCTGAAGATTTCATAGAGGTAAGAGCTCGCTAGTAGTTGGCTGCTCTGCTTCTCTGATCTTCAGGTTGAACCCCAATATCTGTCTCTGGGTTCTTATTATTTGTGCTACACTAATTTAAGTAACAACTTTTGATACCAATTGCAATTCTGAGTAAAAAAATAGAACTGTGTATTCTAACTCTACATATGTTGTTTGAAATTGCCCAGACTAGTTTTTTCCCCCAAACCCTCTCAGCCTTTCCTTCTAGCTCATCTCTATACCTTCTGTAACCTGGTGCTCTCAGAAATTCTCTACCAGGGACCCACAGCCACCACACTTGCCTTGGATCGAGAGAGGGCAACAACAACCAAAGAGTATAACACTTACCTAACAAAGACAAGACCTCATATTGACACCAAGAAACTCTTCAGACATCATACTCCAGATGACTAGCTCCCAGCACAAGAAGCAAATAGGTAAACCATTTTAATATAAAACAAAATGGACTTCTAGCCAGAACTAATCAAAAGAGATAGGAAAGGACATTACATACTCATTAAAGGGGGGAACGTCAAGAAGACATTGTAATTCTAAACACCAAACACAAGGGTACTCAAGTTCATAAAAGAAGCACTACTACAGCTAGAAATCACATATAGACCTTTACATAGTGATAGTGGGTAACTTTAATACCCAGCTCTTTCCAATAAAAAGGTAATGCAGGTCATCCAGACACAAATGAAACAGAGAAATGCTGGGGCTAAATGTCATAAATCAATGGGACACAGTAGACATTTATAGACTATTTCACCCAAACACAGAAGAACATACTTTATTCTCAGCAGCTGATGGAGCGTTCTCCAAGACTGACATACTTGGACATGAAACAATTCTCAACAGATATAAGAAAATTGAAGTAACATCCAGCCTTCTTCCTGACCACCATGGGTTAAAGCTGGATATCAACAACAGAAACAACAGAGTGTACAAATGTATGAAAACTGAACAACTCACTACTGAATGAAAAAATGGGTCAAGACAGAACTCAAGAAGGAAATTAAAAACTTTTAAGGATTGAATGAAAATGCAAGCACGATGTACTCAAACCTATCAGACACAATGAAGGCAGTTTTAAGAGGCATGTTCACAGCATTAAGTGTCTATGTGAACTGGAGAAATCTCAGTAACTCAGTGACACACATGAAAGCCCTGAAACAAGAAGAAGAAATAATACCCTGAAAGAGCAGAACGCAAGAAATAATCAAATTCATTGATGAAACCAATGGAAAAAAAAACCCACACCACAAAGAATTAATGAAAGTTGCTTTTTTTTGAGAAAAATCAACAAAATTGACAAACCCTTAGCCAAATTAACTAAAAGACTGAGGGAGAAGTAGAAAGAAAAAGACAAGATCTCCTGAGTAAAATGGAAGCATAGGGACCTTGGGAGAGGGTTGAAGGGGAGGGGAGAAGCAGGGAGGGGAGCAGAGAAAAATGTAGAGCTCAATAAAAATCAATAAAAAATGGGAAAAAAGACTGAGGGAGAATATGTAAATTAATAAAATTAGAGATGAAAATGGAGATAGTAGAACAGACACCGAGGAATCATAAGGACATAATTTAAAAAAAATCTATACTCTACTGAACTGAGAAACTTAAAAGTGGATGAAATTCTTGATATATATGACCTACCCAAGTTAAGACCAAATAAGCAATTTAAACAGACCCATAAACCCCTCATCTCCTAGAGAAATAGAAGTAGCAATTAAAAATCTCCCAACCAGCCACATAACTTTTGACTTACAATTTGCCCTGCCTACAAAATGTGCTGGGGTAAAGCTGGTACAGAAATTAAGGGAGCAGCTAAATAATGACTTGTCCAGCTTGAGACCCCATACCATAAGAAGGAGCCCACTTCTGAGCCTGACTGAGGGCCAGGACCCAGAGACTGGACAGTTCAGAGACCTAGGATAGAACCAAAATGACTGCAAAAAAAAAATCAAAGAAATGATTCTGGTATACTCATAGATTTCTGCCTAGCCTAATTGTCAATAGCAAGGCTTCACCCAGCAACTGATGAAAACAGATGCAGAGAGCCACAGTCAAGCACTGGTGGCACTTTGGGAGTTCTACAGAAGAGGGGAAGGAAGGACTGTGAGAACCACAGAATCAACTAACCTGGGCTCACAGAGACTGAACCACCAACTAGAGAGCCAGTTTAGGACTGACCTTGGCCCTCTGCATATACATTAGTTGTGTAGCTTGGTTGTCTTCTGCAGACCCCTAACAGCTGGAACAGGGGCTGGCTCTGACTCTGTTACCTGCTTTTGGGACCCTTTCCTCCTACTAGATTGCCTTCTTCAACCTCAATAGAATATTAGGTGCCTAGTCTTCCTGCAACTTGAGCTGGCTGATACACAAGGGAAAATGTTCTTTTCTGAATAGAAAGGAGGAGGAATGGATGGGGGGAGTAGTGAAGGTTGGGGGGGACTGGGAGGAGAGGAGGGAGGCAGGGGAAACTGTGATCAGGCTGTAAAAAAAAGTTAATTTAATTAAAAAAAAAAGCAAAGGTCAGGGCCAGATGGATTCAGCATAGAATTCTACCAGACTGTCAAAGAAAGATTTAACCTCTGTTCAAATTATTCCGCAAAATAGAAACTGAGGGACTATTTCCTATTTATTTTTTAAGACAGAGGTGTTTTTTTTTGTGTGTGTGTGTAGTCCTAGCTGTCCTGGAACTCAGTCTGAAGATCAGGCTGGCTTTCAACTCACAGAGATCCACCTGCCTCTGCCTCCCAAGTGCTGTGATTAAAGACATGTACCACCACTACTTGGCTCCTAATTTGTTTTTATAAGATCACAATTACTCTGATATCCAAACCACACAAAGAGCTAACAAAAAAGAAAATTATAGACCAATGGCCCTTATGAATACAGATGCAGAGATTCTAAATAAAGTACTTGCAAATTAAATCCAAGAATACATCAAAAAGATTTTCCACCATGATCAAGTTGGCTTCATCCCAGAGATAGTGATGGTTCACTATATGTGAACATAATCCACCAGATCGAAAGACAAAAACCACATGATCATCTCATTAGGAGCAAAAAAGGCCTTTGCAAAAAATGCAGCATCCATTCATGATAAAAATCCTGGAGAGATTAGGAATACATGGGACATATGTAATAAAGGCAAGCCTACAGCCAATACCAACCTAACAGAAACTCAAATCACATCTACTAAAAATCAAGAACAAGACAAAAAAATTCACTCTCTCGATACATAGTCAATATAATACTTGAAGTCTTAGCCAGAGCAGGAAGACAACTGGATAAAAGGAATACAAATAGGAAAGGAGAAATCAAAGTACCTTTATTTGCAGAGGATATAATTTTATACATAAAAGATCCTAAAAACTCAACATCTGATAAACATTTCTAGCATTTTGCTTGATTTGCTAGATACAAAATTAACACATACAAATCAGTAGGCTTCCTATACACAAATGACAAAGACTGAGAGAGATCAAGTACCTTTCACAACAGCCTAATAAAGATCTTGGAATAACTCTAATTAAGCAAGTTAGACTTCTGTAATAAAAACTTTAAGACATTGCCAAACTAAATTGAAGAAGACACCAGAAGATGGAAAGCTCTCCCATGCTCATGGATTGATTAGATTAAATATTGTGAAGATGGCTACCTTACCAAAAGCAATCTACATATTCATCAAAATTCCATCAAATTCCAATTCTTCACAAGAATTGATTTCAACTTCATATGGAAACAAAAAAATCCAGGATAATTAAAATAATCCGGAATAATAAAAGAACTTCTGGAAGTGTATACTATCTTAAGTTGTACTATTAGAGTACAGTAATAAAATACAGCATGGTATTGTCATGAAAACAGACATGCTGATCAATGGAATTGAGTTGAAGACCCAGGTGTAAGTTCACATACTTATAGACACCTGACTTTCAACAAATAAGCCAAAAATACACACCAAAAAAAAGGACAGCATCTTTAACAAATGGTGTTGGTCAAACTGGATGGTTGTATGTAGAAAAATACAAACAGATCCATATTTATCACCCTGTATAAAAACTCAACTCCAAATGGATCAAGGACCTCAGTGTAAGACTTGCTAGCCTGAGTCTGACAGAAGTGATAACTGGGGAATAGACTTGACTAACTGGTACAGGAAAGACTTTATAACACAGGCACTAAGACCAGAAATAACAGAAAGGGATATCAATGAATCTGAAAAGCTTCTGTATTGCAAAGGACATTGTCATTTGGGGAAAGCAGCAGCCTACAGAATAGGAAAGGATCTTTACTAATTATGCATCTGATAGAGGATGAGTATCTAAAACTAAAACTAAAAACACTGAAGAACAATAAAGCAAACAACCCAAATTTCAAAAAAAATGTGGCGTTGAACTAAGAGAATTCTCAAAAGATGAAACAGAAATTGCTGGAAAACTGTTAAATGTTAAACAACTTCAGCGATCAGGGAAATGCAAATTAAAACTACTTTGAGATTTCATCTTACCACAGTCAGAATGACCAAGTCTAAGAAAACACATGGTGACACATGCTGGCAAGGATATGGGGAAAGGGGAACATTCATCCATTGCTGGTGGAGTAGTGCAAGCGGTTACAGTTATTTTGGAACTTGGGCAGTTCCTCAGGAAGCTGGGAATCATTCTATCTCAAGATCCAGCTATACTTGTTTGGGGCATATATCCAAAAGGACTGCCTTTACATTCTACTAGAGAGATACTTGCTCATCCACATTTAGTGCTGCTCCATTCATAATAGCCATTAATTGAAAACAGCAAAGGTACTTATCAACTTATGAATGGATAACAAAAATGTGTTATATTTACCTAATAGAATACTATTTAACTATTAAGAAAATTTAAATTATAAAATTCCCATGTTGATCCCGAATTTCCTGAGAAACTGCCACACAAAGTGGTCGCACAAGTTTGCATTCCCACCAGCAATAGATGAGTGTTCCCCTT
>LOEQ01001622.1:70706-80706 GCA_001685075.1 Bramus lutescens
AAAACCAAGGTCTACCACCCTAACATTGATGAGAAGGGGCAGATCTGTCTGCTGGTAATTAGTGCTGAAAACTGGAAGCCAGCCACCAAAACCGACCAAGTAATCCAGTCCCTCATAGCACTGGTGATCGACCCCCAGCCTGAGCACCCACTCCGGGCTGACCTAGCTGAAGAAGACTCTAAGGACCATAAAAAATTCTGTAAGAATGCTGAAGAGTTTACAAAGAAATATGTGGAAAAGCGACCTGTGGACTAAAATCTGCCATGAGTGATTCCAGCAAGTTTGAGCAGAGCCCCCGAGCAGTGCATTCAGATACCCCACAAAGCAGGACTCTGGGAAATTGACATGTGCCTAATTTTCTACAGTTTTCTTAATCAAAAGTGGTCTAGGTAACCTGTAAAGAAGGATTAAAAAAATCAGATGTTCTAACAAAAAAAAAGAAGCAAAGAATTTCTGGATTTGAAGGATATGGTCAATGGATCACTGCTACTTCAATAATAACCCTCAAATTCAACCTGTGGTACAGCTCCATGCTGAAGGAACCTCAGTTAACATTTTCTTCCAGACTGGTATATAAAGACTGATGTTAAAAAACTTCAAAAAGTGAAAGAAAAGAAAAACTTCTTAAAAAATTGTTTTTAGATTTCTTTATTATTTTATGTGTTATGAGTGTTATGTCTATGCACCACATGCCTGGTGCTCAGAGGCCAGAAGAGCATGTTGAAGCTATCATGTGGGTGCTGAGAATCAAACCTGGGTCCTCTGCAAGAGCAACAGTGCTCTTAACTATTGGGCCAATGCTCCATCCCAAAGATACTCATAGTTCTGAGATTTATTCTTAAAGATCTAAGCTATATCCTTCCTACATGTAGAAAACACATTTGTAAACAACTGATTTTAACATCTTAGAAACAGAAAAGAAAAAATGAGAAGAGTACTATTGTTTCATTTATTTGGCTCCATTAGTGAAAATTGTTTCACATGAGTGAGTACTTTGGAAGAGTAATACAGAGCCTATGCAAATAATATAAACTACTAATCTCCTTGAAATCTGGTGATAGTAGTAGAGCCCATTGCCCTTAACCGAAATTATTACTAGGCTGCGGTGCTCTCACAGGCAGGCTTTGTTTCTTTTTTTTCTCCCCTACAAGTACATTTCCCCCCACTCTGTTCCTGTCTACCTTTATGGGCTGGTGGCAACTGTCTTTGCAGACCTCAGCATGCTTGATTCAAGTTTCCATTCTCTTATTCCATTATTCACTCATTCAATGGTTTCTTGAGACAGATCTGGGTATGTTATGTAGCATAGGTTACATTCTCTTGCTCAGGCTCCTAGAGCCAGGATTACAGGAAGGCATTGGCATTCACCACCATGCACAGCTTCTTCCAATTCTAATCTTATGTACAAATAGATCTAGTGGAAAAACTAGAGCACCATTTTGGATGTGCTCTAATCAAAGAGTCAAGACACCCTGAGTGAAGACTTCAGAGTTCATTATAGTTGTTTTGATTTCTCGCTTCTCACTAGATTCTTTATTTTTAATTTTATGAACATAAACTTTCCCTCCTTTAGCTCCTCCTGGATGCCCAACTTCATGTTTTTCTCACTCTTAAAACAACAACAACAAAACCAAGCCAGGTGGTGGTGTCGCATGCCTTTAATCCCAGCACTTGGGAGGCAGAGGCAGGTGGATCTCTGTGAGTTCGAGGCCAGCATGGTCTACAAGAGCTAGTTTCAGGACGGCTAGGGCCATTATACAGAGAAATCCTGTCTCTAAAAAGCAAAAACCAACCAAACAAACAAAAACCAGAACACACACACAGACACACACCCTACCACCGCCACCACTACCACTATGGAGTTCATTTTATTTTGGCCAACTATTTCTGAGCATGAGGCTTGCCCTGGAGTATGGTTGATAAACTCAGTGTCATGCTATTAAGAAAACTGATTTTCTCTCTTCCAGAAGCTATCAGTTCCTCATAGGTTCTTAACTATGGCTGATATTAGTATTTTCAAAGCTATCTTTCTTTTTTAAAGATTTATTTATTTATTATGTATACAGTGTTCTACCTGTATGCCAGAAGAGGGCACCAGATCTCATTATAAATAGTTGTGAACCACCATGTGGGTGTTGGGAATTAAACTCAGGACCTCTGGAAGAGCAGCCAGTGCTCTTAACCTCTGAGCCATCATCTGTCCAGTCCCTTCCAAGCTATCTTTTCCATTTCCAAGGTTTCATAAGATGTTTCACTGGTTTCTGTGAATGACTAAGGAGAAGGCCGAATGCCCTGTTTTGTCTATCTTATACTATGGGTTCTGTTTTAGATTTCGTTTAACAAAAGATTTCACTACTAAAACAACTATAAAAATCATTCTTAGTAATCTGGCTGCTAGATATATGCTGCTCTATTGACATAGTATTATAGCTGCACCTTAAAAGAAAAAAGAAAAAAAATGTCTTACCAGTCATGGTGATGTGTACCTTAATCCCATCTTTTGAGATTAAAAGTTTGATGTTAGCCTGGACTATACAGTAAGATCCTGTCACTAACAAACGGACAAACAACCCCAGAACCAACTAGCCAACCAGCCAAACAAACAACCCCCCACTTTCAAACTCCAAAAGTAACCCCCCCAAAAAATCACCTGAAGTAAAGGAATAAAATCCTCCTGTTCCAGATAGCTGCAGCTGGGTTTTGCTAGGAGCCAGATGAACTTAGAGGCATCATCATGATGGTTATTTAGCAACCTACAAAAGAAGCACTAGTTAGGAAGGTCTGTTACTCAGAACATACAATGCCTACATATTGACAGGCTGGTAATTTTAGTTTGACTTGAGTGTACTTAGGTTAAGAGTCAAATGCTTGGCTGAGTGTGCACACACCTTCAATCCCAGCATTCAGGAGGCAGAGGCAGGTGAATATCTGAATTCAAGGCTAGCCTGGTCTACAGAGGAAGTTCCAGAACAGCCAAGCCAAGAGAAACCTTGTCTTGAAAACAAACAAACAAACAAACAAACAAACAGAATCAACTACTCTCTGTCTTTTTATTTTCAGTGCTGGAATTAAAGGGTAAGCTTTGTGCAAGTCCTCTTTTATAAGTTATCCTCTATCCAAATGTTCCCTTTTCAATGGCTTTCATGCTTCTAATTTTTTTCAAAGTAGTATCTTAATAAAATCTCAGCTACAGAACGGTAAACTAACTTTCTACAATGTTTTTGAGTTGAGACCACAGCGTAAAATGAACTAATATAGATAAAATGTTACTAAGTATACTTAGTGGGAAAGGCCCATTTGGTTTAGCACAGGGCATCTAGAACAAGAATTTCTGAGCTAGAAAGAAAGAAATATTGCTGGCAGACTACTATGCACTATAGAAACAGGAAATTCTTGTTAGGCTGACATATCCATGGCCAGCCCCATGGGGGGCTTTTAAACTTCGACTTAAAAGAATAGCTTTAGAAAATCAGTCCTCTGTTAAGTCTTCTAAGTTTCTAGAATTCTTCCCCTCCAACTATTTGCTGGGTATTTCCATATACTCTGACAGAAAAGTCAAAACACTGAAAAAGCAAAGTCTAAAAGCTTTCCAAACTACTAGTTCTTTTCCTGTGTGTGTGTGTGTGTGTGTGTGTGTGTGTGTATTATGGTATCAGTCTTAGTTATCTGGGTTTTAAACCTTAAAGTCATTTTTTTCTATTTCTATTCTCTATATCCAATAATTAACTCCAAATTTTCTTATTTTCCTTCATTAGTCATTTATTGAATGGCGAGTATATGTCAGGTATTGCATCTGGCCTTGAATGAGCTTGGGTAGAAGGAAATAAGACAGAATTTTATTCCCTATGAGAAGTGTACAGTCCAGTTTTTGGTAACTAGTGGAATCATACTACTGCGGAAGAGCCATGATATTAAGTAATGAGTACAAGGTATCATGAAAGGACATAGGAGGCCTATGAGATTTCCTGCAGAGTGAAGAAAGAAAGAAGGGGGTTACAATAAGGAGGCAGCACACACAGATGCCTGGTGTGAGATTCATACAGAATTTGGGCAACACAAAGTTCAGAGTTAGTAAGAGGAGGGGATAAGTGCAAATAAAATCTGAGAAGGCCTCTTTGGTATTAGGTCAAGAATTTGCTCCATAGAAGAATTTTAGCTTGGACTGTGAGATAGTCAGATATGTTTTTCTAAAACAGCAAGTGTGAGGCTGTAGGGGTCTGAGCATGGACAGTGGAAATGGGAAACAGAAAGGGGCACATCTGGTAGAAATGAGAAGTTGTGATGCTCTGTAGGCACATGGGTGAGAAGAAAGGTGAAGTTCATCATGCTCGCCAAGGTTCTAGCCGAGACTGCTAGGTGTCTGGAATACAGAATCACAGAAAGACTGGAGTCCTGAAGAAATTTTCCTGGAAATGTTCTGGACAACTGCTTCCTGTTTCCACTGTGCTCTATAAGCTCTGGGCATTACAGACCCAGGGTGAGACTGCTAGGGAGGGTTTCCAACAGGCTTCAGTGTTCATCTAACCTTTCAGTGCAACAATTCTAAAACAATCTGATTATACAAGCAACTTACTAAAAAATGTACAGTACTCTACCATTTAAATGCGCGAGCTTAAATGTCTACACTGGGCATTTAAGGCCCTCACTATGCTAGAGGATGCCTAATCACTAACCTTACTACTGTGCTAAATCCAACTTCCACTCCAGGCAACTGGCCTGAGTCATATGCAATCTGGCCTTTATGTCACTCTCATGCTGTTCTGTTCTTCTTTAAGACCTAGCTAAATAACTACCTCTTTTAAAAATCTCTTTACAACTGAACTCCTTTCTGATCTCTCTATTCACTATACTTAAATGTGCTGCTGTGTTGTTGGCTTTAAAATTCTTCTTTGACAACTAAAGTGAGGGTAGTTATAGTCTTTTTATATATAGAAAGATCATGGTTCAGTGACTTAGACCCAGAAAACTCTCAAAATGCTAGTGAGCTAACAAATACTGATTTTGTTCGTTTTGAGCTAAGTCAGACATTTGTATTTGGTTATTTACTGTCCTTATCATTACTGACTATATTTAAGGCTCCAGAAGTTAAATAAACACACATAACAAGGGAAGATTAGTACACTGGGTGCTAATAAAAATCACCTCATAGGATTAGAAAATTGATGGAATAATACAAAGAAAAAGTGGTGATGTTTTTAAAGACGAACATTTTTATGTATTTTAAGAAAAGGACTGCATGACTAAACAAACACAGAAGCAATGCACCAGATGAAGAATAGTCTAAAAAGACCAAACTCACATTAGGATTCTTTCATTTTTTAAATCAAAAGCATGAAAAATAAAAGGTGATTTACAATTTTTTTGTTAATGTTCCAGGCCGATAAACTCCATGAGGCACTAGATTTTAAAAATGAGACTTTTAAAAAAGCCATATAAGCTGAAGACTAGCACAGCCATTCTACTATATAATGCTTTAAGGGCCAGTGTTTTGTCAGTGACAAATGACACACTGATATGAACCATAAGAGAGAGTAGAGTAAAGCTAGAACCATATTGGTTTGATTCCAGAGGAGTTCTGCCCCGAAGCTGGAGTTCTAGGCACATAAAAAAGGATGTGAGCTATGGCTTCCTCCTAAAAATTGTCCTGGCTCTAAGGGCAAGAGATATCCGAGTGTAGATGTAAAATGGGTAGGGATAAGAAGGGAAGAGAAGGAGGGAAAATTTTAAGGTGCTCTTTCTAAAACCAGCCACAGGCATTCTGACAGGAGGGAAGTGATTTCCTTATGTTCATGACTTCTGTATTTAATTTTAGTTCTAAAAATTCTATACAGAGCTTATTATTGGAGCAAGTCTCCAATTGGCATATAAATAAGGAAGCATATTTATATGCCAAAATATTTGAATTTTATATTATCACCTGCCAATTATTCTTTGTGCTTGAATATTTATGGACTTTAAAGAAATAGTATCTTACACTGTAGCCCAGGCTAGACAGGAATTTATAGCAATCTTTCTCCAAAGTGCTGTGATTATAGGCATGAGCCATTATGGCTTAAACGTTTTAATATACTGTATTTGCAACTCATATTGCTTTATATGAAGGGTGAAGTTTGCAAAAAAAGTTAAAAACTAAAACTCCTTTCCTAGGGATGTGACTCAAACCAGCATTCACTTAGTCTCCTTACATTCTCACACAGAATCTGGCTTTTCAATGGCGCTTTAAGAGGAACTCCCACTAGAGGGCACCCATACCATTTGGTAACCACAGCAGAGCTGGACCTCTGAGCAGTTTCCTGCAGACTTGCCCATCATGACTTCTTGTTCATTGACTTTTTGCAGTTGTTTTTCTCCAGAGTTGGCGATTCATTTCGATAAAGAGATATGGCTGCGTTGGCCATGTCGCAGTGCTGCTCTACCGATGGAACAACTGTCCGCTCTCTCTGAGACAGTCTTAACTAAAAACTGGCTGTGATTCTCACAGTAAGCATGCAAATCAAACTGGACATAAGCTGTCATTTGCTACAGTCAGCCTCAGCTTCTCATACTGTCCTAGAATATTAAAAATAGCAGCAGATCTATTTCTTGTGTTTAGGTCTAATGTCTCTTTTACTAGACTATCTCCTATTTATTTTCATCCCCCAGCTTGTCCACAGCTTTCTCTTAATAACGCTCACACCTTGCTGTTTTCCTAGACTGCTAGGTGATCTTTTTGCCAACAAGAATAAGTTCAGTGACTAAAGAAGCCTCTGACAAGGGCTGTGTCACTTGTTTACTCTTTTAGCTCCCAGTTCATGTTCCAGATGAGGACTTTTCAGGGCCAGGCAGCTACCTGGATAAAGGAAGATAATTGAAGAGAAGCCAGACCATCTAGAAATTTTAAGTTCTTAAATCCTACTACTGTTATTATAAACCAATTAAAAACAAAATCATCCCTCTCAGTTCAAATTTTGATTTTGCTATTGGGAAATGGAAAGATCAAGATGAATTCCTCACTATGTTTCTTTGTTTGTTCTTGTGACAGGGTCTCACTATACAGCCCTGGATGGGCCTGGAACTTGCTATGTAGACCATGGTGGAAGGTTCCTACTATTCAGGCCTTACGATATTTTCTTGCTCCATGTCCTAGAATGCAAAAATACCACAGAGAGGGACACAGTAGTTGGGAGGAGAGGTAGAAATGATATAAATTCAGTACTCATGTATTGCTGTGGAACAATCTTTTTGTACACTATGAGTATATATTACTTTCATTCAGCTAATAAAAAGCCAAATGGCCAATAGCTGGGCAGGAAGAGATTGAGCTCCAGAACTAGACTAGGAGAATTTGGGGAAGGGCAGAGTTAGAGAGTTGCTGGCAAACCCAGAGAAGGAAGATGAAAATGCTATATGAAAAAAGGTACCAAGTCATGTGGTAAGAGATATTAAATTACCAAGTATAGATAAGAACTATGGATTAATTTAAGTGTAAGAGTTAGCTAGTAACAAGCCCGGGGTATTGGCTGAGCATTTATAATTCATATTCAGCCTCTGAGTTGGTTATTTGGGAATTGGCAGGCGGGAAAGACGTGTCAACCTACAATGTTTAAAATTCTCAAAATATTTTTCTTAACGACAATAATAATCAAACACCCAAGGACAAATGATTTTTCTCTGTTAGTTTATGCTTGCTCATTAGTACCTTTTCCCTTCTTTCTTTGTGTTATTTCTAGCTTACAAGGAAGTCTCTTACTTTTATCTCTACTTAAACCCATTTAAAAAGGGATATTCCTTACATTTTATCAGGCTATTTTTTTCTGCTACAGGAGAGGTGGGGTGACTTTGTAGTGTCATCCAGATGGTATAGATTGTCTTAGGGCTCTTATATTCCTTGTTATTTGGACAACTCAATCAATCCAAGAAAACAATGTTAATCCCCACTGGGACAACATGAAGCAACTGTATCCTTTGGCTTGAGTGTACTTTTTTGAAGAAGTTTACTAACTGGAAGTGTCTTACCCTTATCACTTCAGTCCTAATATAATGAAGATGTGATTTACTGTTAGATTTTTAAGACTAGGAATGCATAATGCATTTACTAATCACTCATTTTGTTTTCAAACATCATACAACTAAGTCTTTGTATAGTGAGTTAGTAAGGGTTTCTATTGTGAATAGACACCAAGACCATGGCAACTCTTATAAAGGAAAAACAAACCATTTAATTGGGTAGCTTACAATTTTAGAGATTTAGCCCATTATCCTCAAGGTGGGATATGATGACATGCAGGCAGACATGGTGTTGGAGAAGGAACTGAGAGCATAGAAGGAGCTACATTTTGATCCCACAGAAAACAGGAAGTGAAGTGAGATACTGGATGTGGCTTTAACATATATGAGACCTCAAAGCCTGCCTCCACAATAACACTTCCTTCAACAAGACTACACCTATTCCAATAAGGCCACACCTCTTAACAGTGCCACTCCCTTTGGGGGCCATTTTCTTTCAAACCACCACAGATAGTATGAAGGGATTAGAAGGAACCTCTATGTTTAATTCTGCTCATATTATGGATGAATTTTAAATAGTAAGAGGACAGCAGCTCCATTTTATTAGGAGGAAGGGTATTAAGGCTAGAAAGGGCAAGGACTTGTATAAAGAAGGGTTATCAGCAAAAAAGAAAGACTGGCTGTGCTGGATAGTCTTATGTTATAGTGATATTTTATTTATGTTTTATAAATAAAGCTTGCCTGAAGACCAGAAAGTCAAACTAAGCCACTAGAGGCCAGCCAGTGGTGTCACACATCTTTAATCTCAGGATTTGGGAGACAGAGGCAGATGGATCTCTGTGAGTTCAAGGCCACCCTAAGCTACACAAGATCAATGCAGAAACAGATCCAGGTGGTGGTGATTCACACCTTTAATCCCAGTACTAGGGAGTTACATGCCTTTAATCCCAGGACTAGAGAGGAATATAAGGCAGGATGAGACAGGAACTTGCTCGCTTTCAGTCTGAGGATTGCTGAGAGGTAAGAGCTCTGACTGGCTTGGCTGCTTTGCTTCTCTAATATTCAGGTTGAATTCCAATATCTGTCTCTGGGTTTTTACTATTTGTGCTACATTATGTTAACTTTACACACAAACTAGAGTTATCTAATAGGAGGGAACCTCAATGGAGAAGATGCCTCTATAAGATATAGCTGTAAAGTATTTTCTCATTAGTGATCAGTAGGTGAAGACCCAGTCCATGGTGGTGGTGTCACCCCTGGGGCTGGTGGTCTTGGGTTCTATAAGAAAGCAAGCTGAGCAAGCTATGGGAAGCAAGCCAGTAAACAGCACTCCTCCATGGTATCTGTATCAGCTCCTGCCTCCAGGTTCCTGCTCTGTTTGACTTCTTGTCCTGACTTACTTTAATGATGAATAGGAATATGGAAGTGTAAGCCAAATAAACCCTTTCCCCCTCTACATGCTTTTTGGTCATGGTGTTTCTTTGCAACAGCCCTAACTTATACATTGGCCCTGATCTCCTAAATCAGTGATTCTCAACCTGTGATTTAACGGTTGCAAATTTAACAGTAGTAAAATTACAGTTATGAGGTAGTAATGAAATAATTCCATGGTTGGGGTCACTACAACACGAGGAACCATATTAAAGGGTTACAGCATTAGGAAGGCTGGAGAAGCATTAGGAGAAGCACTGTCCTAAATGTTAGTGATCTAAAGAATGACACCTGGGGCTTAAACGTAGATTACAGTGTTTGCCTAAGCAAGCACAAAGCCTTGGGTTCAGTCCCCAGCACTGCATACACCCAGTGCATAATCCCAGAACTTGGGAAATAGAAGCAGGAGGGTCAGAAGGTCTAAGTCATCACTGGTTACCTAGTGAGCCCAGTCTGGGCTACATGAGATGTTGCCACAAAACAAAACAATATCTAGTAGCTGGTGCCCAAACATAGGGCAAGAATTTCCACATACAGTCTGAGAAAGCTTTATAAAAAAGGATTCTAGACAGATGAGAACAGA
>LOEQ01001622.1:113887-128570 GCA_001685075.1 Bramus lutescens
CCTGACTGCTCTTTGGACTGGAAAGGGAGGGAGAGGGGAAATGGGGGGAGGGGGGGAATTGGGAGGAGGTGGAAAGTTTTAATAATAATAATAAACAATCCAAGTTTCCACTCCCTCCTCTCCTCCCATCCCCTCCACACACCCTCCCACCCCACCTCATCCAATCCTCAGAGAGGGTAAGGTACATTGCCTTGCGGAAGGTCCAAGGCCCTCCCAAGTAAGGTGTATATCCAAAGAGAATAGGATCCCAAAAAGGCAGTACATGAAGTAGGGATAAATCCTGGTGCCACTGCCAGTGGCCCCTCAGTCTGCCCCAGGCATGCAACTGTCAACCACATTCAGAGGAACAAGTTTGGTCCTATGCTTTTTCTTTCCCAGTCCGTTGGGTCAAATTCTTGCTCATCTCTGCATATAGATGTATAAGCCATTTAAAGAATGTCTGTCTGAATCTGCTAATCCTCTCCTACACCCAATACACCCAATAAGAGTAACTAAGACTGGATGTAGTATCTGGACATCTCCAGTCTTTGCTCTAAATACAAAAGAACTAATTCTACCTTGCTTTTCTTCCCTGCAATCACCTTGTATGCCAGGAGGAAATGATCTGATAGATAAATATCCCATGAGAAGAACTGGAACTACCCCCACAAGCAACAGCAACTTTCTCTGTGACCAAAAAGCAAAGGTTACCACCTAGAGATAATGATCAATCTGACCAAGGATTTCCCAAGACTGCTTGATTTGCTCAGCTATACAAAGCCTTTAACTTTTGCCTCTGTTCCCTTTTCTAGAAATGTAAAAGCTCTGTCAACTCGCTGAAGACAGGTCTTAGGTCACTGCCCTCTTTTTCTTGGTATGGCCACAGGACTTTTATAGAACTTCTTGTCTACCTTCACCACTGTTATCTCTTGGACTGTATTCTGGAAACAGTAGACAAACCAGGTCCCTTGGGACTTTGAGTCGGGCTTTTTCTCTAAAATTAACATTATCAACACTTGTGAATCAATAAATTAGATCCAGAGTTTTCATACTCAGTGAACACTTGAGAAAAACCATCATCTAATAACTGAGTATGTACTATTAAACTTTAAAATTTAATGTTTCTGGCAACTAGTGCACAGAATAATGGCCATAAATGTGTACCAGGTAAAAATTATTCACCTGATCACAATTCACCTTTTTTGTTCTGTCAAATAATCTCCCCCATGCCCCACTGCTGTTGGGAATTCCATGACAGGCAAGTGTTCTCTATTACTGAGCTGTATCCCTAACCCTTGCCTTCTTGAGACAGGGTCTTTCAGGTAGTTCAGGTTAGTCTTCAACTTACTATATTTCACATTGGCCTTGAACTCAAGGTTCTCCTGCTTCTACCTCCTTAATTCTGAGACTATGGAATTGAACTACATTGCCCAGAACAAATGAAGTTTTAAAAATTATATACTGGGCTGGACAGACGGCTCAGTAATTAAGAATGCACACACTGTTCCAAAGGATTCATTTGGTGCCCAGCATTGACACTGGGCAGCTTACAACTGCCTGTAACTCTAACTCCAAGGGAGCCAACAGTCTCTTCTGGCTTCTGCAGGCACTGTACTCACGTGTACATACATTTACATTTAAAATTAAAATCTTGCTGGGTGTGGTCTGTAATCCCAGCACTCAGGAGACATAGGCAGGTAGAATCTATGAGTTCCAGGCCAGCATGGTTTACATAGTGAGTTCCATGTCAGCCAAGGCTAAATGATGAGACCTTGTCTCAAAAACAATAGAAAAATTAAAAGTACTTAAAAAATATATATTATTATTGTGTACATGTGTGCATGATGTGTGGACAAGTGTGTGCAGGTGTTAGAGGACTACTTGTGGAGTTAGTTCTCTTCTTCCCCTGGGTCCCAGGGATTGAACTAAGCCTTGCATGGAAAGTACCTTGACTCTCTGACCCATCTTGCCCTCAAATAAAAATTTTAACGAGGCCAACCTTAAACTTTTTATTTATTTATTTATTTATTTACTTATTTATTTATTTCAGGGCAGGGTCTCACTATGTATCTCTGGAACTCATTATGTAGATCAGGGTGGTCCTGAACTCACAGAGTTCACCAGACTCTGCCTCCCAAGTGCTGGGATTAAAGGGACGAGCCACTATGCCTTTATTGTTTGATTTAGCCATATAAGTGCTACCTCTAAAATTCAACTTTTAAAAGTTGCCTGATGTTTAGGAATATACAAATAGCATAAATAACTTGAGAAACTACTTACTAGGTGTCTATCACCCAGAGTAGAAAGATGACATTATGGAAACTACTGAGGCTTTCTGCCCATTTCCCCTGGCTGGACATTTCCCCCTTCTCCACAGCTATTTTTTGTATCCCTGTACTTCCTATTTTTAGTATGATTCTGTGCATTTCAAAATAACTCATGTATTTTATAACTTATTATTATTGATTTGGATTTATATCTGTGAACAAATACACACTGATATTTATAAACTGTATGGTAGATATCAGTTTAGCAAATAGTTGATGTACTTTTTTACTGTCAAATTGAAGTCTGTCATATTTGGGACAGACAGATATGAACACCATTCCTTTTTTCTTCTTAATGAACTCAGAGGCTACATATTCTGCATATTCTAGGTTGTGCAATAGAACATCAAGAACATGGAGGCTTCATCAAACCGAGCCCTTAAATGGGTGACAAAGAGTCCCTTACTAACCCCTGGACATTCTGAGAAAGAATAAATAATCCTGCTTCACTGACATATGCATCTACATAAATGGTTAGGTTACTGTCTTCCTCCTAGTATTCACAATCAGTATAGTAAGTAGGGGAAAGGTGAAAAACCTTTGGACAGCACCTCTTTGATTCTAGAGTCTTAATTATTCTTACTTGCAGAGCAAAACAAGTCTCACACACACATGCTTTCTTCAAAGACCTGCTGCATGGACAGTATTTTGTTTGCATGCTTAAATACTGTTCAGAAACATTAGTTTTGTCTCATCAGCTAGACATTCAGCTCTTTAAGAATCAGGCTCTAGCTGGGCAGTGAAGGCACACATCTTTATCCTAGCACTTGGAAGACAGAGGCAGGTGAATCTCTGTGAGTTTGAGGCCAGCCTGGTTAAAAGAGAGTTCCAGGACAGCCAGGGCTACACAGAGAAACCCTGTCTAGGAAAACAAACCAAACCAAACCAAAGAAAAACAAAATCACGCTCTCTTGCCTTTTGTACCCTATTTTGCACCTTACAGAAAAATGCACATATGTGAAGACCTGGTTTCTTGGTTACCTGGGAAAGATGAGAATTAATATTACATTATCTACTCTGTGTAAGTGTCATATTTCATTGCTCATGTTTTACATACGCATATTAATTCTTTATATATATGGATAGATACTAAGGCTAAGTGACTTTCTTTTAGTCACAGAACCTAGAAGGAAGGTGAAATGCATGGACAGGACAGATGAAAACAATCTGCTTAATTCAAATCCTTTGCTTCTTTTTGGCTGAACTGAGATCATCCTAGCACAGAACTTGAAATGGCTAACAAAATTAGTTTCTGTTTATACATTTTACAAACAAAACGTGCATTTGGAGAATTCTAAGGACTCATGACTTTTGGATCTTACCTTGATCACCTCTGGAGTCTGCTGAATCAAAACAACCGAAGCATTATCTTTGGTTTTCTCACCAACAGAGCTCCTACAGACTGGTTGACTGGCCTGGGAGGAAGTTGTCAAGGTTTCCTGTAGAATCTGCATCATTTCCTTTTCTTGTGATAGGCTCCCTCTGCCTGACTTGCAATCAACTAGTTCTTGAGCAAAGTCTTCAATGCTTTCCAGAATTCTAAGTAAGAGGGCTCGGTCTTCTTCCTCTATTTTGTGTCCATTGTTTTCAATAATCCTTGTTAGACAGGAAGGTGAGACCTTTTCTGCAGGTGAAGAGTCTATAGGTTTAGACTCAAGATCTTCATGGATCTGGCCAGTCAAACGACTATGACTATTTAATGCACTGACGCTTTCACCCTTAGCAAGTGGTTCTCCAAGAGAGGTTTCCATCTTCTGTGAAAATGATTCCAAATCCATCAACAGTTTGTCTATCTCTTCTTGACTATTAGAGTTCACAAAGTGTCTCTGGTCTTTTAGTTCTATGGTAGGAACTTCTAATTTAGATTCTTCCTTAGGTGGATGAACCATCGTTGGCTTTTCAAATACCTTACCAATTTCATTTTGCACTGAAGTGGGACGTTTCTTAAGATGAGTATCATGGTCTGAAAATTCTTTATGTTCATTTACTTTTAGCGGACTCTGACCTTGTCCATTCTCTGTTTTCTGTTCTTTTTCCAATAATGACTTCTTTCCATCTGATTCTTCTTCAATATAAAGAGTTTCCATTAAATTACTAGAAGAGACATTCTCTAAAGGATTCATGGTTAATGATGGTGATTGAACTTGCACAGGCTTTAGTAGTTCCAAGCTACACAAGGAATTTGTGTTGTCTGGAGTGGCTTTTACAATGTCTGTTTGTTTAAAATTATGCTTGTCATTTTGCAATTCAACAGTCTGAAACTGTCTGGAGTCAAGGGCTGAGAGGTGGACAACATCCTCATATTTAGGGGGCTGTTCAGTCCCATATATTGGGGAGAATGGAGTCAATTGTAAGTTAGGTATATTGCTTACAAGTTCTGTTAAATCTACAGCCTCATTATTCCCAGACTGCATAAATTCGAATGGTAACTTTCTTAGGTAGCATGCTAGCCTTGCCATTACATTCATATAGACGGTTTCAGAGTTAGAAATTGCATCATTGCCACTTCCTTCATTGATACTATTTCCTGACTTTTTCTTTATGCATTGTTTTATGATGTCTGTACATTTTTTCAAATCTTCAGAGCATTTCAGTAAGATGTCTAAGCACATTTTTATGTCTGTCCCAGAAGAAAAATGATCTATTTTATGTTTTTCCAAAATCTGAGTAACTAGGTCTTCTTCAGAAAAGTTCTGAAGAAGCATGGAAGTCAGGTTTGTATCAAACGAATTTCTATGAGATAAAGATTTTTCCTCAACTGAGGAACTCCGGAGTAAGCCAAAGGATGGAGAGGTACCATCATTATTATAATGGCCACAGAGTAAGTCAAAATCAACTGACCTCCTATTAAATGAGTCAGATTTAACTTTCCTTCCTTTTTTATAAGCTGCATGGTTTGAGTTTCTGAGTCTTTCAAAGGAAAATTCTTTTATTTTCCCACTGGCAAAGCTGATTGCTTCTCCAGCAATGTCCTTTAAGTTACAGGTATTCTGAAACGTAGATGCTCTCTTGGCCCTGGGTATGCCTGTGAGGGCCTGATGATGATAGTCTTCAGCTGAGGAAAGCCCATTGTCATGGGGCAAAAACACAGAGTTCAGATCCACATCTTTGAACTGAGACACAGGGATATGCAAGAGGTCTGCACAAACACTATGATGCACCACAATGCAGTCTATTCCATGGGTGAAGGTGTGGCAGGTTCCAGTGCAATAATGTATGGCTTGCTCAAAACGCCGGTCTATCAGCACACTACTGTAATGGTTCACGGTGCTAACTACAAGTCTGTAAGTTGCTGCCATAATATCAAATTCACTTAGTGGTAGGATGTGGAACTTTATACACTCTGTTTTAAGAAATTATTCTTGAAATAATATTTTGCTGAAAAAATATTTAATGATAATGTTCAGTGGTGTCTTGCAAAATATATCAACTTTTCCATGAAGGGAAATCTTTAAATTTGAGGTTTGGTAACTATCAGTATACAGTAGCTGCTGCACATGTATGCTTATATTAGCAAGTCTAATAATTTAAATATTATACATTTTAGTTTTATTTAGTAACTTGATACTATAGTATTATTTTATGAAAGAATATCTTCTTTTAATTCTTCAGTGGTTCTATATTATAAAAATTTATTGCCATAAACTGTCATATAAATCTTAGTTGGTGGTATAGGAGTATTGTGATAACTGAGTATCCCAAAGTCTTAAATGATCCATTTTTCTGTGAATGACAGAGAAACCTAGAATAAAAGAAGAAAACAATTAAACACATGCAATTAATCAATGATCTCTACACTCCATCACAGAACTTACTACTGATATTAATATAGGACTTTGTTTTCTCACATTCTATACTCAGTACTAGAAGTAGTACCTCAAGTCTGCCTTCTTGCATATCCCTAGCTGATAATTCCTATATTACTCTTCTTGCTTTTTTATATGGCAGTAAGAAGTTCATATATAGACAGTTGTCTCAACCTCATGGCTCAAGAATGAACACTATTGTTCTCTTCATAGATCAAGACTAGTCTTTTGATTCACTTTCAAGCCCCTTGACATGTTCAAGCCCCTTGAAATGTTTCTAAGCCACCTATCCCCATATTTTCTACTGCTCTCCTGCACCAACTCTCTGCTTGTATCAACCTAGTTTCTTCTCAAAGACTATCAACACTTGGGTCCTACTCCTAATTTTACAAGTACCTCTACAGTTGGTAATTATTCTATAATCTTCTCTGTTATAACATACAGAAAAGCAATCTTTATTATTGCTCTTGGTTCAGTATTCTCAGACCCTGCTTCATGTGCATTTCATTCTCTCTTTTTACCATGTGCATAAGATTTCCTTAATTATTCTTACTTAAAAAACAGCTTGGAAAAAAAATCTATAGAAGTAGTTTTCAAAAATGTTCTGCCAATGCCATTTAATCACAAAATATAAAACGCCTATTATGTCCTTGGCTGTTTCTAATCTAAGTGCTGGGGGTTACAGTAGAGAATGACATAATGGGCTTGCCCTTCCTTACTGAGGTGAAAAATCTAGTTGGAAAAAGAGTAACATGTAAATAAACATATAATTCATTAGATATGTATTATGGGGAAAATCAAGCAGGGTAAGAATTCAGAAGAAATATAAAGGTGTTAAAGAAACCAGAGGCAACCTTATTGACATCCGAACAGAGACCTGTAAAAGGAGAGGGAGCAGGCCAAAAAGGTACTACCAGGTAAATCATATGGCAGTTAAATCTTAAGTGCAAAGGTCCTGAGGTGGGATCATATTTGATTTACTACAAGAATAAGGAGATTAATGTGGCCGAAAAAGAGAAAGTAAGAATAGTATGAGGTAAGGTCAGAAAGGACAGGTGGAGCCTAATCATGCATGATCTATAGCTCTCTATAATGGAATTGTTTAACTCTGAGAGCATGGGGCACAACTGATAAATAGTGAATGGAGAAAAGATGCAATGAGAGTTACATTTTAAACTGATGATTTTAGATGTTGTTTTCAGGCACATAGAAGACAAGGAAAGAAACAAAAATAAACAGGATCACAAGTGGCCAGGCAGGAATGCTGGGAATCTAGGACCAAGATAGTAACAGTGCAACAGATGTTTAGATGTATCTATTTCAAAGGTATAGCCAACACGATTTGCTGAACCACAGAATGTGTAATATGGATGAATCAAGAACAGTGCATTAAGGCAATGATAGGAAAGATAAATATAGCAGTGAAAGAGAATATAAATTTCACTGGATCATTGGTGATTGTTTGTTTTAAGACAGGGTGTCACTATGTATCCATGGTTAACATATGTAGACCAGGCTGGTAGTGAACTCACAGAAATATACCTGCTCTGCCTTCTTAGTGTTGACATTAAAGGCATGTTCCATTATGCCCATTACTATCAGAATTTCAATAATAAAAATCTTTACCCATTTAAAAACAAAAATGTGTTCATATTTTATTTCTTTAATCCTATACAAATATTATACTTATTCATTTATTTTGGGTAAGCTATCTATTATTACCCTTTACTTACTTAGGTATTAGAAACTTAGTGACTACAGAAATGATGTAAAAGAATAATTGTTCTGAGTCAGGGTCTTACTATGTAGTATAAACTGGCCTCAAACTCCCCAGCCTTTGCCTCCTGGGTGCTGGGATTACAGACATTCATTACCATGTCCTCAAAGAAATTTTTCCTGCTTTGAAATTTTATAGTGGTTACAGTATTAACTGCTGGTTCTTTGGATATAGGGTCACTGTTTTTGTATCAGTACTATAACATTATAATTAATATTAAAGTTTTGTTAACTGGAGATACAACTTACATCCCTAATTTCTTATTCTTTTTTTTAAAATTTTTTAATTAAAAATTTCCACCTGCTCCCCTCCTCCCATTTCCTTCCCTCTCCCCCTCCCCCTCCAGTCCAAAGAGCAGTCAGGGTTCCCTGCCCTGTGGGAAGTCCGAGGTCCTCCCCCCTCCATCCGGGTTTAGGAAGGTCTTTAATTTTATTCTAGATAAACTGCTGAACTGTCAACTTTAAGATAAATTTTCCTATGATTTGAATACAAATATAGCAAATTTATGATTTGGAAGAAACACTGCTTTCATCATAATTTTTGAATTTCGACCTGGAAGGTATAAAAAAACGTTAATTTTAAAAGTCTACTACCTTTCTCTTCAAGATTTTCTTCCGATCGATCTGAATGAGTCTCACTATGTAGCCCTGGCTACTCTCCAACTTGGAGTAGTTCTCTGACCTCTGTTCTCAAGTGCTGGGATTATAGGAGTTTGCCATCATACCCTGCCCCCTGTGTTTTCATTTAGTTGCTGTGTGAATGGAGTTTGAACAACCATTGCCTCATCCTCATTGTTTGTCTTCACCATTCCCGGTGGCGTATATAAAACAAGATGTATTCAGATGGGATGGAGCTGGTACAGAAAGAAGCTTCACACTAACAGAGGTAACAGGTCTCCAGTAACTAAGGAAAACTACAAAGTAGCCCAACCATAAAAGTATCATGGAACAAAAGTTAAACACAGCAATGGAAGGGATAATGTTTTCAAAAGACATACAACCCAAACAACCCAAATACAGAGCACAGAAATAGCATCAAGTTGGGCCAAGATAGATGACTCAATTGTTAAGAGCACTTGCTGTCCTTCCAGAGAACCTGAGTTCAGTTCCCTGCAACCACATCAGAGAGCTGTGAGCTGTCTCCAGTTCCAGGGAATATGGTGCCATCTATTGGCCTTTGAGGGCACCTGTACACACATGGCATATACTTACACAGACACACAATGCACATAAATAAAAACAAAATTAAAAAAGAAATAATGTCAAGCATCAAGAATGATATACCTGTTTAGAAACCTAAAATTTTTTTGAGGGGCACTAAGACAGGGTCTTGCTATAGCCCTGACTGGCCTGGTACTATGCAGCCCAAGTTAGCCTCCAACTTATACAGTTGTCCTACTTCAAAGTAAATAGCCCAGCTATAATCTATGACTTTTAAAAAATGTTGAATAAGGATACAAGGGGAAGTAAGTTAATAATGCTGAGAAGCCATAGCACAACTATATGGGATATATCAGGACTATTTTCTAATAAAAATTAATGAACCTGTATTAATAAAAATGAATACTAGAAAGTTTAAATGCCTAAATATATATTAAAACACATGTCAGATTAGTTCTTAAACTAACAATAAAAACAACAAAAACACCCAAGTATTTTCTTTTGAGAAATTTCAGGAAATAGACAAAATATTTTCCTTAGGCCTGAATTGTAACCAAACAACTGGTTAATAAAGCAGCATGGAGGAATTTATATTATACTAGAATTTGAAATAAATAAAAAATATATGCTATCCAATAAAACTTAACAAGTTGATAGAAATACTTAACACTATCTGATATAGCTATAGTTTGCCACTGGAGATACTTCAAATATGGTTAGGGTAAACTGTAGAGGCTCAAAAATGTGAGCCTATTTCCACATTGACCAAAGGTCAGAGAGTTGGAACTTACCTCTAGTCCTTCAAGATTATTGTATTTCTACCTCAAAGTTCCCACCTAGATTTAGAACAGAGAGTTCTACTCTCTCAAGGTTATTGTCAACAGGTGTGGCTAATAGCCAGACCTTGTATTTCAGGAATAGAGAAGTAGATATGTTTCTACCTCAAACAAAAGTCTATGGATCCGACTAAGTTCCAGTTCCCTTAAGGAGATAACACTGGATTCCACTCAGGGAGTGGTTTGCTTACAGACTGTTTTGTTCTAGGGTGAGACCCTAACTTGTTTTGTTCTAGCAATACAATGTTTAACTATGGGTGTAGCCAGTGACCTTCAATAGGTCTGTTCATTTCCTTGTATCATGTTAATGCAGTTTTTTTTTTCTTACTCCAACCTCTTGGGGTCAGGGGTATTTTAAAAAATTGGAAATTAAACGTGGGTGAATTCCTCACTGAAACTCCATCCCAATACTATTCTATATGTTTCTCCGTTTTATTATTTTCATTCATGTTTTCATATTCTTTACTAATATTTTCTAAATCCCCATGCCTCTACCCTGGCAAGAGGTATTTTTGTTGAGGCTGGTCCCCAAAAGGTAACAAAAGAACTGAATTATATTTAAATTTTTTTTAAATTGTGAAATATTTTGGACATATAGGAGTTGAAAAAAATAGTACATGGAGTGCATGTGAATTCCTCTGCCCAGGTCCCTCCAGTAATAATTGCTGTGGGATAACGTTCTGTACACTGTAAATATGTATTAGACAGAATAAGATCAGGCAGGAAAGCCAAACTCAAAATACTGAGAGGAAAAGGGCAGAGTCTAGAGGAGAGGTCAGCCAGCTGCTGAGGAAGCAGAACGTATAAAAAAATGAGGTAATAATCTATGAGCCACGCAGTGAAGGATAGATAAGAAATACAGGTTAATATAAGTGTAGGAGTTGGCTAGTAATAAGCCTGAGCTATAGGCCAAGAGTTTATAAGTAATATTAAGCCTCTGTGTCGTTATTTGGGAACAGGTAGGAGGGAGAGAAATGTCCAACTACATATGATGTTCCAACGTGGGGCCAGAATTTCCATGTAAAACCTGACAAAAGCTTAAAATGGGATTCTAGACACACAAGAATAGAGTCAAGCATGGCTTCTTGGTAGCTAAATTTTCTTGGGTGGGCTCTATTTGCTGGTAGTGAGCAAAGGTGCAGCTCCTTTAAGAGTTGCATACTGTCTCAGTGCTAGAAGCAAAAACAGGCAGCTCTTTTGAGAGGCCTTACTATCAAACACTTATATGGTGTTTATGAGCAGCAGGTGGCATGCTATTTGGTGGCAGATTGACCCAGAAACTTCCCAGAGTTGGGGCAGTAAACATGGCTTCCAGAGCTGGCAGTACATGTACCTCTAACATGAGATTAGCCTCTTAGGGAACCACGGGGGAGGATCCAGCCACCAACACATCATGACTAAAGTTACACGGTAGTATTTTTTGCTAATGCAGACAGAAAAGGTTACAGGTACACAATAAGGATAGATTCAGACAAAAAGAGCCTCTAAAGGGGCATAGTGAAAAGTTGCATAGGCTTGAGACAGAAGAGAAAAAGTATATACAGTCTTAGATTTAAAAATACAGTTTTAAAATAATTTTAAAAAGTCCTTAAAAGGGGAGTAAAGTAATATAAAAGAAAGAAGCCATGTAAGGATGGAAAATACACAGAGTCTGGAGATTGTATGGTATTGTGTTGTCTTTAAAGTTCTTTGACTGTTGAGGAAGGAACAATTACTGCTAGGAAACATTTGGTTATAGATGCTGCTGAATTAAAGCAACCGGTATATTTTGAAAATGTCTTGACTTCAAAGTGGAAGTAAAAAGATATGTTACCTTGGAAAAGAGGTTCTGCTTTTATTTCCATAGAAAATAAAAGGCTGTGGATTCATTCAAGGGAATGATGGCCCAGGTGTTCTGACATCTAGTGTAGGAGTTCCTTTTGTTTGTATGCTGCTTTCATTGGTTAATGAATAAAAAAACTGTCTTGGCTGAGTTGATAGGGCAGAACTTAGGTAGGCAGAGAAGACAGAACTGAATGCTGGGAAGAAGAAAGGCAGAGTAGGAGAGAGATGCCATGGATCTGCTGGAGACAGAAGCCGGGAATTTTACTGGGTAAGCTACTGCCATGTGGTGATACACAGATTAATAGAAATGGGTTAAACTGAGATGTAAGAGCCAATAAAGAGTTAGAGCTAATGGGCCAAGCAGTGTTTTAATTAATACAGTTTCTGTGTGGTTATTTTGGGTGTAAGCTAGCTGGGCAGCCAGGACAAACAGGTAGGCCCTCTCTCCTTGCAATAGACATTCACAATAGCTTTGAAGCTGCTGGCAGAGATGGACCAGCAGCACAAAATACCCCAGTTAGGACTCGACCATAATTCTAAGTTTTCTCAGGGTCCCATAAGATTAGTAGCAACCCTAACCAACAGGAAGTAGTCTAGAGAATTATGCCCAAATTCCCAAAATACTGGTTATAAATGTTTATTTTCACTTAAGGGGGTTTTAGTTAAAAATTGTTATCAGTCATAGTCAATCTCTTTCTAAAGAAGAAAGGGGCATATCATATAAAAATGATAAAAAGTAGATTATTACAATGGAAAAAAGGTTATTGAATCTACTTTAATCCAAAAAAAACCAACTGTTAATCTGAAAATCTTTTACATTGGTATGGATTTTAGTTTACTGATATAAATTTAAGGTTAACTTTTTCAACAGATTGGTGCCAATGTGGCTAGCTAAAATCCACATAGAACTTGGGAGGGCTTGAAGGGGAATCGTGGACACAAGAACAGAGTTAAGCATGGTTTGGTAGCAGCATTTTCTTGGCTGGGCTCTGTTTGCTAGAAGCAGGCAGAGGCATGGCTCCTTTCCTGATTCAGCTGCAGCAGGAAAAAAACTATGCAGCTTCCTGGGCCACGCTGCCAGCACGAACTCTGGCTATGGAGCATATGAATGGCACTTGTGGGCCCGGGTGTTTGTGTGCCCACTTGGGGTTGGGAGGAAAGTGGCTGAGACCATGCCTGTGGCTTGGTGCTCCTTGTCTAGGCAGGCAGTGGAATCAGGTCTACTAGGTTTGCACAGGGCAGGAGAGCATAACGGATTCCTGCCACCATACACAGAGATATTTCCAGGCTGCACAGTGCACTGCAGGGTAGATTTCACTATTATTCAGATAAAAAGGGTTTATGTGCTGCACGCTCACTCTCAGAGTTAAAGTGCTGAGTGCGGCTCCTACCAGAGCTGGCAGTAATGGTACTTCCACCATTTCAAAAGTGGAGAGAGGTGGAGCCAGCATCCAGAGCAGCTGTGACCAAGTGATTATCATTTTAAAAGCTCTTCAGGACAGTAAAGAATTACAGATAACACAATAAGGACATCTTCAGACATAAAAGGACTCTAAATGGGTCACAGTGTTGAATAAATGTATGTAGGCTTGGGAGAGAGAAGAAAAAGAGTACAGAGAGTTGAAAAAGAAGCAAATCATTTTTAAAAAAGCTTTAAAGAGACAGAGTACAGATAGCCATAGATTAAAAAGAGTAAAGAAAAATAAGCCATGTAAAAATTGAAAATTCACAGTCTGAATTATGTATATTATTGTGTTATCTCTGAATTTTTGACTGTGAATGAGCTAAGTACAGAGAGACATTTCATTGTATGGACTGCTAAGCTAAACCAGTATGTATATTATAAAGGTATCATGACTTTCAAATTTGGGTCTAAAAGGTTCTTCTTTTGTTTCCACAGAGGATGAGGACCTGTGGACTGTTTCCAGACTGCTGTGGTTTCATGGAACAAGACCTGCTGAAAGGTCGCCATGAACACCTGCAAAATGCCCTCAAAAAATTATTTCGCCCAATGAACAGCAGGAAGCAGTTGGGAGGAAATAACTATGCCCATATTCCCAAATATTGTCTATAAATGTTTGTTTACATTTGAAGGGGGATATGATATAGATATGAATAATTTGCATTAGTATGGATCTTGGTTTATTGATACAAATATAAGGTGAATTTTGTTATATGTATATGTATTTCTGATCTTGATAAAGGTATTGTGATTGTGTAACTCATTTTAAAATGTAATGTATAATTTAAAAATA
The DNA here is from genome assembly GCA_001685075.1 of Bramus lutescens. NCBI lineage: Eukaryota > Metazoa > Chordata > Mammalia > Rodentia > Cricetidae > Bramus > Bramus lutescens. Next base: position 127,852 of record LOEQ01001622.1, read on the forward strand.
TAGGTAAATAGAGAGTCATCTATAATAGTCAAGCTTATAGTCATGTTAGTTATGTTTTCTAGATATATAGAGACAGTTCAGTTAGGTATTCTTCAAATCTTTCAGAGACCTTGAAAATATGGCATTTAAATGTTTTTTTAAGAAGTTAGGACTTTTCATGACAATGAGACACGTCTGCTTCTATCAGCACCAATTACTTCAAGAGAAAGATGGGCATCGAAGAGGCTCCTAATGGAGTTGATTATCCATTTGGGCAAGAAACTGCTATTGTCTGGACTGCTTAACTGGACATGTAGGATCCAGAGAAATGACTGCTGAACTTGCCTAAAGGTAAGATAGTTCTTCAGGGTTCCTGCTACATGAAAGAGTCTGCCACACATTCTGCAGAACACAGAAAAATTTGACAGAGAAACTACCAGTATAGGTGAAACTATCTTTGAAATTTCCTGCTTCATGGAAAAGTCTGCTGGACACTATGGGCCTGTAGGTTGAAGATGGATGCCCCAATGGTACAGAAGAACTTTGGGTGACTGTCCAGGCAGTGAGATGTCTCTGCCAATTCTAGAATTTTGGAAGTTGCTTATAATGCACTTCCTGTTAACTTAAGTAATATATTTTTCTGGAGTCTTTGATGGAGTTGAAGGATTTATAGTTTATAGTTATGTTTTTTCTTAGTTATGATAAAAGATAAAGTAGATATAAATATTGTAACTGTAATT
>LOEQ01001622.1:144607-154889 GCA_001685075.1 Bramus lutescens
TTAGCCAATAAGAAGTTAGAGCTAATGGGCCAGGCAGTGTTTAAATGAATACAGTTTCTGTGTGATTATTTCAGGTGTAAGATAGCCAGGCAGCCAGGACGACAAGCAGCCTGCTCCAGGGTGTTTCCAGAAAGGTTAAGACCTACCCTGAATGTAGGTGGCACTATTCCATAGGCTGGGGTTGCAATCTAAATAAAGAGAAAGCCAGTTGAGTACCAGCATTCATTTCTCCCTGCTTTCTGGGTAAAAACTTCCTCATGTTCTTGCCACCATGCCTTCCTTTCACAGCAGTCCATCCTGCTATGAAAGTACAGCATATGAAAGGACAGTTTATGATGCACATCACAAACTGTAAGCCACCATGCCTTCCTTTCAATGAAAGGACAGTTTGTGATCAAACTGTAAGCCCAAATAAACTCTTCTTTTAAGTTGCTTCTTGTCAAGTATTTGGTCATAGCAGTAAGAAAAGTAACATATAATATAATGGTGAGTACATGTACATCCAAACAAAAAAGATATACTCTCTGAGGCACTTACCATACATGGAATTTACAGGACTAGAGTTTCTCTCAGTGGTCGTGAGAGAACTGTCAGTGAATGTGAAGCCTCAGGGCATGACTGTAGGCGTTATAAGGACTATACTTAAACTACAGTAAATTTATAATTAAAAAACTATTGAAAACAAATTAACCTTAGCTTCTATAGCATATTTACCTTTTGAACTTTTGACTTTCATAATGAGACTCAACTTAAATACAGACACATTGCACAGTTGTAGAAAAATATTTTCTTAGCTTAAGTCTAGACAGATTCACTGTTTATTTTTAACAGATCTTCAAAGACCACCAATGAGCTTCAAATTGTTCTATAAAACACATGGTGACCATCCAAAACTCATCCTATGAATCCACTACCCTAATATAAAGGGAAGCTTTAGTTAATTTTCCTTGATGAACATAGACATAATATTCAAAAATCAAATTCAACAACTCATTAAAAAGATCATTCATCATGATCAAACTGGTTTTATTACAGAGACACAAAGAGGTTCAACATATACAGATTAATGAATATAATACCACATAAATAGAATAATATATAAAAGCACATGACCATCTCAGTTGCTACAATGAGGCATTTATATAGCTAGAAAGATGAGCAAAATCATATCTTTTTAAGGAAAATGAAAGGAAATGAAATGGCAAATAAAATAAGCTAGACTTGGAAAGGTAAGTTCTTCCTGTCTATTATAAAGGGAATCTAGACAAAAACAAAGATAGTATGAAAGTAAAAGGGAACTATTACAAAACAGGAGAGAGAAAGTGAGGGAGAGAAAACATGGAGGAGTGAAAATATGATCAAACTGCATTATATGTATGAAATATTATAATGAAGTAATTTTTTGTATAATATGTGCTAAGAAACCAAAGAAAACTTTATATTCTTTACATTGTTATATATTTTTGTTGTTAAAAATCAAGACAAATACATTACTTGAGGCTTACACAGGGCCAGAGTTATTAATGTCACTGTCTTTCACTTCTGTATATTGTCCCATTAGAAGTTGTCCAGAGGAAATAATACTTATATGAAGCCATCATCTTCTGGATCCTCCTTCTAGAATCTGCCTATCTGAGTTACGTTTCTATTGCTGTTAGACACCATGCCCAAGGCAACTTATAAAACAAGGAGTATAGTTGGGCTTACAGTTCCAACAGGGTAGAGTTTATGAAGGTAGAGTGAGGGCATGGTGACAAGAGGCTGGAGAGCAGCTGAGAGCTCACATCTCTATCCAGAAGCAGGAGGTAGAAAGCACACTGAAAATGGAATGAGTCTTTTGAAACATTACAGCCAGTCCCAAGTGCCACACTTGCTCCAACAAGGCTCTACCTTCTAATGCTTCCCAAACAGTTCCACTAATGGAGACTAAGCATTCAAATGTGAGTGGCAGTTTCCCCTTCCACAGCAGATTTGCTTGCAAGTAGACTGTGCCTCAGGAATTCTCCTGGTAACAAAAATCTATCAGTGTTGGGGGGGCTGTCCATGTTTTCAAACTTTATCTTATTTTATTTTAGTTTTTTGAGACATGGTTTCTCTGTGTGTCCCTGGCTGCCTTGGAACTTGCTCTGTAGACCAAGCTGGCCTTGAACTCAGCCTGCCTCTGCCTGCCTCCCAAATGCTTGGATTAAAGGTGTGTGCCACTAATGTCTGGCTGTTTTCAAACTAAAAAGAAAAAAATCTATTTTTATTTTAAAATGTGTGTCCATGTGTTTTCTGGTAGATTATGTGTCCACAGAAGGCAGATGTGTCAAATCCCCTGGAGCTGGCGTTATGAGCCACTTAATGTGGGTTCTGGGAACTAAACTTGGGTTTTCTGCTGCAACTCATTTCTCCAGTTCCATTTTCAGATGTTTTAAGGATTATATTGAGGTCTAAATAAACCCCTCACTGTGAATTTCCTTAGCAGTTCTTTTTTTTCTTCTCATATAGTTTCCTTTCCTTCTTTTTCTTCCAAAGCTATTGTGTATGAGGTAATGGGATTTTTTTAGCTCCAGTATAATCTTTTAGGACCACATTGGATATGTGGTGGTCCACTGTTGGCCAAAATATCATTATGTGGTACATGAATGTTCTCAAATATATTAGGACTGGGTTGAGAATTGAAATGTAACATCTAATTAAATTCTTATGCCAACAATAAAGCCAGTGTTACCTAATAGACAAGGATACTGAGGCCAAGATAAAAATAACAAAACAACCAAAACCCTAAATCCAATACTTGGTCATATTATCGAGAAAATTTAAGAATTATGACTTGAACCTAAGGCTTTCTAAAGTCTACAACCCTTTCCTCCTTCACCACCACTGTATTAAGTCTAAATGAACATGGAGAATCAGTCTCTCCTATAGTTCCAGGTTTCTTGACGTTTCTTAGTAAGAAGAAGGAAGGAGGAGAGACATGCATAGGAATGGAGCACTTCAATAGATAGAACTTAAATCAAACTTTTTAAACTCTAATTTTTCACAATGTCTGAAATGAAGTCTTTAATAAGTAAATTTATGACACAAAACAGCTATATAAAATAAAATCATAACAAATCAATGGAGTAAAACTTATGACTTTTAAGAGGATGAATAATATTAAAAGCTCTTTGAATGTCATACTATATTATCAAACTTTGTAATTATAATTAAAACAAAGAGCTTGTACAAAATAAAACTGACTAGGACATAATTAAAGGCACATGAAAAAGCAGAATCATATCCAGAAATAGAACACCATGTAAAATATGCCATAAGGCCAAGCATAAAGCTTAATTTAAAAAAATAAAAACAAGTGACCTGTGAGATTAAGTCGACAGGAGGGAAATGGAAAAGGCACAAGGCTTTAAATGTGAAAAAATGCAAATGTCAGGGTAAGAAAATACAATTTAAAGAAACTTAATGGAAGAGCAAAATATGAAATTCAATTTGGAGAAAACAAATTCAAGGATGAAGATTCAGTGTCAAAAGTTACTGAACAGAAAAAATAACTTAGAAATACTTTCCATTTATTCACAAAGTATTTATTAAGCATTTGCAGCACTACTGTAGTTTCTCCGTGAGGGGTGATGGGATTCAGGAGGCAATGTGATGGGTCAGGGAAGCAGAAGCAGATGAAGCAAGAAACCACTACAATCTATTCACTCTACGTAGCATGCATGAGGCCCCTGTGGTCCAGTCCAATGAAAGAGTTAAAAACCTGGTGTGGTAGCACACATCTGTAATACCAGAAGTTAGGAGGTTGGAGGCAGGAGGACCAGAAGTTCAAGGTCATTTTCCACTATACAACAAGTTAAAGGCTAGTCTAGACTACATGAGGCCCTGTCTCTAATAAAATAAAATATAATGAAAAATGAGTAGTTAGCACCAAATTAAACAAAACCATTCAAATAAAACATTTGAATTACCATCTCTAGCAGTAATTCCAACAAGAAATATTTAATTTACTTTGAAATTCAATGGAATCCAATTTGGAGAAAATATGACAGTAAGTAAGATCATATTGGAAGGCAGAAAGGAGAACAAAGTTCAACTTCAGGAAAAGTCAAAGAGAAGACATGATGTAGCCCATCCCAAAATGCTGGGAGAGGCATGAAGACTGAGAATATAGTAGAGAATTAGAGAGCAGGAAAGGTGAGAATAAACAAGAGTTGTATTATGTATATAAGCAAGCATGCACAATAATTCAAACCATTAATTATATAATATATGTGTATATAAGCTAGCATGGAATTAAAATCAAGTAAATATCAATGGCAAAGAAACAATAATAAATGGGACTAATCAGAGTCCTAAAGTCAATGCATATATTTGAAGAATTAGTAACTGATAATTGATACACTATCTATTATAAAGTTATTCAAAATACACAGTCAAATAAATATTTGGGGCATTCACAAAATTCACACTATCCATAAAAATAAATTCCAAATGAGTTAAAGACTTCAATCTGAAAAATATATAAAAGTATATAAAGACTCTAGTTTATCCCCAACATGTAGCCAGTACACAGTATGAAAATGAAATTTAATAGTATCTTTTTAATGTTAATAGCATAAAAATAACTAATTAAACAGTCACTTTAAATAGTTTTGTGCCTAAAACAATACAGGTTATTGCTACTAGTTTTCATTGCTACTGGAGCAAGATGGAAAGATTCCATTACTAGTATGGTAAGACTGCACTTTGGTCACAGAACATAGAAAAATGAAGCTGAAACTGAGCTAGAAACTTCTCTTCTGGCTAGCTTTTATGGTGATAGAAAGTGTTCTGCAGGTTGTTATGGGAGGAAAGTCATCAACTAAATAAACCTTTTGTGCTGCATTATCAATCTAGCTGACAAGATAAGCCCATTAGTGTACTAGTGGCATGGCTGTTATTGGGATCACTAATCACTTTCTGATTAGATTAGAGGCCTGCTCTATTGGAAGGAATCAACGATAGCTGGTACAATAAACCTGGTCAAAAACTCTTGGCCAGGGACCTCACAGAACCGAGTGGGAAGATACTATTGCTACTTTACTAAATGGGCATGCATTTATCAAACTACCTGGTTTTTAAACAGATGTATGCCCAATAATTAATGCTGTTTTCAGTTTTGGTCAGAAAAGCCTTTTTGCAACGGGTGGCAGTTATTATATAGATTGATTAACTAGTCAATATGTTGAGCATTAGTGATTGCTGAATGAGAAATCTCTGTATCAGTCCTTCCAAGGCTCAAGGTACACTGGAAGAGTGAGGAAAAGAATGTAAGACCTGGAATAAGGAGAAGAGTGTTGTAGAATATTATTTTTTAGCATGACATGAACTCACCGCAACTGCGATTTCCTGCAAGAGACCAGTACAAGATGGGGCCCATCAAGAGGGAGGAAGCGGGAGGGGAATCACAAGGCCACAAGCCTCCCTAATGAGTTACTGGCAATTACCATCTGCTAGGGTAAGAGGATACATTTTCTTCACTGTTGTAGACACAGCTAAGATGTCCATGTTCCTGTAAATAACTGTCTTATATTCATGTATGTAACCCTCATTAACTAATTAGGACACACACAAATAAAGACATGAAAGTAGGTGACACATTGTAAGTTGAGGAGAGGAAGGGAGCCAGGGAGTGGGAGGATAATGAGAAGGTAAAGGGAGGATGAATACGGAAATATAGTTTATATATATCGATGTAAATATAAAAACAAACCCAAGCCAGGTGTTGGTGGCACACATCTTTAATCCCAGCACTCTGGAGGCAGAGACAGGCGAATCTTTGTGAGTTCAAGGCCACCCTGGTCTAAGGAGCTAGTTTCAGGACAGTGAGGGCTGTTACAGAGAGAAACCCTGTCTTGAAAAAGCAAAATAAAACCCCAAACTCAAAAAACAAAAAACCCAAACCATTAACATGTATAATTAATAAACTAATGAAAAAGAATTATATGATGAATAAAAATGTTTCATAAAAGCAAAATAAGCAAATGTAGTGATATTTTGTTTGTAATCTAACAAATAAAGCTTGCTTGAAGATCAGAGTGCAGAGCTAAGCCACTCACTATTAGACATAAGAGGACAGGCACTGGTGGCACATGCCTTTAATCCCAGCACTCAGGAGACAGAGGTAGACAAATCTCTGTGAGTTCAAGACCACCCTGGGCTACACGAGATTGAATCTGTATAAAAGCAAAACAGAGCTCACACAAAGGTGATCCCAACACTTGGGATCCCACTCCTTTAATCCCAGCTCTAGGGAGGTGGAGACAGGAGTGAGCTCAGAAGCAGTCTGAGGATTCATAGAGACAGTCCCTTTGGTCTGAGCATTGTTAGAGGTAAGAACTAGTGGCTGATTGCTCTGCTTTTCTGATCCTTCAGTTTTCACTCCCCTAATATCTGACTCTAGGTTTTTATTACTATGACCAATTAGAACTCGTGCTACAAGCAAATCTGATATCAAAACTAACAACTTAAAAATACCACAAAGGGGAAGAAGCCCAACAGAATAGAAAAAAAAAGTTTGCCATTTTTATAATAAAGAATGAGTATATAGAATACAAATAAATAAATATTTTTTACGCTGCACATAAATACGATGTTTTGAAAGCATATCCAACCAGTGTTTTATCACATGGGAGGGTAACTACAGAATTAACAATAATATACTGGATGCTGTATGTGCACATCCCACCACCCCTAAAAGGCACACAGTCAAACCTACCTACCCACTTTCACGCACAAAAAGGAAATGTATTAAAAATTGAAAAATTAAATAATGAATTATTTTTAAATATAATAAATCAAGAGAAAATACTGCAACCTCTTATAACACACCAGAAGGCCCATATAGAAGCTTGCAGGTTTGGAGAAATGCTGGCTCAGATGATGTTTCTGAACTTGCTCAACACATTATTTTCCTATTACACTGGACCCTCTCCTGCCTCACATCCAGGTGGTGTGGGCCTCTATTTACTTTAGGAGTACTTACCATGGGGTTCCAACCAGATCTTCCAGAAAAGCACTAAGGTTGTCAAGATGTACCAAGTTCAGAGGAGACAAAATGCTAACCCCTGAGCCACAGAGCTTATAGGAGAACATAGTATGGCAATAATAATACATCAGCACTACTCTCAATGGCATTCAGGACCTCAGTCCTCACAACTGTAAAATAGGGAATACACCTGTGAACTACAAATAAAAAGAACTGTGCCCTGCTATGGTATCTACAGTTTTAATGGCATATTCCATTCATGGCCACTAATCTTGATTTTTAGGTTTTGATCTCATAGACAGGAAGTTTTTAATTTTTTTAAATCCAGTTAAATGACAGTTAAAGATAGGTAAATAAATAAGGAGAGTTTACACACCTATAATCTTAGCACTTAGGTGACTGAGTTTCAGGCCAGTCTGGGCTACATAGTGAGACCCTGTCATTGGAGGAAAAACAAAACCCCAAACCAAAATAGAATAAGCAAACAACAAGAAGAGGGATAACATCAGGCACTCATCTCAGACGTAGGGCAGAGAGAATAACCATCAGAACCCTTAGAGCGCTGAGAGGCGGTCTGAAGAAGAAGAGAGGAACTTCTAGGAGAAGAGGACTTGGACAAAGATCCCAGGGAAATGAGAGAGAAAGCTCTATTAGGGAGAATGCAAAGGTCTGAGGTAGGCATGTTGGGAGAAGGGTGTTATTTGTGACTCAGTCAAAAACAACCACAAAGGAGAATAGAAGATGAAGTCAGAATAATACAGGCATGTGTGATCGGGGTGGAGGGGATGGGGTTTAGTGGTCCTTAAAGGTTAGCCTAAAGCCTAGGAGGAGAGGATTTAACTTTCCACAGTGCACTGAAAATTCTTGTTCCTGTGTTAGTAACAGGTTGTAGAAGAGAAGGGACACATCAAGAAAAAGAGGGTATTGGAATAGTGCAGAGCAATGTTCTCAACCTTCTTAACGCTACCACTCTTTAATAAAAACACTTCGTCATGTGGTGATCCCCAACCATAAAATTATTTTCACTGCTACTTCATAACTGCAATTTTGCTACTGTCATGAATCATAATATGGTGTAGGAGGTCCTTATGTCTCTGTGTTGCTTTTATTGGTTAATAAAGAAACTGCCTTGGCCTAGGTGATAGGGCAGAACTTAGGCAGGTGGGGAAGACAGAACTGAATGCTAGGAGGAAGAAAGGCAGAATAGGAGAGACACCATAGAGCCGCTAGAATCTGACATGCCGAATCTTTCCCAATAAGCCACTGTTATGTGGTGATATAAAGATTAATAGAAATGGGTTAAATCAAGATGTGAGAGTTAGCCAATAAGAGGCTAGAACTAATAGGCCAAGCAGTGATTTAATTAATACAATTTCTGTGTGGTTATTTTGGGGCTAAGCTAGCTGTGCAGGCAGGAAGAACAAGCGGGCCCACTCCTTGCACCAATAATAATACAAATATCTGTTTTCTGATGGTCATAGGTGACCCCAAGGTGTCACAACCCATAGGTTGAGAATCGCTGGTCTGAGCAAGGCAGAAACAATGACGATAGTAGAAAATGACTTAATCTAATGACTCAACACTTTGAAGGTAGACTCAACAAGACAGATGACAGATTGAACATAAAATGTAAGAGAATCAAAGGTGACTTAGGGTTTTTGCCCTGGGCTTCTAGAATAATGAAACTACTTTTTACTGAGATGGGATAGGTTATTGGAAATGTAGTTTTGAAATAAAGCTCTGTAGCCTTCAACTTTTCAGAGGTTAGAAAGATAATGAGAAACTAGGGGGGAAAGCTGAAGTGGAAAAAAGCCTCAGTAAGGTAAGAAGAAATAAAGATGAAGTGTGTTATATGTTGAGTGAAGAAAGCATTAACAAAAAAACTAACAGTGTAAGATGCTGTTGAAGGAAGACAGTGAACTGATTCACTGGTTAGCAATGTGAATGTTAGTGTTGAACTAGTTTGGCAAGAGGACATCAGTGGAGAAGAGTCCTAATTAGCATAGATTCAAGGCCTGATTAGTAAGAAAAGAAAAAAAACGAGTCACTGATTGGATAACTGTGGAAGGGATAAGAGTTAGAAAGATTTCGACAGAGTCAAGAGACTCTAGAGAATACAGCACCTTGTATCACAAGGTACTGCATTTCCAATACCAAAAAAAACAAAACAAAAAAAGTACCTGGAATTTACAAGTTACTAAGTGAATATTTGTTGATTGACTGAAGTCATCAGATATTTTATCAAGAAGCAGCTTCTAGAAAATACAGTAAAATATTAGGGTTCTTGGTTCAATATGGAAATCTGGACTTTTACTTTACTGCTATGACTGAAAACTTCTTAGACCCTTACACCTAAAATAGATATCCCAATGTTGTAGAACAATCTTTTTGTATTGTGAAGATGTATCTTTGCCAAGGTGCCTTCTGACTGGTTTAATAAAGAGTAGAATGATCAATAGCTAGGCAGGAAGAGGTTAGATAGGACTTCTGGGAAGAGAGAGAGGGAGGTGATGAATCTAGGTGTGAGAGAGACACCAGAGGACATGGTGAGGAAACAGGAGGTGAAAGATCAAAGAGAGCTAAAAAGCCACAAGGCAAAATGTAGACTAATATAAATGGGTTACACCTTATTTAAGTTATGAGCTAGTGGGACAAGCCTAAGCTATTGGCCGAGCTTCCATAATTAATAATAAGTCTTGGTGTCATTTTTTGTGAGCTGCAAGTCCAAAGGAAAGTCCAACTACATTCCATAATTTGAGAACAAGGACAGGATTTGACAAATCCCTTTTAAGTATATATGTTCAATTCTAGATATATAATATCATCTCTCCAACGACTTTCTATATCTGAGGCCCCTGTTTAATGACTATGAAGCCATAGTGACATAAAATCACACAGCCTCTTCCCACAAACAGTACCAGACACCAGGATATGCATTTACAAAGAATGAAGAGGGGCCTGACTTCACATACAAAAGTAAGCCAAAATGGTTAGAAGACTGAAATGTAAAGACTAAAATTACATACTCTTAGAAAAAACCATAGGGGTAAATTAAGGTGATCTCAATGGTGACAAGAGCATAAAGACAATGACAACAGAAAAAAACTAAGTTCTTTTCCGCAAAGGCAACTATCAAGACAGTGAAAAGGGCAGCTCACAAAACTGGAGATTTTCAAATCACATATGTGATGTAGGAGGGTTATTTGTCTATGTGTTACTTTCATTGGTTAATAAAGAAACTGCCTTGGCCTTTTGATAGGCCAGCCCTTAAGT
>LOEQ01001622.1:172570-183571 GCA_001685075.1 Bramus lutescens
TGCAATGCTCATCAAAATCCCAACAAAATTCTTCACAGACCTCGAAAGAATGGTACTCAACTTGTTTATGCTGTGGACTATTCCTTTAACTGTGTAAAGGTGTGTTTGTTTGTTTCTGCTGAATTTGTTTACTTAGGAAGAAAATGTGGTGCTGTTTCACCTTGCCTGCCTAAGTCACCTGATTTATCTAATAAATAGCTGAATGTTCAATAGCTAGGCACAAGAGGAATCGGTGGAGCTGGCAGGCAGTGAGAATAAGGAGGAGAAATCTAGGCTCGAGACGAACGAGAAAAAGAGAGGAGAAAACAGAATGAGGGAGAATCAGAGGGACATGCTCAGGGCCAGAAACTGGAAAGCAGGAAAGCCAGACAATCAGAAAGAAAGGCAAAAAGGCAGGAGGCAAAAGGTAGATAAAGAGAAACAGGTTAATTTAAGTTAAAAGAGCTCGGTTTGGCGTTTCGAACAGGTTCTCATACAGTCCGGGAGGCACACTCACTATGTAGTGAAGGCTGTCTGCAGCTCCCATTATTTCTGCTCCCACCTCTGGACAACCATTACTGGCATCACTGGTGTGCGCCATCACAGCTAGCTACATGCAATGCTTTGATACATGCTTCCAATGTACATATAGCATCACATTCGGGTTAAATGTATTTATGGCCTTAATTTTTCTCATGTCTTTATGGTGAAAACATTCAAAATCCTTTTCACTAGCATCATTAAAATATGTAGCATATTCTCATTAACTACAGTCACCCTACTGTGCCGTGCAAAAACAGGATTTTTTTCTCAACCTGTAACATGGTACCCACTGAAAAAGCTCTTTCCGTACTTCCCTACCCTCCGTTCTCCTCAGCCTCTAGTAATAACTATTATACTCTTCAACTTCTATGAGATCAACTTTGTTAGATTCCACAGATGAGTGAGATCATGTGGGGTTTGTCTTTCTGTGCCTGACTTATTTAATTTAGCATATTATTTTCAAGTTCTACCCATGTTGTTCAAAATAACAATGTTTCAGTCTTTTTATGATCAAGTACTATTCCATATATATATACATTCATCTGTCAGTGGGTACTTAGGTTTGTTCCTAATGCTTAGTTCTTTGGCTTTTGTGACTAGCCCTACAATAAACACCCGCGTTCATATATTTCTTCAACATACTGATTTCATTTCATTTGGATATGGACCCAACAGAGGGATTACTGATCATATGGTAGCTCTATTCTTACTGCGTTCTGTTCAGTATTTAAGCCAGAAATTCTTAATTCCTTCTACTCCCTCATCTCCACTGTGCAACAAAGTCTTCACATTCTGCTCAGTTTTTATTCAAATTGTTTCCTAAATTTCTTCCCTTCTCACTGCTTCTCTGACTACAGCTTCAGTTCAGGCCTGTCTCATCTCTCTTCCTGGGCCAACAACACCCCAACTGCTCCCTCTAATTCCCATATCTTTCCTCTTAAATTCCCTTTCCTGTTGAATGTGTTTCTTATGATTAGGGTGAACTCTCAAGATGGAAGCTGGGTTACACTTCTCTATCTCCTTTGAGACTGGAGGATGCTATCTGATCTAGGGTCAATCAGAAGTGCACCGTGTGAAGAAGCCAGGCATCACAGCAGGGTACAGTTGGTAGATACATGTGTAAGAACTTCCCAGACTTGCTGTTTCCTTGCCGAAAACATTCTTCCTCCTCATTTCCCTCCATCCTCCCTTCCTTGCCTGCTTTTCATAGTGGCTTCACTGAATATAATCCACATACCATATAATTTTCCCATTTAAAATGTAATGGTTTGGGTTTATTCAGAACTATAACATCATCGTCAAAACTAATTCTAGAATATTTCTTCACTCTGAAAAAATTTCCCTATTGACTGACTTGTTTTTCATCTCTACCCATGCCCTGTAAGCAATCTCTTGTTTACCTTGGGCATTGTTAAACAGTCCTGAAGTCTCATATAAGTGCAGCAATATAATAGATGTTTTGTGTCTAGTTTCTTTCATATCTGTAGCTTGTTTTCAAGGATCATCTATTCCGTTCTGATCCATGGACCAGTCCTTCATATGCTTTTATTGCTGAATAACATTCTATTAGATGGCTATACTAGAATTTATTTATCCCCTGCCAATGGATATTTGGGTTGCTTCAAGTGCTTGATTAGTTTACAAATAAGGTTTCTATAAACATCCATGTCCACTCTTTGTGCAGGCACCTGCTTCCCTTTCTCCCGAGTATGTATTTAGCAGTGGTCATGTGGTTAATGCATATTTAAAATGTCTGTGGGCCAGGGAGATAGCTCAGTGGGGGAAAGTGCTTTTTGCTTAAGCCTTAAAACTTGAGTCTAATTCCTAAAGCTTATGTGGGAAAAGCCAGATACGGTGCTGTTCACTTATAATCCTATAATTCCCAAAGTGTGAAGGGAAGCAGAGACAGTAGAATCTTCCATAAGCTTGCAGGTCAGCCATCCTGGAGTACATAGTGTAGTGGCAAACTAGTGATGACCTGCCTTAAGTGAGGTGGAAAACAAGGACCAGCACCCAAGGTTGTCGTCCCCTTGCCTTCACACAGTGCCCGGAGGGCCTGCACATGCACACGGACAGGCACATACCAATAAATAAACAGTCATACCTTTTTTTTTGTTAGCCAGGCATAGTAGTGCACACCTTTAATCCCAGCACTTCGGGGGCAGAGGCAGAGGCAGATGGATCTCTGTGAGTTCAAAGTCTGGTCTACAGAACAAGTTCCAGGACAGCCAGGGGTGTGTAGAGAGATTCTGTCTCAAAAAATATTTTGTTTGTTTGTTTTTCGAGACAGGGTTTCTCTGTAGCTTTAGAGCCTGTCCTGGAACTAGCTCTTGTAGACCAGGCTGGCCTTGAACTCACAGAGATCTGCCTGTTTCTGCCTCATTTTTTTGCTTTACATTTATTTGTGTGTGTGTCTGTGTGTACATGCATGCACACATACGTGTGTACCATGGCATACATGTGATGGTCAGAGGACAACCTGTAGGAGTTAATCCTCTCTTTCCACCATGCGGGTCCTAGGGATCTAGTTCAGGTCATCAGGTTTAGCAGCAAATACCTTTACTCTGAACCATCAACCTGGCTCTATAATTTTTTTTAATACAGTGTTTGTTTTTCTTTAAAGGTTTAGGGGATGTATTTTGTGAATGAGAAACTCATTTGAGACAAGGCAGTCTTTCATCATTTGAGTTTTCCAATGTATGAGATAGGGGTTTTGTACAAGAAAAAAAGAAACAAAAAGTCATTTTTGCCTATTTGATGTCAATGTAAAATTTATTTAAGATCTCTAGCTTTAAAACCTGTTTTATTAGGCTTCTAAACTTAACTTTTAATTGTTGCTTTTTATAAGTAGAACATTCTAATAGAACTTACAGGTATGAAAAATTCTCTAAACATTTACTAACTTAATGGAATTTTTAGATCTCAGACTATAACTAAAATGCAATTTATCTTTTCATGTACTCAACAAGCAAGTTTACAAATCTAATAAGCCAACATTCCTAGGTATTTGCACTCTATTTACAAACCTAATAACTTAAAAGTTATAGATTCAGTACCTCAGAATTCTGGAAAATTCAAACATAGCTTATAAACAGCACCAATCCAACTTTTACATATCTCAAATTTAAATCTCAAATCTACCATCAATTAAATTTATTTAAATATTTCAAGTCAAAATCACAAGTCTAAATTCAACGTTTGAGAAGCCCCATCTGTCAAATAAAATACCTGTAAATTGCCAAGATGATTAAAACATAACTTGTTCTTAATCTCAACACAAAAATGTTCAGTTTTGGGCTTGAGTTAGTCCTTCACTCTTATTCAGCACCTGCATCAGATTGGCTGATAGAGAAGCTAGAGTGGAGAACCTCATACATAGTTTAACATTTTAAGTTAAAGGATTGGAAGCCATAAATATACATTAATTCCCCTACCATACTCTTTCTCTGGGTATGAGACTGTTAATTAGAACTCCAAGATATCTGTGCTGCGTAAGTCATTTTCATGATGTGTGCTACACAATTTCCAGTCTGTGTTATGTCAAAATGGATCAGAAACATTAAATCCCTGCAAAGCAATATAAATGTAGATTAATTATATATTTTCATTGCTCCTTGCAATCTTCCATAGTGTGTGTGTGTGTGTGTGTGTGTGTGTGTGTGTGTGAGTGTGTGCGCCTGGATGCAAGCACATCTCATGTATGTGTTTCTGAAGATGTAACCTGGGGTCTCGCATAAGCTAACAAGTATGTTTTCCCACTAAAGTACACTGACTGCCAGCCTCTAAATTTTGTTCACTTGATTTTTTTTAAAATTGAGGTATTTGATCATCTTAATGGGGTACAGTATGATAATTTAATATATGTCCATGATGTGCTGTGACCAAATCAGGGTAACAGGCCCTTCTAGCACCTCAACCTTAATCATTTCTGTGTTGAATTTTCCTGGTCATTTGGGGATATATGATAGATAGTTGTAAACAATAGTTACTTTTCAGTGCTATAGAAAAACAGAACCAGTTTCTCCTATCATCCTCTTTTTAGTTTAAGACTTTTTAAAAAATCACTTTGACTTTATCAAGTCTTTCTAATCATTCCTCCTAATTTTCTTAGAAATCTTAACTATTTTCCATACTCATATTTCATGGCCAGTGACATATTTGATTAAATCAGGTAACTGCCGTAACAAACACACCTACTACCTGAAGGTTTTGTCTCAGACAAACTGATTCTTGCTCTGTGTTATACTCAACTGGAGGACACAGAAAATACCAACTAGAGAAGGAGCTATGACCTATAAACATGACCCCAAGGGTCCTGGGCACCAGTTAGTGTGTTTCACAGAAGAAAACAAGAATGGTGACTAATTTAGTGCTTGAACTACATGGAGATTAATTTTAAAAGGCCTATTAGAATCCATATTTTAAAAAGTTGAGTTGAGGCTGAAGAGATGGCTCAGTAGTTAAGCTGCTCTTCCGGAGAACCCGTATTCAATTCCCAGCACACACGGACAAGACAGCGCACAACCTGCTGTAACAGTCCCAGGGGATCAGACACCATCTTCTGGATTCTATGAGTGCTTCGTGCATGTGGTGCACAAACACACATGAAAACAAAGCACCCATACATAACAGAGATTAACCATCTTTAAAATTTAAGTTATATGTGCAATATGAAATCTGTCCTTGACTTTGCAATTGGCTTTTTTTTTTCTGTGTTTTGTCCTGCTGTGGTTTAGATTAAAAAGGTCCCTTCAAGCCAGGTGGTGGTGGTGCACACCTTTAATTTCAGCACTTGGGAGGCAGAGGCAGGTGGAATTTAAGGCCAGCCTAGTCTACAAAGAGAGTTTCTGGACAGCCAGGGCTGTTACACAGAGAAACCCTGTCTTGGAAAAATAACAACCACAACAACAACAAAAACTGATCCCTTCAAAGCACCGGCTGTCAACCTGTGGGTCGGAACCTCTTCACAGGAGTCATCTAGCACCACTGGCAAAAAACAGATATTTACATTACAATTCATAATAGTAGCAACATTCTAGTTATCAAGTAGCAATGAAAATAATTTTATGGTTGGGGTGTCACTGCAACACGAGGAACTGTGTTAAAGGGTTGCAGTGTGAAGAAGGTTGAGGACCGCTGTTCCAAAGGCTTATGTGTTGAAGTCGTGGTCTCCAAAAGTAGCACTCTGGATACCAGCACATAGTGCTACCTTTCCCCATGGGCTGTCAAGAGGTGGTGGGGCTTCGTTGGGGGACAACAGGTTACGAAGGTGTGTATTTCAAGAGTCTTTCTTGCCCTAGCCCCATCTCCCTCTCTCTGTTTCTCAGAGTCATGAGGTGAGTTGCCTTTGCCACACTCTCCCTCTACTGCTGAGATAATTTGTTTCACCTCAGGCTTAGAGCAATAGAGCTACCCAACCTTGAACTGAACCATGTGACAACAATGAATCATTCCTCCCTTAAGCTGCTTTTCTCAGTGGTCACAAGACTATCATATCTCACTAATTGTTCTGTCCTCCTTAGGATCCTGAAGTCTTTCATGTTGGGAAAGTGTCTCCCTCAGGCATCCCGAATCTGACTGTATGAAAATGCAATTTGTCTTCTACTTCTACCAAAACAGAGCCCCGCATATAAATTCTACCCATAATGCTGAGTAGCCAAAACTGTGTTGTGAAAAAAAGAATGTTCAAAATTACAAGGCATGTGTCTTTGGCACCATGAAACGAGTGAAAGTGATTATTTTATTAGCATGGGGACAACTGCTGAGCTGCTGTGGGGTGTTCTGTCCCTCAGTTGCCAAGCTCTGAGACAGGCCGTGCAGCAAAGCAAGCAGTGGTAAGAACAAGACCCGCTTTCTGCCTTGAGACACACTGCAGTTCTCACAGTGCGCTTCTTGCTGTGGGACTCTTGTTGATTTCTCTCTTAGAGGTCAAGGGCAGAGATGTTCTAGTTCTTTCAACGAGGTCTCTCGGGGCTAGGAGTGGACTGGACTCTGGCCAGGGTCATTTGTGTTCAAAGAAATTAGAAGCCGGCAGAGTTATTGCTCTGCTTATTCAGAAAGAGTAAGAAATAAACCAGCATGTGATAGGGCAAGGAAGCTGATCTCAATCCAGATAAACTTTTATCTTTATTGATATATGGAGATTTAAAACATGATGGGCAAAGCAGACATGGTTGGTTGTAAAAAAGACACAGGGAGAAAATGAGACAGTGTGTGTGGATTTGTTTACGTGCATCACGGATTTTTCAACCTTGTTTTCTCTTCCAGTTGTATCTCAAGTTAAAGAATTTAGAAGAGGGCTAGGTTTGAAGCTCAGTTACACAAACACCACAAAAACCTGGCATAGTGGCACCTGCCTATATCCCAGCACTCAGGAGATGGAAGCAGGATGATCAGAATTCCAAGTTAATTCTTGGCTATAGAACCAGTTCAAGGCCAGCCTGGGCTACATGAGACCTTGTCATGTAAATGAAACAAACTGGACATTTTAGAGTACATACAGCATATAAAAGTATATTTTATTATATAACAAACAGCCACAAACTCACCATCCCATGGGGACAAACATTTTCCCAGGGAAGCTCTGATGAGCCATCATCAGTGTCCACAAAGGAAGGTTCTCTTTAATCATCTTCTTGGCAAAGGAAAGTGATGTGGCCGAGCCTGGTAAGAACTGGGCTTTCCCTTTGTCCTTTCCCTGCTAACCCCTCACTTTTTAATAGTTAACAAAACAGCAGGTAACGAGTGGAAGGAGAAGACCCTAAGGGGGAACAGAGAGCAGAGGCTCACACTCCCTTTCTTGCGAAGGATTCCAGGCCTGAGATGATGAAGGGCAGATTTCCCAGTAAATGAAGAGGTAAAGTTTTAAAAGTGCTTTAGGGGATTATGCCTTGCTAGACCAAGACTGTGACTCAAAATAACTTAAAGGATGAACAAAATGTTAGGTATGGAATTCAGTTGGTAGTGTGCTTGTATGGCATGCGTGAAGCCCTGGGTTCTGTTCCCTGCACCCATAAAAGCTAGGGGTGGTAGTGCAAGTCTGTAATCTCAACACTTTGGAGTAGAGGGATGAAAAGTTCAAGGTCATTATTGGCTACACGTTTGACATCAAGAACTACAGGAGACCTTGTCTAAAGAGGAGAAGAAGAAAAAGAAGAAGAAGAAGAAGAAGAAAGAGAGAGAGAGAGAGAGAGAGAGAGAATAAAAATTAGGTGACTAGTTGTGCGAGTTTATTTTTGTTTTTTTTTATAGATTTATTTTCCAATTATTTGTTTTCTCTCTGTGTGTACATGTAGGTCATGTGCACCTGAATGTAGGTGACTGATGGGGCCAGAAGGCATCAGGTCCCTTGGAGCTGGAGTTCCAGGCACTTGTGAGCTCTTGGATGTGAGGGCTAGGAACTGAACTTGTGTCCTCTGCAAGAGCAGTAGGTACTGTCAACTATTAGGGCCTCTTTTCAGCTCCTATTCGATTCCATTGGCCTCCATGTGCATTTGGGCCAGTGCCATGCAGTTTTTGTTATTATGCTTCTGTAGTATAGTTACTATATCCCTGTAGTATAATTTGTAGTACAATCAGTTTTTTTTTCTTCATTCTTCCATCATCTTTCTTCTTTAGAGTACTTTGGCTATTTGGGATCTTTTGTGCTTCCGTGGGGATTTTAGGGCTGCTTTTCTACTTCTATGAAGAATGCTAATGGAAATTTGATAGTGCTTCCATCAATTCTATAGATTAATTTCCATAATACAACCATTTTCACACTATTAATTCTGCCAATCCATAATGACGGGAGGTGTTTCCATCTTCTAGTGTCTTCAGTTGCTTTCTTCAGTGTCAAGTCGACGTTTTGCTCCTGGGAGCCATGCTTGTCTCATACCACACTCACAACATTTAACCAAGTTCAAGGCACTGCCAACACCACAGCAAGCTGTAATATCAGATGATAAGAAAGAAAAAAGATGCTACTTATGATATACAAAGTGAACTCAAAAGTCCACAATGAACGAAACACCACCATTTTAAACATAGGCAGGAGCGGGATTGCCAACTTTTCCTTTTGCTTTGATCTTTAATATGTTTCTGTGTGACATCACTGTTATTTGGACTGTTGATATTTT
The DNA here is from genome assembly GCA_001685075.1 of Bramus lutescens. Taxonomy (NCBI): domain Eukaryota; kingdom Metazoa; phylum Chordata; class Mammalia; order Rodentia; family Cricetidae; genus Bramus; species Bramus lutescens. The sequence continues at coordinate 181,210 of LOEQ01001622.1, forward strand.
GTTCATTGTGAGATTTTGCAGTCATTTAAAAATATTTTGTTGGTGTCTGAGGGTTATTTTTCCTTTTTTTGTGGTCTGCTAAGATTATTTTACTTGAAGCAAAAGCCACCCTTACTTCACTCTAACTCCTCTGGGATATAGAGAATAAATAGATACATACATACAGAAAGGAGGGAGGAATGAACAGAAGAAAGAAAAGTGAAAGGAGGAAGAATCCTCCGGTTTCTTTTTGTTTACAATTGCAGCTGGGAGGAATAGTCCAGCATATGCTTCCCAAACAGCACTCTCTTCAAAGCACTGGCTGGAAAACAACAGCAATGGTCTAATTAATAGATCCAGAAAACTTGGAGGAGGGCGATGTCACCTCCTTGAGAGGACTGCAGTTTATTGCTCGGGATGACAAAGGTCTGCAATAAGCCGCTGAATTGGCTCTTCTCATGCTGTTATTAAAGTATGGAGCAAAATGCTGTTGTGTTGATTTCCTCATTCCTGCATGTACAGAAATCCCCTCTAAACCCAATATAGTATAAACAGATTTACAGTGCTGATGGGTAATAGGATACCTAGCATGTAGCACTCTCTCATTTTTCTCATCTTGCTCGATTTTCATACCTTTCACTCAGTCCCCAACACTACCTCAAGGGCTAGGTAGGGGAGGTGTTGCCCTACTTTATGAGCAAAGTGACAGTCTCAATTTCCTGGCAAAGCTGATCTAAGTTCTATAAAAATTGCTGTCGAATGGGAGCCCGCAGTCTGTTCTGTGGACTTCTTCAAGGACAGTCCCTTTCCCGGACGCAGTGCGGTTCATTTCTGAAGACGTGGAGACAAGCGTTGTAAGTGGCTACATTTGAGGGATTGTAGCTATAATCTGAGCTGGTTACCAGCTGATCTCCCCGAGGCTATATCCAGTCTCCTAATGCTGTTTCATATTAAACAGGTTTGGGAGTGAGTCACTTGGCTGGCACACACTAGCAAAGCGATTGCTTCAGCCGGGCTTGAAAACCCTAGGTCCTCCCTGTGCCTGGAGGTAGCAAACTCAACTGCAAACCGCAGCTGTAATCTTGCAGGGCTCTGGGGCTGACTTAGCATTTCACTTACATAATTTCAGGCTTCATTTAGCATTCATCGTTTTCTCTTTCTGTGCTTACATGATCCGGCGCAGTGTTCTCTTACAATGACATGCTCAGTCTACACACATTTGCCTTTGTTTAGGCAATGTTGGAGTAGAAAGGCAGCTGCGCCCTACACATTTAATGTTCTCTTACCAAATGATCAGGGGGCTCCTGTAGGCCTGGTGGACTGTTGCCTGACGTCCAGGTGGGAATTAGAGGTAGTAAAATTTTGACTGTTTGGAGAAGAGAAACTGGGTTTTCTGCTTCTTCCTGTTCAGGGCTCTCTGTAATTAGCTCAGAGGCTAAATAGCCTCCTCCTAACCTCCTCTGACCTCATTGTTGAGAGCACCTGGCTTTCGCCTGACTAGGAACAAATCAGGGCGTGACCTCTCTTTTGCCACCCGTGTCCTCTACACCCGACAGCGCTTAAAGCATTTTATGATGTTATTTCATGTCAAATGTCTATTTACTCTATCTCACTCTGGGCATTTGGAGGGATTGTGTCTTATTTTATAATCCCTCAAATGTTGGGCCACCTTGTGGCCAGCTTTATTATGTGGCATCCAAGAGTGACACATGATCCCAGTTGCAATGTCTCTCCAGGAGAGGATTATGATTTCTCCCTTCCTCTCTCTCTCTCTCTCTCTCTCTCTCTCTCTCTCTCTCTCTCTCACACACAGAGGGAGAGAGAGAATGCTAAATTTACTATTTTTTAAAGTGCATGGACGCTTTGTGTGCATGTTGTCTGTGTATCACATGCATGCCCTAGTGTCCTTAGTGGCCAGATAACCCCTGGAAATGGAATTAAAGACAGTTGTGAGCTGCCATGTGGGTGCTGGGAACCGAACCCTGGTCCTCTGGAAGAGCAGCCCATGCTCTTAACTGCTGAGCCATCTCTCTATCTCTGTTCTGGCCTTTTAAACTAGTTTGCTGCTGAAGTCCTTTATTAACCTATCTGCTCCTAATTTCCCCACATCCCTACACCAGCTTCATTTACTCGCTTGCTCATCTTCCATCATCTCTGCTCTCCCTACCCTCTCATCTCTGGCTCCCGTCTTTATTAGATGATCCTCTTCAATTTCTTACAGTGCTCTTTTTAATTCATTTTCCTAATCACAGCAAAGCTCCAGTCATGGAATATACAGGTAGAAACTTCCTTCAAAGTTTGGGTGTAGTGAATGGGGAGCTGCGGGCTGGCCTGCTTTTCATCCTGCCCAGCTCCTGCATGGCTAGCTTTACACCTGAAATAA
>LOEQ01001622.1:212367-241309 GCA_001685075.1 Bramus lutescens
TCTTGCAAGCAGTTTATTCAGGACCTTGTTAATAATGGACTCTCTCTCCCCTGGCAAGCCTCTCCCAGCCCTTAAGTAGGCCTGAGCTACCAACCCTGGATTGCCACGTGGGTACTGTCCATAGGTCCACGCATACGCAAGCAGCTTACGATCATCACATGATCTGTCCTTAGCCAATTATGGAGCAATTATGGAGTTGTTTATCACAGAGAGCACTCGCTTTCGGGATCACGAGGGGGGATCACGAGGGGCGATCACGAGGGGCGGAAGCCAGCGCCATCTTTAAGGTGCGGCTCCACGCAGCTCACTACATGTGACTTATACTTTTACCTCTCCTCCTGCATGTCTTGCTCCCTCTGCATCTTGCTGACAACTCTTTTTTCTTCCCGAGACTTCTCTGTCCTCAGAAGTCCGGCCTAGCCTCTTCCTGTTTATCTATTGGTCATTCAGCTCTTTATTAAACCAATCATAGTGACATATCTTCACACAGTGTAAGGGAATTTTTTGCAACAGTCTATTGGTAGGGACCATGAACATTTGGTATGTACCCCTACCCCACATGCTGTATATTAGTCCTCTCTGGAAATCTCCTACAGACACACAGGTGCATTTCACCAGTCCTAGACATCTCTTAATCTAGTCAAGTTGACAATGTGGTAGATGCTTAGACTCTAGAAAGTGCCACAAAGTCTAGGTCGTATCTCAGAGTGCCCTGCTCTTGGTCAGAGTCTTTGGGAAAGTAAGCGGGTTCTTCAGGATCCACTGATAGCCAGCTCTTTAGGATTCTACTACCCCTACCTCAGCCAGGCTGCAGTGGTCCTCTGACATTCTCTTTCCTCACTGTGCATTGATATCAATTTTAATATGGTAATGGCCAGAGATTTGGAGTTTCAACTACTATGAGCATCCCAAAGGCCAGGTCCTGGAAAAGTTGGCAGCCAGGCTTCAATATTTTCTTAATGTCCAGACCAGAGCTGACATTTGCATTCTCTCTCTTTCTCTGAATGCTCTGAGTATGGCTGGTGTTCTTCAGTCTGTTAGCATTTATGTTTCTTGCTGGAGCACAGAGATGCCTTGGTTACAGATGACTTGGCTCAGCAGTAGCATCAGTGGTGCTGTTTTCAGTGTCAGTGGGACACACGGTCTTCTGTGCCCCTTTCTTATGCTAGTTCCCCACTGTGTGCCTGACACTATCTGGGCTTCCCCAGGGCTTCCTGGGTCTCACAATGCTGCCCACTGACTCTCTGTATCCCCCAATCCAGCTTAGAACATCAAGCTTAAGCTACAGGAACCCAATTGATTCCTGATAATTTCTATACATGCATTCGCCCCCACAGTCTGTGTTCATTCTGTCTGCCCATTATCTGCCCACCTGGCTAAGACTTCCTGATTAAGACCCAGTCCAGTCTTCATAAACACTTGAAAACTTAGTATGACCTACTTGTGCTTAGTCAGATTTTTTTCTCAAAATTGTCCCACACTACATCAACCAAATATCTATTCTATACCTGTTATGTTCTAATTTATGTACTATGATTTTTCCTCACTAAATTATACCTTCCTGACAATAGAAGTTGTATCTCACCTTCATTTACTGATATACTTTAGGCTCCTGCAGTATCTGTTGAATAATTTTCAACAGCTATGTAAAAAAACAGTAAGAAAGTTAGAAATTTATGAAGCACCATTAGGAAGATAGACGCAGAAAACAGAAACACGTATATTTTATAGGAATCACAACAAGTGCAGTTAATGAAACTAGCAATCTAATGGATGATCTAAACATCAAATTAGTAAGCAGATAAGAGAAAATCAATGAACTCAACACTGCCACAGAGAAAACAGAGGAAACATGAAAAAGAACTTAAGATGGAGAGAGTGGTAGATGATAGGAGAAAAAAAAAGAGATATCCAAAGGCTAAAATGGAAGATGGTTTGTAGAAAAATAATATTTGAAGATGTAATGGCTGAGAATTTTTTGGTGTTCATGAAAGATAGGAGCCCTTCGATTTAGGAAGCACAAGGTGAGTAGATTAAAGAAAAAGGGAAATTTATTCCTAGACACACAACAGTGCAAAATGCTAAAGAGAAAACAGTATCATAAAAGCAGCTCTCTTAGTTAGGGCTTCTATGGCTGTGAAGAGACACCATGGCCATGGCAATTCTTATAAAGGAAAAACACTTAATTGTGGTGGCTCACTTACAGTTCAGAGATTTAGTCCGTTATTATCATGACAGGAAGCAAAGCATCATTCAGGTAGACATGGTGCTAGAGAAGGAGCTAAGAGTTCTTACATCTTGACTCATAGGCAACAGGAAGTGGTCCAACTCACTGGGCATGACTTGAGCATATATAAGACCTCAAAGCCTGCTTCTACAGTGACACACTTCCTCCAATAATCCCACACCTACTCCAACAAGGCCACACCTCCTAATAATGGCACTCCTTTGGGGGCCATTTTCTTTTAAACAACCACAGCAGCCATGGAGAACATACTCTACCTATCTATCTATCTATCTATCTATCTATCTATCTATCTATCTATCTATCTATCTATCTTACAGTTCCACCTACATGAGATTCCAAGATTAAGCCAATTTATAGAGGCAGATGGTAGAATTGCAAATAGGGATAAGTTGGGTTAGTTATTCAATAGATACAGAATTTCTGTTTGTAATAGTGAAAAATTTTGGAAACAGACAGAGAGGTATATAATGTTTCAAATGCCTTTAGTGCTGTTGAATTGTGCATTAAGAATGGCCTAAATGACAAATTTTATCTTCTATGTAATTCATCTCAATAGGAATGCTGAAAATACACCAAATATTTGTTGCAGTTTCCTCTGAGTTCTACATCTAGAACAGCTTCAAGACTATTGGCTGAGATGATCAAGCCTCACAGTCAGGACTTGACCATATCCTAAATTTTTTTGGGAGTCCCCATAAGATTTCCAGCACCCCTTATCATCAGGAAGTAGCATAGAAAACTATGCCCACATTTCCAAAATAATGGATTATGGATGTTTGTCTTTGTTTAGAGTGTTGGTTACAAGTTGTTATGGATAATGGCCAGAAAAACTAAGCAAAGGATATTAGATTCAGAGTTTTTGTTTTGAAAAGAAAAAGGGTGTAATGCTGTGGGATAATGTTCTTGTACACTGTGAAGATTTGTCGCTCATATTGGCTTAATAAAATGCTGATTGACCAGTAGCCAGGCAGGAAATACTGGCAGGGGAACCAGACTAGGAAAATTCTGGGAAGAGAAAAGACAGAGAGTCATTCACCAGCCAGATACAGAGGAAGCAAGATGAAAATGCCTTACTGAGAAAAGGTACCAAGCTAAGCATAGACAAAAATTATGGGTGACTTTAAGTCCTAAGAGCTAGTTAGTAATAAGCCTGAGCAATAGGCCAAACAGTTTATAATTAATATAAGCCTCTGTGTGTTTATTTGGGATTGAATGGCTACGTGATTGGGTGGGACAGAAACTTTTGTCTATGAATATTAATTTGGAATTCTTGGTCCAGGTGAATTAAAAATCAACAATGAGGGAAAATAAAAATACTTGTAGGCAAAAGGATGTTGGATGAGTTATCACTAATAGATATCTAATAAATGAAAATGCAAATAGGAGAACTCAAGGAAGTATTTTTTTAAAGGGTATAGTAGGGAGTGATCTCAAGGGGGAAGTGGGAAAAATGAAGGAGGCTCTAATTTGGGGGGAGAGAGATAAATACAAAAATAGGAAAGAGGAGGGTAAAATAACAGTAAGAATGTCTAAAAGTTAATAAGGATTCATACTATTTACTGTCTATCTAAAAATATCTCAAACCCATAAAAGTCAGTGTATAAATATACATATACAGTTTAAATGAAAGTTTCCCATCTGGGCTGACAGTGATCTTTCCAAGAGCTAAAGATCACCTAAGAGAAACCCCAACTCTCCATTGAGAAGCCCTCTTTTGAGTTGCTGGCCAGGGTTGCCCAAGAGACTCCCCAAATATTACAAACTATTGTTATTGTCCTCGGCTCTTCTCCAGAGGTGGAAGGTAAGTTTCTCCTGCTGAAGATACCACGCACTTCAGATACAGGCTCCAGAGATCCAGGTATCAGAAAGTACCGTGCAAGCTTCTGAAGGAGGGAGGGAAGCAACAGTCGTACCCAGCTATGATGCCTATGAACCACAACAATAACCAGTGTGACATGATAGTCGTAAGGGTGCAATAGTGCTTGCGTTCCTTGGCAATAACCAACAGCTCTCTGATTGAATTTATGACTCTCAACAAGAGGGAAATCATGCCTGGTGCTGGAAACCTAGCCAACTATCGTGGGTGAAAACCCACTACTTTACTAAGCCAGCATAATCCCTAACTGCATTCTAAATATTTGTCCTTATACTCACAGATAAGTGTAGTCTCCACACTTCATCAAGGAACTTCTCTTTGCAGCAAATGAAGACCATAAATCCACAATCAATAAAACTGTAGTGTTGTAGAGTCCAGTCCCAATGGATACATCTACAAAAACTCTTGTGTCCAAGGCTCAGGGAACATTTTGGAAGAAGGGATGGAAAGACTAAGTCAGAGGATTATGGAGTTTGTTGTGAGACTGTGTCTCCTAGGAATGTTAGAAGCTATACCCATACAGTCTCACCAACATGACATCTACCTACACATGAGTGAGCAATAACAACCATAGACATGCTTCATGGACAGGGGAAAGTCCTTGAGATCTCAACTATATACAAAGACATAAAGAAAACCAGGAGTGGGAGAAATCCTCTTCCCTAGGGAAGAGTATATCAGTTGGTTATCCAATACAGAACGGTCAGCACTGAAAACATATATACAAGTAACATTATACAGAGTGAACAGGAATATATATATATATATATAGTTACACTATATATAGTGTAACAATAGTTAATGAAAAAAGAGATCATTAATTTGAAAGAGCAAGGATGGTAATATGTGAGGATTTAGAAGGAGGAAAGGGAAGGGGGAACGGAAGTAACTATAATTTCAAAAATAAAAGAAATAGTTAAGAAATTAAAAGCATGCTAGAAAACATTCTAACCAAAGTAGATTTAAGAAAAGCATACCAATACAGGGATACTGTAATGATAAAAATTTCATTGATAAGAAATTGTTTCTAAACTTAAAAGCTTCTAATAACGTAACTTCAAATAATATAAATGACACATTTACAGAATTGGGAGAACATGACCACTACAAACACTATAGATTTTAATGGTATGTCATTGATGAAGTACACAGTGCTTTAGTAAATAGTGTAGCACCTTTTAACAATAGAGCTAATAAACTTAATCTAACCTACATAAAAACTAACCTTATGAGCTTGTAACTCCTGAGTACTCAAACTAATAGGTTCTTCTATAATGATGTGTGCCAAAGCCTTTGTATATTTGAGGATGTAAGAAGCACACTTGTGCACGCTCATGAATCATAGAAGAAATCATAAGGAAGACAGAACCACGGGAGCTGAATAGTAATATAAACACAATGTGTTGTGAATGATTTAAGGACGGGCTGCCTAGAAGACACTAAAGGGGTCGCTTCCACTTGAGATCTTCAATACCGATTGTAATTAGGAGGAACTTTTTTCTGGGCAAGACTACCTTGAACCCCTGGAATGGCCATGTTATAATGTGGATCACAGATGCAGTTCCCATGTTGGGTGCATTGAGCAGGAAGTGCGCTCTTGTCTGTGTTTTACTGGAATGAGAAGTCCAACAGTCAATCTGCTAGAGAGCAAAGGGACAGAGCAGTGCAGGGCGATTTCAGGGTATTGGACTTTGTACTATTTTGAAATCTCACTCTAATTGTCCCGGTCAGCAATACTTTTGCTAAAAGAAAGGAAGGCCGGACTAGCACAAACACGGGTAATGGAATACAGACCTGAGATCTTGGAGTTTGGAAGCCGAAAAACCGTGTGGGTGTGGCTTTGTGTCTACACCAAACTTGTTCCTCAGCTGAGTTCACAGTGGCAGGGGAGAAAGCCCTCAGTCAGTTTGCAGTGTGAACTAGAAACTGTACCCCTCTAGTCTGTTTATTATGTGGCAGGCAAGACTGTCAGTAGGTTGTGGCCATAATTTAGCCAGTGACTCTGGCCTTTCAAAGTTGAAGTACAAGTAAGATAGAGCCAATGTTGGCTGATATGAAAAGATCTCACTTCTTTCTTCTATGATGAAAAGAGGAATCTTGTAACTGCTGGTCCCCAAGCATATTTTCTTCCCTTAGTCTAGAGCACCCAGTGTCTCTGGTGAAGTCAGCCTGGTGTTCCAAACTCTGGTTTTCCTTAGAAGTCATGACTGAAACACTGGCCCAGCCAATGTTCTTAGAACAAAGTGGGAATGTTGACTTCTCGTTGTCTAGAAAACATCTCCTGTTACTCAGTCCCAACTTCCTGGCCTCCTAGAAGACGTAGACGGGTTCCAATCAAGTTCACAATAGAGCATCCCAAGAAGCACAAGACAGCAGTATCTCTGTTAGATCAGCGATCCCTAACACCTAACTTAATAAGCATCCATCTAGAAGGGTACATTGCAACACTTTCCTGGGCCGTTTTCCCAGAGAGCATAGATTTGCATTTAGGATGAGCTCCTTGGTGGTACAATACTGATCCAAGGTCCTCACTATGAAATTATTGTAGAAAAAATGGAGGAGAAGCAGAGGCTTGGGGAGGAGACAATGAACAGTGGGAACCCTTATATATTTTGGTGTAAGAGGTGAGTAAGTCTATACAAACCACAGCTGTCACTCTCCACCACCTAGAGACTGTCTGGACTTTATTTCTGATTCTTCTCTATACAATGAGGCTCAGAAACTAGAGGCTGAGGGTGTTAGAAAAATGGGTAGGTGAAAAGGGAGGAAGAAGGAGGAAGGACGAGAGACTCAGCATCCGGTGATGTGAAAAGTTTTCCAGGCTGCTTGGATGAGAGGTGTCAGAGAGGCTGTGGGGTAGGAGGAAAGTGATGGGAGAAGAAAGAGAAGTTTTTAGAGTGCCATAGCCCTCAGGATGCATGACCTGAGGGAGCCTGGAGGTGTTTTGACATGTATAAGAAAGAACTCAGAGGCTCTTTTGAAATCATCGTTTTGGATGCTGGATGGCATGTTTTTAGGGTGTGACACTGGATCTGGTCTTTGACTTCATTAGGGTTTCAATCGTATGATGCCTGGCATGTTGGAGACAAGAGGAACTCAGATTTGGAGCCGGAACATGGAGACTTTAGAGGGTGGATCTAAAGGCAGAGAGGAACACAAGGGCCTTGCTAAAGATCCTGCTTGTATTGGGATTGTCTGTCTCCCTAGACCTGGGCTGCCTAGCTGCCACATGTAGCCAATTAAAATTAATTAAAAATGAAATAAAATTAGAAATCTGATCCTTTAGTTTCACTTGCCATATTCCACCACTCAATAATTTACTGTACTACCTAATTTTATGTCAACTTGACATAGGCTAGAGTCATCTGGGAGGAGGGAACCTCAATCGAGAAAATGCCTCCATGAGATTGGGTTGTAAGCAAGCCTGTAGAGCATTTTCTTAATTAGTAGCTGATGTGAGTGGGCCCAGCCCACTTTGGGTGGGGCCATCTCTGATCTGGTGGTCCTGGGTTCTATAAGAAAACAGGCTGAGCAAGCTAGTAAGCAGCACCCCTCAATGGTCTCTGTGTTAGTTCTTGTCTTCAGGTCCCTGCCCTGTTTGAGTTCCGGTCCTGACTTCCTTCCATGATGGAGTATGGATGCGAAAGTGTAAGCTAAATAAACCTGCTCCTCCTCAACTTGCTTTCAGTCATGGTGGTTCATCATAGCAATAATAACCCAAACTAAGACACAAATTGATATCAGGATAGTGAAATATTGCTGGGACAGACCTGACCATGTTGTTTTTGGAGGACTGTGGAAGGACTTTAAACTTTGGTCTAAAAAAGCCATCCATTGAATTTTGAGAGTTCAGTGGGCTATTATATAAAAGTGTAGAGGCTAAGAGTGTTGAAAGCAATGCAGATGATGCAGGCCTGGCTTATGAAGTTTCAGAGGGAAGCAAAGACTCTACTGGGCCATTGTGTGAAGAATATGTAGTGTATGGCCGGCTGGAGCTAAAGATTGGACTGATTAAGGAAAGGCCAGCATCATTGAGGTGAAATCATCTGGGAAATGTTTCCTTAGGGTCAGCACATTCACACTGTGTTCAGAGATGGCTAAGGTTGCACCTTATGCTGGTAGCTAAACTTGGCCATGTTTATAAGTCACCCGGGTAGTACTGGTTTGGAAGGCATGAAGGGGTCATGGAGAGCAGCTGAGTCTTGACACTGTGAGAGGCCAGGAGAGGCCATTGGGGAAGGAGCAGCTGGGGTAGCAGTGGAAGGACTGAAGGGATTGTGGAGAAAAGTTGAGGCTTTGTACCATGAAGAGAGCCCAGGAGAGACTCCTGGTAAAAGCGCAGCCCAGTTGCGTAGAAATCCCAGCATTTTGGAGGTGCCAGTACCGTCAGGTGACCACCAAGAACAGCAACAGCAGTGGAGTGGTGTCGGTCTGAACTTAGAAGACAAGCTATGTGTGCTGCAGAGGGCAGAGCTGGAGAAGTGATCCAAGGCCCTTGGAGGAGGCCAGAAGATGGTGAGTGAATCCCAGACATTGAACGTTGAGTTATTTGCACTGTTGGAGTTTTTCGCTTTGTTCAGATTGTGACCATGCCCTGGTTCTTCCCTCTTGAAGTAAAAAAATATTTATATGTGCCCATAGTTGACTTTAAAATTATAAGAGAGATTTTGGATTTTAAAAGAGACTATTTTTAGTTTTAATCTCTTTCAAAAGAGATTAAACCTTTAGAGTGCTTTAATTAGTAAAGGCTGGGAATTTTAAGTTTGTAATATGTTTTATATTTGTGATATTTAGTAATCTAAGATCTTGGGAATGAACAGAAAAAGAGAAAAAAGAAAATGTTAAAAAAGTAAGTGTTGTGTGTCAAATTGACAAGGGGGTCACTTGAGCTTGCTAATTTTATGTCAACTTGACTCAGGTTAGAGTCATCTGAGAGGAGGGAACCCTAATGAGAAAATGCTTCCATAGGATTGAGCTATAGGCAAGCCTTAGCCTCTAGAGAGTTTTCTTGATTACTGATTAGTGGAGGAGAATTCAGCCCATTGTGGGTGGGCCCATCCCTGGGCTGGGGGTCATGGATTCTGTAAGAAAGCAGGTTGAGCTAGCCGTGAGGAGCAAGTCAATAGCAACACTCTTGCATGGCCTCTGCCTCAGCTCTTGCCTCCCGATTCATGCTTTGTTTGAGTCCCTGTCCTTGCTTCCCTCAGTGATGGACTATGGATGTGGAAATCTTAAACCAAATAAACCCTTTTCTTCCCAGCTTGCTTTTGGTCATAGTATTTTATCACAGAAGTAGAAACCGAAACCAAGACACTGCCACAGCTGAGTGCTTATTGTGTGGCATAACGTGGACACAGAACACTGCACCATCATAGAAAGTCCTTTTGGATAATGCTAGAATTGTATTCTGTTGTCCCTTTCCTTTTGGCTTTTAGAGACAGGAGTTTTCTGTAGCACAGGATAGCCTTAGACTCATGATCCTTCTGCTTCCCCCTCCCAAATGCTGCCATTAAACCTATTGAAAGTTATTTATTGAATAAATATTAGTCACATGCAATTAAATAAACTTTTATTGATCTCTCTGCTTTGATTTCTGGGCTAGCACTGATGTTTTTTAGCTTCTGAAAAGACACATGGAAGTGCTTGTTCCTGCTCCTGCTTTGATAGGGCTACACGTGGCTGTGGTGAAGCCTTGCTTCTTTGTTCCATGGATTCTCTTCATGGTTTTAGGAGGGACTTTTGGTCCATCATCTTCTTCTTCCTGAGGTGTGTTCCAGGTCATTTTCCAAAGACTAATCCTTATTAGTGATGCCTGCTTTGGAGGAAAGAATGGGGCCATGTAACAATGCCACCCAGAGGAGGTCAACTGTCAGACCCCATGCCCGCAGTGGAAAAAGATAGAGACACAAGGACGCCCAAGGCCATGAGCAATGAATGGGTTTTTATGGTACCTTTTTTCTTTTTAATCTCTTGCAAAAGCAGAAGAGCCTTCTGGGACGAAAAAGCCAGAATGACCACAAGAGGGCACCAGTGTACCTTAAACAGCCTTTATTACCAAAAACCCCAGGCAGGTTGGCCTGCATTGCCAGGGAAAGAGAATGAATACACATGGGAAAGGAATAGGGGGAAAATCATATTGTTACATGTAACTAGAGGGCTTAGCATATTTATGCATCTAGGGCCTCTTAAATACAGAAATCACAAGAACATTAGACAATAATAGGCAGGTAAGGGATTAGATTGAAAATACCTGAAATACAGATGTGAATAGGTCAGTAGATTTTAAAACAGAATAAACCTCACTTCGAAGCAAGGTAGCTATGGAAACATTACCAAAATTATTCTGTTACTCCATGGCTGCTGTGGTTTCTGCAGCCTAGAAATGCTGTCAAGGGAGGGCAGAATATTATTTTCTTATAAATAATACAACACAGGATCCTATATGGAAAGTTGCAAGAAATTAGATTTCAGAGGTAGAGATGTTTCAACAAAAATACCCAGCAGCTTTAATTTGCTTTCTGATAACTTAGCTCTGGGTTTTCAGTTGTTAAGTTTCCCTCCAGTTCTGCTCGCTGCTGCAGGAAGGGAGCCAGAGAGAGATTTATCGTCACGTCTCTGGATATGTTATAAACACTCGCGTGCCTGCACATTTAACATGGCTGGTCGAAGTCACCCATTTTTCTATGTACAGGCCACATGAGTGACCTATTGCTAGCATTTAAGGGTCTTATTTGCTCATGGGGGAATAGGGTTGGAACTGTTTAGCATAAAGTTATTGGTTTCAGTCACTGATTCTCAGAGACCCCAGGTCAACTGCTTGGGCTCTTGAGTTTCGTGGAAAATTCCAATGAGCACGTGGTGACCATGAGCCTAGCAGTTCCATGGGTATGTTGAGAGCACAGCTGTAGGTGAGGGTGAATGTCATAGGTTCATATGGGAGGGATATATGCATGGTGAGCGCGTGTGTGTGGAAATCATACAGTTCTGGAGATGTGACAAGTCTTATGCTGGTAGGAACTAGGAACTGAAGATGAATTTTTGATGTTATTACCAAGAAAATTCAGGCAGAGGTCCAAAATGCCCATATTCTGGCTTGACAATAGTGTCCTTTCTCCAGAGTGTAAAGTAACCTGTGTATCCAAAGGGCAATAGCACTCTGGAGTCAAACACATACTCTGGAGACTGGGATGTTTTTGTGTTCAAGATTCCAACACTAAGAAGTAGGGTCTACTAGCACTCCCATCCAAACCCAAATATTGGGGTATCCATTCTGTCGTGCTGACCATATGGAGAAGGAAAATCACGGAGGCAAGAGTAGATAGCAACATACAAAGCAGGCCATGGCTTACTTGTGTAGAGAATGAATGGAAAAGAACAGATGAGTTCAAAATGAAGATCAGGAGCCATTAAATATCCAGAGCATGGAGCCAGGGTAGGAGTTTGTAGAGTCAAACGTGTCCTAGGGAGACAGATCTATTTCTCTTTGTCTAGAGAAGTGGGCCATGAGTCTAACTCTTCTGTGGCATCCAGGGCACTGAACAGCTTGTTGAGGTATGTGTTATTGGACTTCACCCCACACAGTTCATGAGTCAGTAGGAGAGGGCCAGGAAATTTGGTAACAAATAAAATACCCACGGTTCCACAGTGGGCAAAAGGCACATACACAGGACACTCAAGGCAATGAGCCGTGAGCATTTTGTGGTAACCTTTCAGGGCCCACACATGAAGAAGTACAGTTGTAGATCACTGCAAACAGTGAGGGTCAGGTATCCACAGGCATGAGAGGGATTTAAATTCTGTCGAAAGCAGAAACTCACTTAGGGCTATTACTTTATTTTTTTTTAAATTTTGATATAGTTCTTCACATACCATCTATATAACTTTAAATAAAAGATTTATGCTGAATGTGGTGGTGCAAGCCTTTATTTAATCCTAGAATCTGGAGGCCAGAGGTAATTGAGTCTCTGTGAGTTCAAAGCCACCCTGATCTATACATTGAGTTTCAGGCTAACTGGGGCTACATAGTGAGACCCTGTCCCCCCTCAAAGAAAAGATCCAACCAAAATATTGAAATGGGTTTTGTTTGAGCATGAGTTCAGGAATCCTCCAGTGCATCTTGCTTTTTACATGAGTTCTGAGGATCAAACTCAGGTCACTAGATTTGTATGAGAATTGTTTTTCACCCACTGAGCCGTAACCCAAGCCCCAACCTTTGCATAACTTCTTTGGAAAAGGATCTGCTCAGATCCATTGCCCATTTGGAAGCTGGGTTATTAGCTTTTATTAAAATTTTATTACATGTATGTATGTATGTGTGTGTGTGTGCACACAGCTTGTGAGAGTTCTCTGCCTTGACCATATATGTCATGGGATCAAACAGTATAAGTTGAATTTGGTAATCTTAGAATTTATCTATAAAAATTATCTATAATAAGTCAAACTTAGTCACTTATTCTTACACAATTCATAAATCAGGCAAAAGGGCCACCAACTTACATTAAGAGATTATAATAGACACTCAGTTCTTATAGAGCTAGGCCTCTGTTATGAGTACTGGTGACACCCAACTTTTAGTGAAAAGAGAATTTTTTTTTGTGTGTGAAGCATTTTTATGAAGTAGAGTGAATCTGAGGTTAATGGTACCTTCTGTGAAGGTCACATGGTTGTCTGTGATGCTAGGCTCAAACTATTGAGAACAAAGGTGAAAACACACTGAGTTGGAACAAGCAAACTGGAGGGGTGGTAGCTTCAGGTGAGCACAATAAATAAACTGGCCAGAGTGATATCATCAAAGTTCTGGTAACTTAACTCCTTCCTACTGTGTGTGTGTGTGCATGCTTGCATGTGTATTCATGCGTATATGTATGTATGGGTGTGTGCATGTAAATGTGTGTGGGAGTCAGAGAACAACTTGCAGGAATTGCTTCTCTCTTTCAATTACATGGGTTCTGGGGATTGAACTCAGGTTGTTAGGCTTGGTGGCAAGGACCTTCACCTGTTCAGCCTTCTTGCCCTGCCTGCTGCTGGTAATTTAAAGATGAAGATTTACTTGTAATCTCAATTTGCTGTGTATACATGTTCTCTATTTCTTTCCCTCACGAAGTGTTTTTTTAAGACAACAATTATTTTTAAACAGACCAAGGCAATTTCTTTATAGTCAAGCATGTAGTCCTATTAGTTAGATTTTCTAGATATACAGAGATGTATTTCAGTTAGATAGGTATTCAGAATATGGCATTTAAAATGTTTTAAGAACTTAGGACTTTTCATGACAATGAGACATATCTGCTCCTGGCAGCACAAGTTACTTCAAGACAACAAGTTTTAAAAGTTCATTTTTGTCTCAGATAGTTATTAAAGGTGCTCATTAAAAAGATGGGAAGAGAAGCTGACACCAAGGTAGTGATAATGGAGATTGTGGTTATTCCTCTTACAGGGCTGGGGCCAGTGACACAGAGCAGCCACTGACAAAAGACTGGGATTGGATTGGTCCTCCCGGCCCTTGAGGAGTCTCCCCCCCCTTCCTTCCCTCTCTCCCATCTCCCTTCTTCTCCTCCCACCTCTGTCTGTCTGTCCCTTTGTCTCTATCTGTTGGTTTATTGCTGCTGTAAACTTTTTTGGAAATAACTCATAGAAAAGGTGAGACAAGGAGACATGGGAAACCCTCCTGTACCTCTGCTAAACATGTAACTGTTATCAGTGTCATGTACTTGCACACTCTAATACATCCATACATGCACACATGTTTTTCTTTCAATGAATGTTTTATATGCCATGGCCTTTTATCTCCAGATACCTCAGGATACATTTCCTTAGGATAAGGATACCTTTAAACCATAATACAGTTATCAGTTTCATTAAGTTGAACAGTGATACAACACTTTGATCTAACCCCATCTTTTTTTTTCAGTTGTCCCAATAATGTCCTTTGTACTCTTCCCTGCTGCAGAAATGGATGCAGTCTAGTGTCAGACATTGCTGTGTTGTGTTTCTTTACTCTTCACAAATCTGGAACATTTCTGTACCTTTTTATTTTCTTTGTCTTTGAAGATGTTGGCATGTTTTTTTAGAAGTTAAGATGACTTCTTTCTTAAAGAATGCTCTTCATTTTGGGTTTGTCTGATGTTTCTGCATGCTTAGATGCAAGTTATGCATTCCAGGCCTAACCTTTGAGGCACATCTGGAGGCAGAATCTGCTGCCTCTCATCGTGATGTTAGTTTTAATCACCCACCTTTAAAGAGACTCTTGCAGCCCACGCGCCTGCCCTGGTCCTCATCAACATACCCTTCAGAATTGAGCAACTACCGCTGCCTGCTACTTGAACCAGTTTTTGCCCCAGTGGTTACAAAATGATAATTTCCAACTCCAAACACTCCCACAGTTACTATCCGGCATTTGGCATCATCCCATGTGTTCTGCTTCTGGGAGAAAAGCAATGTTCCTCATGGAATTTTGGGAAGACAGATTCCCATGATGTACACATTTGGACTCTATTTTTGTACATAGCTATAGGATGTTTTACATCTGACAACCTGCAAAAATAAAGATATTGTAGAAAAGCTCCCAACCTTGGCTCAAAAATGTTGCTTTATCCGGAGACAGACAGAGCAATGATGGTAAGTGAAGTCTTCAGGACTTACTAAATAGACAAGCAATAAGCAGTAGGCAATCACCTCACTATCATGGAAAGGTGAAGTGGTTCTTTGGCAAAGATCTTTCCCTGAGTCAGATCATGTCTTTCCTTCTAGAAAAGCAGAAATTTTTTTGTGTATTTTATGTGTGTATGTAAACTGTATGTGTATAAATTATTGTATGTGTGTATTATATGTATATTGTATTTATGTAGGTGTGTGTCAGGTATATATTATATGTGTGTTGTATGTGTATGTCTTGTGTTTGTATTGTATGTATAAGTATATTGTATATTGTTTGTATATATGTGTGTATTATGTATGAATGTGTATTATATGTGTGTTTTGTATATTGTATTTCTTTGTATGCTTGTGTTTATTGTATATGTGTATTGTGTGTATTATTTATATGTATATTATATGTGTATGTAATGTATGTGTGTATTGTGTGTATTATATGTATATGTAGGTTTGTATTGCATGTGTGTGTTTGTGTATTGTGTATATATAGTATATATATGTGTGTTTTATATGTGTATATATATGTTGTGTGTATTGTGTATATTGCATGTGTGTATTGTGTGTCTATTGTAAGTATATGTGTGTATCCCATCCATAGATATCATATGGCTGGATTCTGGTCACATTCTCTTGGCTGCTGGCAGTGGGGTGAGGTAGAAGGTATGTCTCTGTCATGTAGAATAGCAAAGTGATTAGACAGAGAGACTGCTAATTAGAATGCTGACTGCCATGGCCACCTTCTTCCTGATAAGCTAGCTAAGTGAAGGCAGCTGAAATTGTGAAAAGCTGAAAAGGAACCTCGTGGACTATTTGTTGGTGTTGAAATTGCTAATGCCCTAGAGAAAGAATCAAGTGTCAGCCCCACACAGGAGAGACACAGTTTGGATTCTAGTTTAATTGTTGGGCAAATGCTGAGGTTAGACCAATCAGTTCGGGATTATCAGTAAAGATGCTAATGAGGTACATGTATTTCTTTAAAACTTGCTTTAAACACTACAGCCAATTTTTATCTGTGATATTACAGATGAATTAGTAGGCTTGTTCATTTAATAAACAACTCTATTTTCATAGAAACAGCACAACAGCATGGAAGTGCATGTGGACTTTCTTCTCTCCTGTGGAATCCTTTGTTCCAGTCTGTGGTCACAGGTGCAATATGAGAAGTCAGCTGAACTGTGGTTGTGACTAAAAGTGTGTGTGTGGGGGTTCCATATGTGTGAACTCTGAACCCCAAACCCACAGAAGATGGCAAACAGTTTTCTTGGAGGAATGAGAAGTGAGAGAAGCCACAGAGCTGACAGAAGCCCACAGGGTCAGGACAGGTGGCGCTCTAGAGCGGGGGAGACAACTTTAGACTTAGTTATCAATGGAAGCATTGAGGCCTTGAGTAAACCAACCTCTTTCCTTCATACCACTGGGTGATTTCCTGTCATTCCCGCGCCTCTTCCTGCCATGTTCTGGCTTTTACTGTACTGTGCGTTCTTAACGTTTTAGGAGTCCTTGCTAGAAGCCTTGGAAAAATGTAAAGGGACAAAATGGGGGAAATGCCTTGGAAGCCACAGATCTGCTCGGCAAAGGGCAGAGGCGAACACCACTTCAAAACCAGAATTAACTGGAGGAGAGGCAGGAGAGCCGAAAACGAGGGTCAAAACACGGGGACATTGGTTTTAGACAGTTTACCATGGCCATGCTGTGTCACCTGGGCATGTTATCTAAATTCCACAAATAACAGCCTTTGTCGGTCCTCTGTGTTGACCCTTTTGCATGCTAGGCAAGTGCTCTGTAGTGAGTAACATCCCCAGGCCTCAGGTTTTGTCATTCCTATCACAGAGCTAAAGATAATTACCTCTTTGTGCAATGAGGAGTACATTTAATAATTTATACGAATCTCTTGATACAGAGTCTGAAACACAGAGAGCATTAAATAAGAGATGGTGAGTGTTCGTAGCTGTCAATGTCGCATCTACTTTATTGTGCCAGGTACTGAAATCTTTATGCTGTCTTTGTCCATACTTCATAATTCTCTTTAGTATTAGCATCTGTTCATTCCTCCACCCTAGTGATTTGTGTTCATCCCTTCATTTCTGCATTCTGCATTCACCGTGAACATTATGCATCAGGCTCCATCCAGGCCTGTACCTGCTTTCTTTGCCAGATTCTCCCTTCTGCTCTTTCCATGGTTGCTGGATGAAATGATCTTTCTAAGCTTCACTTTCATTCCTGGAGGCTCGACCGAGGTCCACTTCCTCCACAAAGGTCTCTAAGATAATCTTGCCCACTTTGGATTCTCTCTGAATCCCTGCTATAAACTGTTGATGTCATGGAGTTTAGTGGTGGATGACATAGGTGAGAACTTCCTGTGAGGATGGAAATGTCCTATAAATATGTTGTCTAGTACAGTAACTACTAGCTGCACATGTCTATCGACTACTGGAAATGTAGCGCCTTTGATTAAAATGGAATTTAAATTTAATTTAATCTGAATGACTTAAACCTTAGCCCAGTGGATCAACCATTCATGAAGTAATTATGATGTGTTTCCATTGATTTTCTGGGGCCAACACTCATCTTCTCTTTGTGAGGTATTCCTCTGCCCATGGGAAAATCAAGAGAAGACAAAACGGAAGAACAGTGTTCAATTAAAGGGAGTTGTTTGTGAGCTCCATTGCATTGGGGTGAATTGGAACTGGGCTGGGTGCTTATTTCTGAATGTGAGCAAGCCTGAGAAGTGTATGTACCTTTATGGAGGAGCTACATGAGCTCTGTCGTGGGAGTTATCAGGCCTTGAACTCTACATGTGGGCAAGGCCTCTTTTGGAGACTTGTGTCATTGCGGCTGACCTATGGCATGACTCTTGGAGGAGGGGATCTTTGAAATCAGTGCAGTAGCATCCCATGTGGACTGGACCAGGCCACGACTTGCCTTTTCTTACCTATTTTCACCCTGGGACTCAGCTCTGGCTCTTTATTTGACTCTTCATATATACTTTTAACTTCTCCTTTGCTAGCTTGCCTTGATTCTCCAATGTTTCTTAGTATTTCTGAAGTGATTAGGAGCTAAACAGACTCCTCAAGAAGCTGAAGAATGGACACTCTTCTTAGAAGAACACAGATGACCATGTTCTCATGGAGTTTTGCATACAGTTTTCACAAGGTTACAGATCTCTTGAATCCCAGGCTGATACCTCAAACCCTTGGGTAAGAACACTTTCTTGGTCTGGAGGGATGGCTCAGTGGTTAAGAGTGAGTGCTTGTGCAGAAGACCTGAGTTCGATTCCCAGCACCTATATTGGCAGCTTATAACTGCCTATGCCTCCAGCTCCAGGGATCCAATACCTTTCAGATGGTATCTGAGTGCACCTGTATACATACATACATATATACATACATACACACATATACACACACATTCACACAAACACAATTAATAAGTTAACACAACTTAAATAAACCACTTTCTTTAGTCTGACCTTGGAAGTTTCTATGAGATTCCTTGCTCTCTCAGCACCAGCTCAGGTCTAACTAATTTTGTATGCACTGACTAGTATTTTGTTGACTGGTTCAGGGCTCTAGTTACCTTAATAACAGGAGCTGGCACTCTAAATAGCTGTGAAGAGTGCTTCAGACACTATAAATATCTACTCCTATTGGGTAGGTTATTAGATTGTCATTTTGGCTCACAAATCTTTTCCCTCATACAAAAGAGGTTTCAGAGCTTAGCTGTGTCTAGGTGGAATTATAAAATTCATGAAATAGCAGCTCTGTGTGACAGCCCCTGGACTGAGCACGCCCTCCCCCACCCCTCCAGCTAATTAGAGGTATCTGGCCAGCGATCTGTCATGTAGTGCCATGCATATCCTCAACTGAACTTCGAGCTTGCGTTTCTTTAGCTCATTTGGACATTTCCCCTGCTGGTACAACTTCTTTCTTTCTTCCCCACAGACGAGTTAAGAGTTGGAGGATGCAGCGACCCTTTGTTGCAGAAGTCTTAGAACAGAAGCAACTGGCCCAGGTCTCAGGGCTACGGGGTGATAGGGCAGAGCTGGAAGCCAGCGGACTTCCGGTTCAGTCTTTTTCTGCTCTGTGGATGATTTGTCCTTGAGTTTTGAGTAAGACAGCTTAGGAGGTTGAGCCTGTAGCTCATGTATTGGGAGACCTCATTTTATGCCTTAGCTATATTCTTGCAAATTTGATAATAAAGTGAATTGCAGTAAATTATGTATCTTATCATGTTTTTCAAAGATTAGAGCTGTATTCTTTCTGTAAAAGTTTTCAGCCTTGGGTATACACTAGGATATAATAGAAAAGGTACACGCTTAAGGGGAAAAAGAATTTTCTGATAAAATATTAAAATAATGACCTGAATAAACCAACAAATATTAAAGCATGAAGCAAGAATCTTTTGTCTAGAGGAAGACAGAGTCAGCCTATTTCTTTAAATGCAACATATATACATATACCTATTTGTAAGTAAATATCTTGTTTTGAAAAGCTCAAACTTCCATTTCTTGATTATCTTCCATTTTCCGTGATTAACTTCCATTTCCCGTGATTATCTTTCACGGTCAGTATTAATTGTTTATTTAACTACCTGGGTTAGCTTGCTGCAATGTTTGCTTAGTGTCTTGTGTAAATTCTCCACCATTGAAATCATCTTTCCTGAGAGCGTTATTAAGATTGTTTCTGTAAGTATGACTTTCTCTATAGTGAGGCTTCTGCAGTTGGCATAGATAAACACAGGAACTGTTTGATATTTCACTAGATGTAAGACACCATATCTTATAATTTAATTAAAACCTGTAAGGTGGTATGAGAGGATTGGTTCCTTCTTCCCTTTGACATCTTGCTGTGCATCTCAGGAGGGCTTTGAATTTGTGACTCCCCTCCATAGGACACTCACTCAGCCCCCATCCCCTGTTCCCCAGGACTAGAAATATAAGCATGGCATACTTGACCTGGCTAAATTTAGGGTGATTAATTTGTTTATTTTAAAAATTTTTTAGCTTATGAAGAATTAGATTTTGCTATGGAATTTAAAAAAATAACTAATTTTGTTTTTTTTCTCCACCGACACTTCTCCCCCCTCCTTTCCTTGTGCCTCCCATCCTCAGTAGACTCCTTCAGCTTTCACACCCACGTGACCTTTGCCCACCCCCACCCTTTCTCAGCCCTCCTGTTCCCTCTTGCAGTCTCCTGTCTAGTTTCACAATCTCTACCCGTTCTCCCAAACCCTTCCTAACACATCCACACACACAAATATTAAATGTTAGGATCCATATACAAGAGATAAATTGATTTTTTTCCGAGACGTGGTCGCTCACTCACTATATAATCTTTCACAATTCTCTCAGCTTTCCTAAAACTTTTGCTTTTCCTTTATTTTAGTATTTTAAAGTTATGTGTGTGTGTGTTTGTGTGTCTTTCTGTGTGTATATATGTCTGTGTGAGCATGTATGTGTCTGTGTGGGTATGTGCTTGCATGCAGGTGTCCTTAGAGGCAGGAGGACCCTCTGAAGTTATAGGTGGTTATAAGCTGCCCGACATGGGTGCTAGGGAGTGAATTTGGGTCCTCTGCATAAGCAGTATATGAGTTTAACTACTGAACAATCTCTCCAGTCCCATAATTTCATTTTTTTTCTCAACAGCTGATTAAAATTCCATTGTGTCTATGTACCACACTTTTATTATCTGTTGATGGGCATTTAGGCTGGTTTCATTTTCTTGCTATTGTGCATAGAGCAGCAATAAACACGGATGTGCAACTATCTCTGTGGCAGGTTACAGAGTCCTTTGGGCACATGCCGGGAACAGTGGAGCTGTATCCTATGGCAATCTTCTTTTTACTTCTTGCATGCAATGCTGACTCTTACAAAGAAGACCCACCATCAGCCTTCTTTAATCATTTGTCGTGTTCGCTTTCCTCTGACAGACATGACCATGGAGACTGTTTTAGCCTAATCCCAAAGCCAGCATATTTCGTTTCATAGATGATTTTAGGAGGAAAGAGGAAAAGATGAGCTCCAGAAGCAGTCTTCAAACTTCATATTCGTTCCCAATTTCAGTTGCTTCCTCAGTAAACTTGTAACCAGAGCAGGTAGCAGGGAGCAAATGGATGAGCTTGGAGTCCATCTTCTGTTGTTTTCCTTGCTCATTTTCTGGAAAAGGAGCTAATGAGCAGTAAAATGACCAGACACTGGATTCCAGAAGAGAGGAGAGGGCCTGCCAGGGGATCTGGCTGTATAATCATTGCATAATTGGCTCTTGTAGATCACAAGGTGCTCTACAGTTTTCTGGTGTTAAGAGTTTTCCCGGCTCCAACACTGATGGGGAATGGGAGGAGAGAAGATAGTGTTGCGGTTGGCATGGTGGGATTTTTCCACTGGTCTGGAGAGGCGTGCCCAGAGGAGGCTCTCTGTAGAAAGCATTTGAAAACAAGTGTTGATTGGCAAACTGTAATAAACCTGTGAGTGTTTGTGGTGCAGATGCCGACACTGTTTAACCTAATGGCAAGCTGTTGTCTAAGCATCTTTCAGAGGGTAATTAAAAGGCTCCTGGATGCTCTGAAACCAATTATATTAAAATTTTCTTTGTAGGAGATGCTCAAGACTTATGTAAAAAACATGAAAAGACACAAACTGAAAAGACAATTTCTTGCTGTGGGCAACAGAGATACCTTCAGGAAGCGGTCTCAGTTCAAGATGAGGATTTGATTATAAAGGTGGAGACCTCAAATCAGCCTTTTGCTCCTCAAGCCAGTGCTACTTTAATGAGGGGGCAAAACAAGTTCACTGCTGTAAATCACCAAATAGGAATCAATGCTGAGAAGAGTTGGAAGGCTGCTTTTTCGAGAGTGACTTTTTTTAAGGTGTTAAATATTTTTTTAAAAGATGCATTTATTACATATACAATGTTCTACTCACATGTATGCCTGCACTCCAAAAGAGGAGCCCCAGATCTCATTATAGATGGTTGTGAGCCACTATGTGCTTGCTGGGAATTGAACCTAGGACCTCTGGAAGAGCAGCCAGTGCTTTTAACCTCTGAACCATCTCACCCATCCCAAGAGTGGCATTCTTTAGGCCTCATGAGTAGGTCATGTTTGCTATTGCCTACCAGATCCAGATGTGTTTCATGGGAGGATACAGATGCGTCAAGAGATTCTAGTGTCCATTCTCAGACTGTCTTCAACAGGCTGTGTGACCCCAGACAAATCAACGGGCACCAGCTACTTGAGATCTTTAAAGAGAAAGGAAGACAGCAGGCTGAAAACAGTGGCTATGCTTTGAGAAAATGCTGCCTCATACGACACACCAGGATTGGCAAAAAGGCGGCTGCATCCTTTAAACCTCTCAGTCCTGTGACTGGAGGGAGCCACAGGAGTCCGTGGAGTGAACTAGAGAAGCAGGTGACTGTCACTTTTCAGAGGACGGTGAACTTTGCAGTTGGCTCCAGGGCTTGTGCCACACAGCTGGAACCACACAGGAGTCTGGCAGAGGCATTTTCCTCAGTTTTATGTGTTTTTCCAATTTCTTGAGACTCTTTAGTTCTTTGACTGGAATTCATCAACAGTAGCTATGGTCAAAGACATCAGAATGAGAATGATGTCATCATTTTTAATGGGAGTTTGAAAAAGCTTTTTTTTATAAGGCAGTTTTTGTTTTATAGGAAAACTGTAAAGAAGACACAGAGGTATCCTAGACACCCCCACTCCCCCATCTACCCTCTGCACCAGCGACATCTCCCCAGTGGCACATGTTTGCAATAGATGAACCTTTATTGACACATCATGGTTACCCCCCCTACTTCGTACTTTACATTAGGGTCCACTCTTGCTCAAATCCACAGCAGATTTATCATGTCAGGTAAGCCACACCTAAGCATCCTGGAGTAGCCACACATATCCTCTGTGTTCTGCCTGGTTGTCCCTCCTTTTTCCCCTGCCTTGCAACACCTGACCTTTCTACTGTGCACAGTTTTGCTTTTTCTAGAATGTCATAGAGTTACAACAATATATTAGGTAGCCTTCGTGGATTAATTTCTTTCTCAGTAATACATATTTAGATCTCTCTCTCTCTCTCTCTCTTTCTCTCTCTCCTCTCTCTCTCTCTCTCTCTCTCTCTCTGTAGTGCATTTGGTCATGTGCGTGGAGGCCTGAAGTTGACATCTGCTCTGTGTTCTCCTGTTGTTCTCCATATTAACTGAGACCGAGTCTCTTGGTTGTATCCAGAGCTTCCCAGTTCAGGTACTCTAGGGGATCCCCTGTGTCTGTCTCTTAAGAACCTACATTACAATTAATTTAATAAAACGCTGATTGGCCAGTAGCCAGGCAGGAAGTATAGGTGGGGCAAGCAGGATAGGAGAATTCTGGGAAGAGAAAAGGCTAAGTCTGCAGTTGTCACCCAGACGCAGAGGGAGCAAAATGAAAATGCCTCACTGATAAAAGGTACCAAGCCACATGGCTAACACAGACAAGAATTATGGGCTAATGTAAGTTACAAGAGTTAATAAGAAGCCTGAGCTAACAGGCCAACCAGTTTATAATTTAAAAGAAAAAGAACCGACATTATAAATGGGCAACATGCTTGTCTGGCATTTATGTGGGCTCCAGGGATCCAAGGTCTAGTCCTGCTGTTTGTATGGCAAGCACTTCGCTCACTGAACCATCCCCCTAGCCCTTTATAGATTTCTGTACTGTCAGTCAATAGATTACTCATTTTTTAGTGAAGAATGGCATTCTTTTGGATATACCCATATTTTAAAGATCTGTTTCTTTACTGAAGTGCATGCCAGTCAAAGGACAATTTTCTGTTGCATCTTTATGGTGTCTTTTGTGGGATTGGCTGGGTAAGGTACATGAGAAGGGAGCTTGCATGTGTGGGGAAAACTCATATGAAGTCACTGGTTTCCCCATGAGATGGCTCTGCTGACAACCATTCTCCCTCTATGTTCCTCCTCACAGCTGCTGTCAACATGTGCGGCGGGTGTTTCCCATCTGCCTGTGTCTCCTTTCATCATTTGTGCATTCACCACACAAGTATTCTACCTCTTAGCTAAGTTTATTCTTAAGTATTGTCTTCCTTTTGATGATGGTTTGGAATATTCTTGGTTTCCTTTTCAGGCGGGTGATTGTTAGTGCATTGAAGCACAGTTTTTGTGTGTTGATTTTGTGTCCAGCAGCTTCATTAAGTAATGCTTTTAGTTCTACCTAATTAATTTCTTCTAGAACCCTCTCTTATTCTCCTTTTCTTTTTTGGCAGAGTCTGGTTTGGCTTTGAATTTGGGACCCTCTTTGCCTCAGTCTCTAACTATTGGGAGGACATGTGTGCACCACCGTGCTTGGCTGCATCATGGTATTTTTTTAAGTTGGAGTCTTTCTATACTTAATGTCTATCGTACCTTTCAACAGGAGCATATTATTTCTTTTTCAGCGTGGGTGCCCTTTTATTTCCTTTTCTTGATCAATTGCTGAGGCTAAACTTCTACTACTACATTGAATAAAAGCTGAAAAACTGACCTCCTCGCCTTGGTCTTGATCTTAGGGAAAATACTCTTAGTTCTCCCCATGGGGCATTGTTGTTGGCGTCTGTGGGGTTTTTACATCGCGACTTCTGTGGCACTGAGAGACTTTAAGTTTCTGGTTTATTGAGCTTTTGAAATGAAAGTCTTTATGTTGAATTTCGTACTTGTATCACACCTGTTGGAAGGTTCACGTGATTTTTCATTTTTATAATAAAAAGTGTCTGCATTCTAAATATAAAGCCCATTTGGTAACAATGTATGCTTCTATTACTGTGCTATTGGGTTTGGTTTTATTAGCATTTGTTGAGAATTTTTTTGGCATCTGTATTTATTAGGAATTAATCCTGTGGCATCTTTTAAAGTTTTTTAAAATTATTTTTTAGGTTCATATCTAAAGCAGTAGGCATCACCATGGCGACTTTATACATGTGTGTTATTGTACTTTGTTCCCATTTGTTCACTTCCGCCATTGCCCTGGTCCACTCTCCCTCCCTGATGGGCCTTCCCTTTCTTTTCTCGGTCAGACATCTTGTGCTGTCTTATTACTCATATTCCATCGCCATCTGTATTTCCCCTTTCTCTTAACATCTACACCATTCTTGTGATCCCTGTTCTAGTGTTGGGACCCCGACAAGTATAAATCCATATACAAATAAAATTTTGGATCTTACATATGCAAGAAAAAAATTATTATTTGTCTTTCTGAGTATGGCATTTCCACTTAACATAGTGATTTCTAGTTGCATCCATTTTCCACACAAATTTTTATGAATTCATTTTTTGTAGATGTACAAATTCCATTGTGTATGTTTCTACATTTTATTTATCCAGTCGTCTGATGATGGACTCCTAGATGGATTCCATTCTCTGGCTATTGTGACTAGAGCAGCAGTCAGCACAGATGTGCAGATATCTCTATAGGGTGCTGTGTAGAGTCTGCACATCCACATCCAAAGTGCTATAACCGGGCCCTTTGCTAGTTCGACTTTCAGGTTTTTGAGGGTCCTCATGCCAGTTTCCATAGTAGCCATGCGAGTTTGTGTTCTCACCAGCAGTGAATACGGCTCCTTCTCTTCCTTCAGCGATTTCTCGTCATTCGCTTTCTTGGTGATGGGGTTTTAACTGGGGACAGATGGAATCTGAGACAGTTTCAGATGCTGAGCACCTTTCCCAGTACGTGTTGGTCATCAGTATTTCTCCTTTCAAGAACTATTTATTATTTTTTAGCTCATTTATTGATTAGATGGTTTCATTTTTTATGTGTGCTTCAACTTTGAAGTTCTTTGTATATCTTAGATATCACACCATCGTCTGATGTGTACTTTGCGAAGACTTTCTCTGTTCTATAAGCTGTCCTCACTCTGGTGGTATCTATCTATTTACCTATCTATCTATCAATCGATTTATATATTTTTTAAAAAGAAACAAACTATCTTTTTAAATTTTACTTACCAATACCAATTCCCACTCCCTCCCCTCCTCCCATTCCCTCTACCTTTCCCCCATTCCACCCCCCATTCGCTCCCCAGAGAGGGCAAGGCACATTTTTCTGAGGAAGGACCAAAGCCCTCCCCACTATATCCAGGCTGAGCAGAGTATCCATACAAAGAGAATGGGTTCCAAAAAGCCAGTCCAATCTGCCGGGGCAAATCCTGGTGCCACTGCCAGTGTCCCCGCAGTCTGCCCCAGTCAAACAATTGTTATCCCCATTTAGAGGGTCTAGATTGGTCCTATGCTGGTTCCTTCCCTGTCTGGCCAGAGTTGGTGGGCTCCTATTAGCTCAGGTAAGGTGTTTCAGTGGTTTCT
The DNA here is from genome assembly GCA_001685075.1 of Bramus lutescens. Lineage (NCBI taxonomy): Eukaryota > Metazoa > Chordata > Mammalia > Rodentia > Cricetidae > Bramus > Bramus lutescens. The sequence continues at coordinate 238,469 of LOEQ01001622.1, forward strand.
TATTGTGTAGTTTAGAAGTACATTAGTTTCATGGAACAGCATTTGCCAATTCTGGTGCTGTGGGATCTTTGATTATGTTTGAATGTTGAAATCTTTCCCCTAGGTTTTCCTTTAACTTTCTGAAAGTTTCAATTCTTACATTAAAACTTTTGGTCCACTTTAATTGTTTTTTTCAGGGTGAGAGATGTGGACGTCATTTCATTCGTCCATGTTTGTTTTAGAGGCCATCTTTTCTCCAGTGTATTGACAACTTTGCCAAGATTTTGGTTGCTGTGTGGGTTTATTTTTGGGTCCTCTATTCTATTTCACTGGCCTACAGGTCTGTTTTTATGCTAGCACCATCTGTTTTTGTTACTATGATTCTATATGTAACTTGAGGTTGAGTATTATGATACTTCTAGAGTTTTTTTTGCTATGAATTACTTTGGCTCTCTATACTATTCTGTGCTTCTATATGAATTTTAGTATTCTTTTTCTACATCGGTGAAGGAAGGTTGTTGGGATTTTGGTGTGAAGAATGTCATTGGGATTTTGGTGGCAATTATATTGAATTATCAATTCTTTCTGTGATTTAAACATTTTTACAGTATTAAATCTACCAATCTACAAAGATGGGAGATGTTTCTATCTCCTAGTTTCTTCTTTAGTTTCTTTTCTTGTTTAATTTTATTCATAATTATAAACTTAACTCCGCAATCCATCTAGACTGGGAGGGGAATGAGGAAAATATGGAACCCAAAGGACTTCAGTGAGAGCAGAGATTATAGGGTATTGTGAGTAGATGAGGTGGGGGTGCTCTCCTGAGCTACAGAAGGAATGGTCTGGTGGGTAAGATGCTCACAGGTCGAAAGAATTAGAGTTGTCTAATTGTCCACAGTCAGAAATGGTGATCTTCTTGCCGGTTTTGCTGTTCCTGGACCCAAGATGTTCCATGGCTTCCACAATGCTCATGCCTTTTTCCACCTTCCCAAAGACCGTGTTTTGCCATCCAGCCACTCTGTTTTGGCAGTGCAGATAAAAAACAAAAACAATAAAAAACAGAAACGTGGGAACCATTTATGTTTGGCCAGCATTTGCCATGAACAATATGCCAGGACCTGTACCCTTCAGGATGAAGTTCTCATCCTCAAATATTTCCCCAAAGATGGACCTGCCTCCAGTGTCATTATGGTATGTGAAGTCACCACCCTGGCACATGAATCTGTAATGATATGTGAAAGGATGAATCGTTATATCCAAATCCTTTCTTTCCCATGCTCAGAGCACAAAAGTTTTCTGCTGTCTTTGGAACTTTGTCTTTAAGCAGCTCGAAGGAGATGCAGCTCAAGGACTCGTCATCAGCCGAGATCTCGAAGAACATGGGGTTGACCATGGCTACAGGAAGTGGTGATGGGACAGTAGCCTTTGTTCTTCAAGTTCTTGCTCTCTACAGCTGCCTTTCTGGGACTTCCCTCACTGCAGGGATGTGGCAAGCGAACAGAGATGCCTTGACTTGTGGTTGTTTCTTGATCTTAGGCTTCTGAGATACTTGAGTTTTAGACAATAGATTTTTCTCTCAGGATGACACTCAGCTGTTCTCTGAAGCATATTGCTTGACACATAGTGCTGGAGGAGACAGGGTCTCACAAAAGCCCAAATTGGATTTGAGACTCATTGGGGTTGTGGGCCTGTCCTGAGCATAGGACTGCCTAGCTTTCCCTTAGGAGCAACTGTTTCCTCTCCCACTCTGGGGAGCTGTGCCACCGAAGCGCCTCTGCATCACATCCTACTCTCTTTCTCATTCTGATTCTTTCTAGCATTCTTTCACTTCTTTGTGGGTTTCTTTCTGCGGAAGCTCTTCCTCTATGTCTGTCTTTTGCCAGTGCACACACTGGCAGCCTCTATCTGCTACCTACCCAGAAGTCCGCATAGTTATCATCAGCTTTTTGTCAGCAGTGTCATGCTGACGGATAGAATGAGTTTGTAACTGTTTTGTTTTATTTTTTTTTCTCGAGTTTCTTTTAGGCTATCCAGTTTGAGGCCATTTATTTGCTTATAGTGTTGTTCTCTTATGATTCTATTTACATCAGTATAAAGCCAAAATTTTTTGAGGACATCATTTGATTCTCTTCCCTTAGTTTAGTTAAATATTTGTCAGTTTGTTTATATTCCTCCAAAACTTTTAACTTCATTGTTTTTGTTAATTTGTTTAGGATTTCCTTTTTTTCCTGCCACTTTAGCCTTAGTTTACTTTTCCCTTTTTAAAAAGTTTTCCTTAATTTATTGTTAGGTTACTTGAGCCCATGTTTGAGAGAATGAGAGAGAGTAGGGGAGAGTGTGTGCACACATTCTATGTGTGTAGGTAGATGAGAGAGAGAGAGTGGCGGAGTGTGTGCACACATGCTTATGTGTGTAGATAGATGAGAGAGTGGGGGAGTGTGTGCACACATTCTATGTGTGTAGGTAGATGAGAGAGAGAGTGGTGGAGTGTGTGAACACATTCTATGTGTGTACGTAGATGAGAGAGAGAGAGTGGCAGAGTGTGTGCACACATTCTATGTGTGTAGGTAGATGAGAGAGAGAGTGGTGGAGTGTGTGCACACATTCTATGTGTGTAGATAGATGAGAGAATGGGGGAGCATGTGCACACATTCTATGTGTAGGTAGATGAGAGAGTGGGGGAGTGTGTGCACACATGCTTATGTGTGTAGATAGATGAGAGAGAGAGAGTGGTGGAGCGTGTGCACACATTCTATGTGTGTAGGTAGATGAGAGAGTGGGGGAGTGTGTGCATACATTCTATGTGTTTAGGTAGATGAGAGAGAGAGTGGCGGAGTGTGTGCACACATTCTATGTGTGTAG
>LOEQ01001622.1:241485-260776 GCA_001685075.1 Bramus lutescens
CACACATTCTATGTGTGTAGGTAGATGAGAGAGTGGGGGAGTGTGTGCACACATTCTATGTGTGTAGGTAGATGAGAGAGTGGGGGAGTGTGTGCACACATGCTTATTTTATAGGTCGTTACTGCAACAACCCTTTTTCTTACTACTCCTGTTGTTTTTAATGGTGTGTTTTCATTTTCATTGGTCTCCATGCATTTTCTGATTTCATAATTTATTTTTCCTTTGACCCAGTGGTTGTTCTCAAATGTGTTGTTTAATTCACTCATGTTTGTATAGTTTCCGGGTTTCCATTGGCTGTCGGTTTCTAGTTTCACTCTGTTGTGATCTGGAAAGATACTTGGAATGATCTCTGTCTTCTTTCACACTTGTTTTGTGACCTAATACGTGGTGTGTCCTGAAGTATGTTCAGTGAGTGAATCAGGAGAATGTGTATTCTTCTGCTGTGTGGTGGAATATGTTCAAATCTGTTAAATTCATTATCTATAGGACTGTTCAGCTCCTTTTTTTTTTAAAAATTGATATCTGAAGGATGTTATGACCATTATTGGAAGTAGGGTGCTGAAGTAAGTACCTTACTGTTGTTATCCTAATATCTATTCGTCTTTGAGTTCTATCAAGGATTGTATTTTTAATGCCATCCTTTGATACACACTCAAGGTAGACAATATATCATTATAGAAGTTCTTTCTTTGTCTCTTGTGATTAGTTTTGGTTTCAAAATTTTTTTTTTACTTGAGGTAAATATAGCTACCTCCCCCTTGTTCTGGTTACCATTATGTGAAGCGTCTTTTCCCATTTCTTTCCTTTCAGCCTATGTGTTTCTTTAAAGCTAGAGTGTACTTCCTGTAGACAGTGTGTAGCTAGACCTTACCTTTGCATTCTATTAACTACTTTATGTCTTTCCCACCCCAACCTCTACTCTATGTGGAAACACACCTCAGGACTCCACCCATCTCTAAACAGTGTGTAAGCATGCCTGCCACACCAATCTGTATGTCTTCACATTGGCAGATAAAAGCCTTTTCTATGGGGCCTTCACTGGGGCCTGGGCATCTTTGGGAGCCTGAGCTGGAGCAGGAGCCTGGGTCTGAAGTGTAGCTGCAGCCTCAGCCTTGATTTGGGCCTTGGATTTTGATTGTCTAAGCCTGGGACCCTTGGCCGTGTAGCCACAAACCTGTTTCCCAGTGTTAGAGTGGGCATTTCAGTGAAAGCAAGCCAGCAAAGCTCACAGTTGGGGCCCTTTGGCACCTTGGAGTTTTACCACCTTAGGTGTCACAAGGGCCTTGATGACCTCTGTATTTGCACTCATTGCATGCCCACCATTGGCCCGTGTCTTCTTCAGACCTTTCTTGTTATGCTTCTAGACAAAGCACATGTTCCTTGGGAACGTGGAGCTGATCCCTTGTGAGATTTATTGGCGTAATCGGGATTTCTTGATTTTATTTCTGTGTCATTTTCAGGATTAGCTGTGTGTGATGTGGTTTTCAAACTTATGTGCATGCATGCACGCAATGCGCGCACACACTCACACAACAAGCAAAACTGTAGAGACATCAATGACATGCTATTACGAAAAGTGAAAATCAGTATCCCAGAAAGCAGCACAGGTTTGCTACTGTTGCTGGGCCCAGGATGATCTGAGTTTATTAGCTTCTCAATCATCCCGGGGGAAGGAAATCCCCCGAGTCACACCATTAAAGTTCTGATACAGCACAGTGACAAGTAAAGGCCATAAAGCAAGTAAAGATGTGTTATCGCCACATGGCAATGATATTTTTGGCAAATTTCACTTAAAAATGAAAAATGATTGTTGTATGTGTGTGGGTGTTTTGCCCACATAAATGTCTGTGCACAATGTGTGTGCTTGGTGCCTGTAGAGGTCAGAAGAGAGCACTGGATCCCCGTAACTGAAGTTACAGATGGTTGGGAGTCACCATGTGGCTGCTGGGTATCAAACCTGTATCCTCTGGAAGAGCAGCCAGTGACCTTACTCTTAAAGAGCCATCTCTTTAGGTCCATCTTTATGTCACAACATATGACTGGGTGATTGTTTAGGACCAGAAGATATTACCCAACGAAGTCATAGTGAAAATAAAAAGGTAGGTAAGGGTACATGTAGACAGGAGAGAATACTGGATATATCTGTCCCAGTTATTTTAGGTAGGTCTGGCTGATGGATATAGAGAAGTTTAAGGAAAACAAAGCTAAGCGAAGGGGTTAAGGAAATGGTGCATCAGGATGAGTGTTCCTCTGTGAGGTTAAGGTCATGGCTAGACATAAAGACAAAGGCAGTGACAGTTCTCTGGGTGTTCACACCCACAGTGGTCCTGGTGAACAGATGGAAGGAAGGATGACTGAAAGAATGAATGAATATTGTCAACACACACCTATGTCTATGAGCGTGCAAGGATGGGTGGATCAGAGTTATTAATATAAACAGTTTCAGTGGCAACTGTATATCCTAGTGATGGTTCTATTTTAGAAACCAACTTCCAAATCTATTTCAAAATGTTATTCTAAATCCTGTGTACATCCTCCTTTAAGGAGTCATGTCTGTTGCTTACAGTTTATTACTTTTAAACATATGGGGATACATCTGATAGCTGTCCACTTCTCCCTAGAGCTAGTAAACAGACTGGGACCAGGAACGCAATAATGCCTTCACTGTGTCATCATTGACCTTGTGCAGGCATTGACCTTGTGCATGCTCTCCAAGGTCAATGATGTGGGTTGGATTTCTGTCAGGATTGACTTGTTTTCTGCAAGAGCTAGGTCTCCCACCTGCTAACATTTGTAATCTTTCCTTACTATCTAGCCTGCTATAAAATTACTAGTACAGCTTCCCCAGGCAATGACTTTGTGATTTCCTATTTTTTTATTGATCAATAAACAGTTTTAAACCAAAATCCCCACAGTGAGAATAGAAACTTATTTGGTACTTGTAACTACCTGCCTTGGAGAAGAAAGAGGGATTGGAAAGATAAGAGCCTCAGGCATCTGCTGCCTTCTTGAGGCCAACACTGCTAGATGAAAATGAAAAGACTCAGCCATAGGTTAACAAGATGTGTGTCTACACTATGCTGAATAACCTTGCTTCCCATGGAATCAATCCACTGTGTCCATGACCTCTGGATGTAAGCATCATCTTCTACAGACTCAGAGGGTAAGCTTCAGGCTGTGGCATGCATCACTGTCTTCATAATGCTATGCACAGTGCTTGGAATAGACTTACTACCCCAGAACTAAGAACTATCTGTTCAATAGGTGATTGAATAAATAATGTGGCTTCTGGGCTGAAGCCTAACGGGGTGAATTTATTTATGTGTCACAATGGGGTTGTTTTCTAGTAATTTCCTTGAAGAGGAGAGACAATAAGCCCTGTGTTTTCTATTTCCCCGACATCAAGCTTATAAATTATAAGCATGAAGATCCTGTAGTTACTAATGATCCTGCCCTTAGTGGTTATACTTTCCAGTATCATTTTCTTTTTGCTTTGTTTCTGGGTACATAGACTTTAAAAAATAAATTTCGAAAGCAAAGCAATATTCTTAGAAAAACCAAATCATTAGGCCAGTGGATGATTTGTGATTTAAACTCAGCATTCCACATGGGCCTACTTTGAAAGCCAAGGGGATCTTCTCATATTTGTTGAGCTCATCTTTTAGTCAAGGAACATTTAGAGACAGGACACAAAGAATCATATTTTAAATAACATTGCATCATTTCCCCTTTCTGATAGGAAATGCCAAGAAGCACTAAACTCCTGGTTTTCTTATTTCCCATGGTAGCATGGGTTGACCAACTCCTGTCTGTGCGATGGTCATGACCAGAGCTGGGAAATTCAGTGATGACCAGGGCAGGATCTCAGAATGAAAGGAAGAATAGAACTAGTTCATAGTTCACTAAAGCAAGAACATTCTTCCCACCTTGTGTGTGTGTGTGTGTGTGTTCATGTATGTGAACCTGTGCTATAGAATGTATGTGAGGACAGCGTTCAGGACTAAGTCCCTAGAGATTTTTCAGTCTTTGTCTCCCGTCTTGCCTTAGACGTGTTGGGATTACAGATGAACACCACCACTTCTGGTTTGTGCACTCTAAGGTTCTGATATCAGGTTGTCAGGCTTGTGTGTCAAGCTCTTTCACCCACCGAACCATCGTCCTGACCCCACAAATCTTTTAAATAATGATAAAAATTCCCCTTATTCACTAAGCCTGGACTTGGAGGCACTGGAACCCAAAGGAAGTTTTTATTTTTTGTTGTTCATTTTCTGTGTAAGGAAACTGAGATTGAGGCCAGAGGAGTCCTAACTCCATTCTGAATCCCAGCTGTGAGTCCTGCCTACTGCTGTGCTGTCCTAACCTATCCTAGATGAACAGGCCTCTCAACCCCTTCGTTATCCTCCCTAGGACATCCACAGGAAATAAATGTGTCCAGCACTGGTAGGAGCCCAAGGAGATGTTTCCTCTAGTACCTTCTCTGGCTCATCTCTTACCTTCAGGTTTCCTGGCTGCTTGGGTCCTTCCCGGGACACTGACAAGACCCTGGGGTGTAGTTAGGTGTGCAGTTCACTACCATGAGGTTCTAGATATAGCTTGACATCTGGAAGGCTGCCCAGAGCCCATTGGCTCCATTTGTGATGCTTTCAGATTGGCAGACCTCAGTGGCAGTGCGGCACAAAGCCTTTCACACAGTCGATGAAAACCCTGTCCTTTTCAAAATGTCCCAGTGAGCCAAAATAACTCATATTTCCCACATAACATTTGAGCAGATTTATGTCCCTTTAAGAACACATGTGGTGTAAAAAGATGAAGGAAGAGAGGGCCTAAAGTTTTACATATGGTAGCAAGGTAATCCTAGCCGAGTTGGCTTCTCTCTGGAGAGAGCCTGTGGGGTATAATTAGCGCAGTGCTAGCCATCCCAACAGATCTGTATTTGAGCAAATTGTGGCTAAGATAAAATTGGAACCAAGGCTAAATTTATCAATAACAAGATTTTTTTAAAAAAAGAAAAGACAAATGAATTTGAAGTTTTTCCTTGTTTGTTTTAATGTCCAGAACATTTCCTAGCTGACTCAGGCCACAGCTTTGGTGGATTTTTCATTTTTTTAATTTATTTTGCAGTTAATTGGATTTCCAGGTTTTGCAGCCAGTCACGACAATTGATCCCTGAAAAGATGGATTTATTGCTTAGCCAGGCAGAATTCTGACAATCTTCAGAGGATGGAAAATAAAAGAAAACAGCCCAGACATAGAGTACTATGGGTCATCATTGGGTCAGACCAGCAGGATATGTTACAGCTGGCAGGTTTATGCTAGAACTTGAGCACAAGCAATCTTCTTGCTAAATGGGCAGCACCAGAGCCCAGTGAAATATTTTGTAGGATACTGTCAGTGATTCATGTTTAGGAGAAATGGACCTCAGGATGACACTCTGAGGCAGATGTCAAATCCCAGACAGGTTGGACCTGCGAGTAGAGAATTGACTAAACTTGAAACAGCTCACACCTCTGTTGTCTATAGCTAGAGCAGAACCTTATTTGGCCTGGTGAGTGGCTCTCCTAGAATGCTATACAGGCTCAGCAGGCAGAAACAAGCCCTCAGCTACACTTTGTAGAGGATTCTGGAAATTTATTAGTTGAAAAGCAGCAGCAGAACATTGCACTCAGTTTGCAAATATCCAATAGCTATTGTAACCTGTCATCCACCTGCATCATCCTTTCATCCACGCAGTACTTTTTAAAAATCGAGTCCTTACTATATGTTTTGCATGTTACTTGGTTCTGGAAAGAAAGAAACAAAGACAATCCATGTGGTGTTTGTAGTCTGTTGGGCAAATGATTTAGAAGCCCAGGAAAGAAGTTTAGGTAGTTCCAAGAACAACATAGGTAGATCTGCCCTTACCTGGGATATGGAATGATCTGTCCTCATCTGGGAGCTGGAAGGATTTACTCTGATCTGGGGGTTGCTTTCTAGGAGGAAATATTGCAAACTAACACTGAGAGACTGAGTATACAAAGGATCAATATAGAGAACTCTGACCCATTGTCTCCTCACTAGCCTAGAATGCCCAGCAGTGACCAGGACTCAATTAGTAGCTAAAAGCATTCCCAATTTTTTTCCTTACTTCCAATTTGCCATCAAATAGAGAACACCAATTCTCTATTCTCAACATCAAATAGAGAACATGTACCCCAACCAATACCTCAGCATCCTTTCTGTGGTCCACACCATTCAACTAGCCTCTCTGCAACAGTCTCCATTTGAGACAGAGCCAAGGTTTTCCTTTATCCAACTATAAAGGCTCCTTCCTCCCCTGTCAGCCTCTGTCTGCCAGAACTAAGCAATGGTGGCTGCCTTGCTATTACAGGTTCGGAATAAATGAATTTTGTTCTCCTTTGTCTGGTCTTCATTTATCCCGCAGACCTGAAAGGCAAGAATGCATAGGCCAGACAGTAGTGGGAAAAGAGTGATCTAGGAGGCAGATAGTGCAGCATTTACAAAGACTCTGGGGCAAGAAATGCTAGGATGCATCCTTTAAGCTGAAGAGCTGAGTGTGGCTAGAACGAGGAAAGCAAGAAGAGACTCTGGCATAAGATGTAGCTGGAACCGAGGCCTTGGTGAGGGTAAGCCTGGGATTATGCATCCATACGAGCTGTGTTGGGAGTCTGGCCATTATCCTAATTAGAGCCTTGCTTTGGATGGTGTCTAGCACTTTTCCTTTGAAATCATACACTTCCATTGTGATTGCTTTTGCTCCTGTTCATGGCTCCTAATGTTAGCTTCCTCTTTTTGTGTTTCCTACATACGGGAAAATGCACCTCGCCATGTGTGAGTCTTACTCCTTGCCAGGGCTGGCTCCTCTGGTCTCTTAGGAGCTGATGAGGTAAACTTAGGCTTGCCCAAACCTCCCCCTCAGGGAGGAGCTTTCTCATCTTGGTTGCCTGGGATGCAGAGGTGACTTTGGATCATGTTGTTCTTTTGAACCGTGTGTACCAGGATGATAGGATAACCAGAAAGAATAACATAAGGATGGGACTGAGGGGTGCTCCTTACTTCTGCAAATAATGAAGAGAGAAATATACTTTTATCTTCTTCAAGACTCTTTCATTTCTGTTTCTGTGACCACAGATGACCTATATCTAACCTAGCAGTTCTCAAAGTGTGGTCCACCCCTGGGGATCTCTGATACCTTTTCATAGAGTCCACAAGGCCAGCACTATTTTCATAAACATGTTAGAAGTCTGTTTCCCCTGTCACTCTCATCTATTTACCAGTGGATAGTTAAGATTTCCAGAGATGACACAGACGGACTGCAAAAGGTATGGCTACTTCCTATGATGCCAGGCACTGAAAAGCCTTGTAGAGGCACAAAGCAATGTTGTGCCTCTCAATAAAAGTGCTTTCGAAGGTAAAATTATTTCAAATGCTTTTTGTCTTATGATTATTTCATTATCTCTGTGTATATATGTTATACATATTTGTATGTATGTATGCACATATGTGTATGTGTACATATCTGCATGCATGCCCGTGGAGACTGGAGGTCAATGTTGTGTATCTTCCTCAATTGCTGCTCATCTTAACTTTTGAAACAAGGTCTCTCATTAGACCTGGAGCTCACCAAGTAAGCTAGGGTAGGCAGCCAGCAAGTCCCAGGAATCCTCCTGTCTCTGCCCACACCCGTTGGGATTGGAGGCACATGTCCAGTTTTGAATGTGGAAGTTGGGGATCTGAACTCAGGTCCACATGCTTGTACAGCAAGCACTCTAATGACTGAGCCATTTCCCAAGCTCCACAGCATTTTAAAATTAGTGAAGCAATCATTAATTCTTTTCCATTTCAGTTTCATATAGTAAATATGGAAAGTTGTAGGTCATATACATAAAAGCACTTTTTGGGGTTATCATTATTTTTAAGGATTTAAAGACGTTCTAAGATCAAAACGTTTTGAGGACTGTCATTTAACTAATACAGGCAGCCAGGCTTTCTTGCTGGTCTTCAGCTGCCAGCTCTGAGGCCCATGCATGTGCTGACTTCTGAATCAGCTGTATGACCACACCTTTCCTCTACTGCACCATGCCTTGTTCATCTGATCTGGTTCTGCATGGTCCTCCAGGAATTGGCTTCAGTTCACAGCTTCCTAAGCCACTAGATGTGTCTTCCTCCTCTGTCCTTCACTGGTTTACTTAGTCGTGGAGCCTCAACCATGATAGGCTAGGCACTGTGCTCCGTGTGAGGGTCCAGCTTTGGCATAGCTCGCAGCACTATGGTGGAGAGAGGCTGTTAATGGTCAGTAGGACATGTCACTCACCAGCACAATAGTGAGTCACATGGCACAAAAATGAAATAGAGGATGCTCCTTGGAGATGTGAGACCAGAAGACAAAAGAGATTCAAAGACAGATATGACTGAGTGAATCTTAAAAATAAGCATGATTTTATTGAGTGTGGATTTAAGTAGGTGGAAAGGCGCCCAGGTAGAGAATACAATGTAGGTGGAGGCACTGTAATTTTATAGGACAGACGGATTTTGGGGAAAAATCTAAGTGGTTCGTTATGTAATAAGAAACTGAAAAGAGACAGAAGTCTTTAATCCATGAGAAACAATTTGCTGTCTATTTTGAGGGCTGTGGCAAACCATGAAATAGTTTCTTGTTTCCTGATTCAATTGTACTAGGCTTGAGGGCTGTACTATGGATCTTTCATCCTATTTAGGGTGGTGCTCATTCACCTCCAGGAGATGCTGTGGTCTTTGGGTATGTCTAGGGAGCATCCTTTATCAGACTCATAGTTTGTAAGTAACTCTTCTGTTTTTTTTTTTATTTCTGTGAGGAGAGAAGGGACAAGTGGTTCTGAGTACAAAAAACAAAGTGTATTTCCTTTACACCCATCTGTTTGCATGGACCCTAGGCATTGGTGTCCAAGGGAAGAAGGGCACTATAAATTATAGCTGTTTCTCTCTGCAATTATAACTGTTATATTTCCTTATAAGTCTTTATGATTGTAATTAATTGTGAGTGCTTTTGACCCCTTTTGCTAGGCATTTTTACTCATGCTTCTATGCCATTTTACCTCACCTTTCAGAATTCCCATCAGGGAAGTCGTGCGTTACCCCACCTTTCATGAAGAAGACACTGAGTCACAAGGTACAGAGAGTTCATTAGGCTGTAATCAGTACCCTGAAGCCACACTTTCAACTGTGACCATACAGTGCTTCTGTCACTAGTAGGGAACACCATAAAACAGGAGTTGGAGGCCCTGGAAGGCCAAGTTCATTGCTATGATAGTTTCCTCTGCTCCCTGAGACAGCATGGCTAGAGCACCCTCTGTTAGAAGCCTTAGCAGCTGTGGCATTGTAGTTAGAGTTTCTCTGTGTCCAAACAGCCACGTCCAAAAAAACTGGGCTGAGACTTTTTATTTGCTATAGATGCTTGGCTGATAGCTCAGACTTATTACTAGCTAACTCTTACATTTTAAATTAACCCATATTTCTTATTTACACTCTGCCATGTGACTTGGTACCTTAGTATGGCAAGTTCATCTCTCTATGTCTCCTCTCAATCCTTTGAGACTTCACTTCTTCTTCATGTTCTCTTTTGTCTGCAAGTCTTACCCAACTTCTGCTGTCCAACTATTGGCCAGTCAGCTTCTTTACTAACCTAATGTTCACAGTGATACATATTCACACAATGTAAAGGAACATTCCACATTGCATCACCTGGGAAATTGTTACGAAGGCAAATCCTCAGGCTGCTCCAGACCCTTAAATCAGGTCTATGTCAAAGCTCTGCAAACCATTTTTAACAAGCTCTGCAGCAATTTGTGTATATGTTAAAGTTTGAGAGCTGTTGGGTCTGAATAAATCCCTGCATGGGGGGTGAGGACTGAAGATGGTGAAGGTCAGGCCAGAAATGACTAAAAACCAAGTGCCAAGTTTTGAGGTCAATGCCATCCCCAGGGTAAGAAATCAGAATCTAGATTTCATCAAGAAAGCAAACAACAACAAATGCTGGTGAGGATGTGGGTAGAAGGAAGCCTTATACACTGTTGGTAGTGAAAAAAACCAGACCAACTGTTATGAAAATCAGTGTAGTGTTACCATGTGATTCTATTCTTGTAGTCAGGATGCTGCTTGTTTGTTTACAGCTGCCTGAACCCAAAATTATCACACAGAAACCATATTATTTGCAATACTGTTTAGCCAATCACTTAAGTGTATTGCTAGCTAGCTCTTATATCTTTCGTTAACCCATTTCTATTATTTTATATTTTACCATAAGGCTCATCTTTCTTGTCAGGTGGCTTCATGGTAACTCTCTGACTCCACCTTCTTTCTCCCAGCATTCAGTTTAGTTTTCCTGCCTAGCTCTATTCTGCTAAGCCCCTGACTAAAACAGCTTTATCCATTAGCCAATAAAAGCAACACATACAGGACTTCCCACACCATTTCCCCTTTTCTGTTTAAATACAAGGGAAGGTTTTAACTTTAATATAGTAAAATTACATATTACAAAACAGGTATCAAGCAAGAATAACAGTACAATACTTATATCTACTTTATCTTTTTTCACAACTAAGGAAAACTGTAATTATTACATTCTATTCCTCAACTCTATTAAAGACTCTAGAAGGATATAATATTACCTAAATAAACAGGAAGTCCATTGTAAGCAACTTCTAAAACTCTAGAGTTGATAGAGACATTTCACTACCTGGAGAGTCATCCAAAGTTCTTTTGTATCATGGAGCATCCATCTTCAGCCTATAGGCCCATAGTATCCAGCAGACTTTCCCATGAAGCAGGAAATTTCAAAGATAGTTCCACCTATATTGGCAGTTTGTCAGCAACTTTTTTCTGTGTCCTGTAGAATGTTTGGTAGGCTCTTTCATGAAGCAGGACCCTGAAGGATTGTCTCACCTTCTTTAGGTAACTTTAGCAGTCATTTTTCTATGGGTCCTGCATGTCCAGTTCATCAAGCAGTTCAGGCAAGAGCAGTTTCTTGCCCAAATGGCTAATAAACTCCATAAGGAGCCTATTTGTTACCCATCTTCCTCTTGAAGTAATTGGTGTTGCCAGGAGCAGATGTCTCTCATGTCATGAAAAGTCCTAAGTTCTTAAAACATTTTAAATGCCATATTCTGTAGTCTTTGAAAGATCTGAAGAATAGCCATCTATCTGAAATACATCTCGGTACATCTAGAAAACCTAACTAACATGACTACAAGCTTGACTATTATAGATGACTCTATTAACCTATATATCTTAATTATACAATATATTTTTAGATGAGCTGCACAACCACAATACCTTAATCAAGAGCAGAAATAAACATATAATGAAAATGACCTAAAATTTGTATGAATAAACCAAGATCCATATCAATGTAAAGTATCTATCTCTATAGTATATCCCCCTTTAAATATAAACAAACATTTATAAATAATATTTGGGANTCTTCAGCCTATAGGCCCATAGTATCCAGCAGACTTTCCCATGAAGCAGGAAATTTCAAAGATAGTTCCACCTATATTGGCAGTTTGTCAGCAACTTTTTTCTGTGTCCTGTAGAATGTTTGGTAGGCTCTTTCATGAAGCAGGACCCTGAAGGATTGTCTCACCTTCTTTAGGTAACTTTAGCAGTCATTTTTCTATGGGTCCTGCATGTCCAGTTCATCAAGCAGTTCAGGCAAGAGCAGTTTCTTGCCCAAATGGCTAATAAACTCCATAAGGAGCCTATTTGTTACCCATCTTCCTCTTGAAGTAATTGGTGTTGCCAGGAGCAGATGTCTCTCATGTCATGAAAAGTCCTAAGTTCTTAAAACATTTTAAATGCCATATTCTGTAGTCTTTGAAAGATCTGAAGAATAGCCATCTATCTGAAATACATCTCGGTACATCTAGAAAACCTAACTAACATGACTACAAGCTTGACTATTATAGATGACTCTATTAACCTATATATCTTAATTATACAATATATTTTTAGATGAGCTGCACAACCACAATACCTTAATCAAGAGCAGAAATAAACATATAATGAAAATGACCTAAAATTTGTATGAATAAACCAAGATCCATATCAATGTAAAGTATCTATCTCTATAGTATATCCCCCTTTAAATATAAACAAACATTTATAAATAATATTTGGGAATTTGGGTTTAGTTCTTTCCAGACTGCTTCCTGATTTTTGTTGGGTGAAGTATTTTTGGGGGTGTTTGTGGTGATCTTTTGGGGGGTCTTGATTAATCAAATCACATTAGTCTGGAAGGATTCTACAGGTTCTCATCTTCTGTGGAAACAAAAGAAAAACCTCTTTATCAAAGGAACATATTCTTAGACTCAAATTTTAAAGTAAAAAACAACCTTTAAGACATATATGTAGGTTTAGCTTAGCAATCCCCAGAATCAAATGTCTCTCTGCAGCCAAAAATTCAAAGAGAACACAATAATATACATAATCCAGACTCTTTGTGTATATTTCATCTTTATGTGGCTTATTTTTCTTTACTCCTTTTAATCTATGACTGTACTCTGTGTCTTTGAAGACTGTTTTATTTTTTAAAATAATTTACTTTTTAAAAATAACTCTTTATGCTCTTTTTCTTCTCTCTCCCAAGCCTATGTACATTTACCCAACACTGTGATCCATTTAGAGGTCTTTTTTTAAAAATCTGAATCTGTCCTAATTGTGTATCTGTAATTATTTTCTGACCAGAAGCACCCATTTTTTAAATGCTAAGTGGGCATGGCTAGAGACAACATGGCCTTGCTTGCTTGCTCCACCCAGTCCAACATAGTGGAAGCATGTTCACTGCCTCTGAGAGCCATGTACATTACCCCATTTTTAGGTACGCAGTGGGTCTATGTTGTAGCACTCTGCTCACAAACTCCATTTAAATGCTCTCTAGCTGGACCTCCTGAAAGAGTCAGAGCCATTCCTGCTGGTGAATGAGGAAATCTTCTTAATGGAGCCATGCAATTTTTGCTGCTACCGCTGAGTCAGGAAGCCTTCACATAAAAGAACCATGCCTCTGCTTGCTTCTAGCAAACAGAGCCCACCAGAGAAAGCCATGTGGCTAACACAGACAAGAATTATGGGCTAAGATGTAAGATATAAGAGTTAATAAGAAGCCTGAGCTAATAGGCCAATCAGCTTATAATTAATGAAGACCTCTGTGTGTTTCTTTGGGACTGAACAGCTGTGGGACTGGGCAGGACAGAAACTTCTGTCAACATACTCTACCATTCCTGGGCATACAACTGAAGGCACCCAACTCAGCATATCACAGACATAACGGCATAGCCATGAGTACCTTCACAATAACCAAGTTGAGGAACTAGCCTAGATTTCAATCACCAGAGGAGTAGTTTAAGAAAGTATGTCATATATAAACAACAGGGTGTTATTCAGCCATAAAGAACAAAATCATGCCAAGCCATAAGCTGGACTCAGAAAGAAAAATAGTGCATATTTTCTCTTATACCTAGATTTTTTTTGTAAAGGGTCATCAAAGTAGAGGTTATCTATTTGGGGGTGGAGAGAAGGAGGAAGACAGGGAATAAGAAGATGTAGAAAAATGATAAACTACCTTGCATATATGTATCAGTTTCTACAAAAAGTGTATACTAATTATGAAAGGGAGGAAGGGCAGAAATGAAAGGGAAACCAGAGCCTGGATCAAACTCTTAACCCAACTGTGCTTAGAGTCATCTGGAAACTGTGAGCACATATCAGCACAGTGGCCTCACCCATGCCTGTTCAGTCAGGATCTGGGAGCATGGAGTCCTGGCTTCAGTTTCTTAAAAAGAATTTCTCCAGGTGATATAAATGTGAAGCCAAGATTGAGAGTCAATGTTTTTTGAACCTGAAGATGCATTAGAATTTTCTGGAAAGCTGCATAGGAGCTACTGAGGCATCACCTCCAGTTTCTGAGTGCATAGACTAGGTCTGGACCTTGAGAATCTCCATTCTCACAAATTCCCAGGTGGTGCCCATCCTGCTGGTCCAGGGAGCTCTGTGTGTGTGGGGTACATTGCCTTCTGTTTTCATTGATGTCTTAGCAGAGGAGAAGTTGTGAGAATCCTAGACAGGACATACAGGGACCCCTCCTTCTGAGGTTAACTGAGCCAAGTCCAGCTATGACCTGGGGCATGCTAGTGTCATTTACCTCCCTGAAAAAGTGAAAAATTTACATAAGCTTATTATGTAAAAAGATAAGGTTTCAAGTTTCAGAAGTCACTGTAGTTTCTAACTGCATTCTAAACACCTACTCTTGTGTCCACTCGTAAATGTAGCTCTCACCTCTCATCAAAGAAACCCCTTTTCTGCAGCAGATGGAGACCATTGCAGAAATCAACAACTGGTCAAAATGCAAAGGACAACTGAGTGTGGGGTGCCCAACCCCAAGTGATACATCTACGACCAACCCTTGAATCCAAGCCTCAGGGAATACCATGGAAGAGGGGCAGGAAGATCATAAACTAGAGGACCGGGATATCTGCTGTGAAATGATGTCCTCTGTGTATGACAGGGACATTGCACACATGAAATTGCAAAAATACAGTCACCTAAATAAGAACTGCACAGTGATGTCAGTAGACATTCCAATATGGATGGGGGAAATCTCAGAAAGTCCTAGTCCTTGATGAAGAACTACAGGTAATTAATTATTATTGGCAATTAAGAGTCCAAATAAAGTAAATAAGTATATTATTGTGCTGGTTAGTTTGCTTTCAACATGAAACAAGCTTGAGTTCTCTGAAAGGGGGGCAACTTCAGCTGACAAGATGCCTCCATCTTAACTGGCTGCAAGGCATTTTCCTAATTAGTGATTGGTGAGGGAGGGCCCAGAACGTTATGAGTAGTGGTATTCCTGGTCTGGCGGCCCTGGGTTCTATAAGAAAGCAGGCTGAGTAGGCCATGAGGATTAAGCTGGTAAGCAACATCCCTCTGTGGCCTCTGCATCAGCACCTGCTTCCAGGTTCTGGCCTGGCTTGAGTTCCTGTCCTGATTTCTTTGATGAGGGGCAGGGATGTGGAAGTGTAAGCTGAATAAATCCTTTCCTCCCCAGGTTGCTTTATCACAGTGCTAGGGACCCTAACAAAGACAATTATATTTAAAGAAGATGCCACGAATTTGAAAAAGGGTGGGGAGGGGACGTGAAAGGGATTGGAAGGGGGGAGGATAGGAAGAAATGATATAAATGCAGCATGTATGTATAAAATTCTCAAAAAATTTAAAATTAAGTAAATGTAGGTCTAGAGGATGTAGCTCAGGGCTAGCCGGCATGCATGAGTCCCTGGATTTAATTCCCAGTGCTACATTAAAAGATTATTTTTAGGCCTCAAACTTGCTTTCCCTCTAGACAGTAGTTATTTGAGATTTGATCCAGAAGACCTAACTTGTAAACACTTCCCAGCTTCTCGCCTTCAAAGTTTCCCCCATGCGTGCACATGTGGAATACAAGGGCTCTGAGGGGAAAGCCAAGGTTTGAGTTATCCCTTCAGAAGTCAGGTCTTCAGAGCGATCACAGTCATGGGGCCTTCCACAAGATACACTCACTGCTCAAACAACTTCTGAAAATAGTCTGGGGCAATTCAGCTTCTATTCCCTCTCTAGAGCTTGTCACCATTTATTAATCTTAATTTCCTTCAACATTGCATAACTGATGAAAGACTTTCTCCTCTTCTGTTTCCATAATATTAATATTTAAATGACAGAGTGTGATACTCCAAACAGCTGTGGAGGAGTGGGGGTGATATTCAATAGAGGAAAATCTAGACTCCATGCCATAGCAAGGCTTCTCGCTTTAAAAAAAATGCCCCAGTCATAGACAAGGAAACACACAGAATGGAAAGATGAAGAGGGCTTGCCAGGGGTGACTTCCGTAAGAGGAACGACATTGTTAGAAGCTTCTGGTGTAACATTGAAGCTTCGCTGCAAAAGCGGGGGCTGAAGAATGTGCAGGTGGAGAAGCTGGCAGAAGCCTCGACTGTGTTGAACACTAACTGCTCACAAAAGAATCCAAAGCATGCTCTCTGCTGGTTGTGGTTCCAGGAGGGAATTCAATTCTGTTACTCTGGGCATCTGACTGGCATCAGTGCTGGGTTATGATCTGGCTGTACAGTGGTCAGAGTTCCAAGATGGATGAGGATGACTCCAGCCTTCAAGCAGCTGGTGGATAAAACAACAGGCCGAGCCTTGTGGGCTTCATGCCACGGAGAGTTGTGACCAAAGTACTGTGAGGGACAGATTAGGAAGGCATGAAGAAGAACTTTGTAAAGCAGAATTTTATTTTACTTTACTTGAGGTGCCAAGTGGGTGCTGGGAATTGAACTCCATGCCTCTGAAAGAACAGCCAGTGCTAACTACTGAGCCATTTCTTTAATCCCGAAAAAACATAATTTTCAACAAATGGAGATCAGAAATCATGGTGACTGTCACTACAAATTTGCTATGGATTTCTAAAGCATTCACCCTGTTCTGACTTTGTGTCATGTCCCTCTCTGGCCTCTGGGGCTACACACAGGAGCAGAATGAAGGCTCTGATTGCTCTCAAGGAGTGGGAGAAAACGGGAAAGACTAAAGAGAGCACAGTGAAATAAATCTTCCTGGAGAAGGCAATCTGGGGGCCGAGTATCTACTTAGGAAGGAAGGCAGTGGGACAGGAAAGTGTCACAAAAGAAGAGTGATGGCACACAGAAAAGCCTTCCAAAGAGAGAATATGAGCTTCACAGGGCCCAAGATGACCAGAGGCTGGAGTTAAAGCAGGGAGAACAGGAGACAAAGATGAAGAGCCATGGGGTCCACGCCAAGAGGTCTAGATGTAGACATTTGCCCTGGTGAAATGGACTCTTGATTTCCCTTACATTCTTGGAGAACCTTCAGGAAACTTTAACATAGGTTCAGTATGACAGGTTTGAGGCTTAGGGAGGGTGTTCTGGCTGGGTATGGAAGAGAGTGTAGAAGGCAAGAGTGAATGTAGTTAATAGCTTAGGAACACATGATAGATAATAAGGTAGATGAGAGCTGAGGGGGTGAGGTGAACGGCTGGAAAGGAGGTTGAATAAAAATTAATGAAGCAGAAACAATACGCTTGGTGGAAAAGGCATTCAGTAGGAAAGACAGGGTCAAGAAGATTCCCTTTCTCCCCATTTGGATCGTACGCATGGTGGTACCATCCCTAGTTATAAAATTAAGGAGGGAAGGCGTCAGGTGAGAGATGAGACTAGACAATGAGAGGACATGTGGGGTTTAAGGTGTTAAGGGTTAAGATCAATAGATCCAGGCGACAGCAGACAGGTGTCAGATAAGTTCAGACACTGTTTGGAGTAAGTCACAGAAATGAAGAGACCACCTAGGATGTGTGCTGGAGCAGGAAGAAATGGGAGAAGAAGGATACATACTCTCTATTGTTATTCCTCTGTGGCATACACGGATGGCTCCGGACAGCTCAATAAGGCAAGAAGAGGCTATCAGAGGCATGAGAGTGGGAAAGGAGGTAATAAAAGCAGTCATTGTTTGCAGTTAGTGATAATTTATGCTGAAAATTCAAATTATCTACAAATTATTACAAGCAATAAGAGACTTCAATATGGTGGCTTGGCACAAGAACAACGTCACTTGCATTTCTCCATGTAACTATAAAGCAAACTAAAGAGAAAGCAGGTGTATGAAATTCTAATGATCAACTATATACATCTGGAGCAATCCAAGGAGCGATCTCTTCAGAGGAAATTTGTGATTAATAGAGAGCTGCTGGGGAAGGAAGAATCAGTCTTTGAGGCTGTGACCACTGGCAGGTTTCTCATGCTCCAGTGGGTGGTCCCACACCTGTGCACATATGGACGGCACCAGTGGGACTTCATGGGTTCTAAAAGCAAAAATAAGCTGTGGGGAAACTGTTGGGAGGATATGGGAGAGCTGGAAGGGATAAATGGAGGATTTATATGATCATATTTCATTGCAAACGCATATGAAATTCTCAAGGAATTAAAAAAATCTTAGAAAGCCCCAGATTTTGATTTCACCTATAGATGCAAGACACTTGAAAACTGGTGCTTTCTAGGATGATTTCAGACTTTATAGGAAGAGGTGCAAAGAACCAGAAGTAGTTAGAATATTTCTGAAAAATGGGAGCAAAAGAAATTATGGGTTGATTCAGGGATAGGCAAAAAGATGAAAGGAGCAGAGAACTGCATGCTTTATCAGTGATGACAGATCAATAAGGAAGAAAGTCACCAAAAAATGCTTATCCATTATCTACATAGAATAAGTGAAGTTGGGGCGTTGCCTCCCCCATTAACAACTCAGAATTGATTGACCATCTGATGATATTAAAAACAATGAGAGCAAGTTTAAACTCAGAAAGGTATTCAGAATATGCAGAACTATGAAGGATTAACATTAAAATATGTAAAGAACTCCTCTGAGTTAATAAGAACACACACACAACCCAGTAGAAAAGTGGAAGGAACATGCAGGCAAAAAACTTTACTGTATAGCCAATATACATGTAAAGGGTTGTTCAACAGCATTGGTGACCAGGAAAAGGAAAATCAGAACTGCAATGAGACGTTGTTTAATGTATTTATTTAGTTAGCTAAAAATGCAAGTATCTGACAATGCCAACTAGGAATATAATAATCTTGGGAAAGTGTGACATCATCTGATGTTGAGGCTGCAACTGTGTTCACAAGCAGATGATTCATGCTTTCTCCAACCAGTAATTTATTTCCTAGTACACACCCGAGAGAAAGTCCGGGCATGTATGGAAACACATACAGCAATAACCCAGCAGCAGTGTTCACTAGAGCAAAAACCTATAAGCAACCTGCAGTGCCTAGCTAGCATGAGGACATGGAGAATGAATGATAGTATAGTCATTCTACAGATTGTCACAGTAAACTAAGGCAAGTTCCAATAACACGGATAAGTCTAGACAATATCATACTTATAATAAAGTACTTCTCTAAATGTTACTTAAAGCACGATACCAAAATTAAGTTAAAATGCTAATGTAGAACATGTGTATGCGTATTAATATTTAATACGTGAAGCTACATGCAGAGGAAAGTGAGGGAATTGACCTGAGATTCTAAAGGATGCTTGAGCGGAATGGGGAAAGGAGGCAGGCAGGTGGAGTGGGATGGATGGAAAAATATGGCAGGCTGGAGGTCCTTTTGGCTTTTGGATTATGCACTCATGAATTCTTAATAACTTATTAAAAATAACTAAATAGTTGAACAAATGCTTTTGTAGTATGATAGGGTATCTCTTGGGTATATTC
>LOEQ01001622.1:268503-283943 GCA_001685075.1 Bramus lutescens
ATGAATACAATTTGTGTGTTGTTATTTCGGGGTATAAGCTAGCAGTGCGGGAGCGGGTGGGACGAAAGCAGCCTGTGCTCCTATTTCACTACATGTGTGGGCTCACGCATGCTATTGTTCAAGTTGTAGACTCCCCAACAGCCTCTGCTTCTGTACCCAGGGGAAGGGCTGTGGGTGGAACCCTGCATAAATTGTCTTCCCACAGCGTCACTCTACCCAGAGGGGTGACAAACTTTTCTCATTTCTCAGCTGCGTAGAAAAGCTTTAAAACCTTTGCTTGTACAGAAGAGTTTACGAAAGTGTGATGCAAGCCACTATGTATGGTCGATATGACCTTGATTGAATTATGTATTCTAGCTTTCTCATGTATAAAAAGGAGGATAATCATGACAATAATAATATTGCTGGGGTTATTTCAGGACTCCAAACTGCACCAGAGAAGCATGTGCTCAATTGACAGCAGGGGTTTTGATGATAATGATGATTATGACCAGGGCAATCATTGTCATCAAGCATTTACCTGGATTCTAGCCCAAAGCCAGCTGTGGAGACCTGGGAGAGGCTGGAAAATCCAACTCCCTTTCACAATGTTGCTAAGAGTTTGGAAGGAGGGGGTAGGGCACAACATATCAACTTTAGTTTGCTTTTGTGTGGGTTCTGCATGGTAAAAATTCCACAGTCCCTAAGGCAATCATTTTAGATGTTAATTCTGTGGTAAGCCTGGCTTTTTATTTATATATTTAACATATAAGAAAGGAAGATGTGATGATAACTCCTGTGTACTTCAAAGACAAGGGTGTGGCTGTTCAGACAGAGTGCAGCAAGCATGAACCAGAGGAAGGTGAACAGAAAACGTGGGGGCTGTCTATAACCCAAAGAAGGCTTGGAGCTGCTAGACAAAGTTTCTCATTTCAATGAGCCAAGGTGATTTGTGTTAGAAGCAATCTGAGCAATAGAAATCCATAGCTTTTTATTACAAAAAACTTATATTACCTAACGTCTTTACCTTTTTCTTGTTAAATTTCATCTGCACCTCTAATGTTTCACTAAATGAATTATTAAATGGAAGGCCAATTAAGTCTATCTAGAGTTATATATTACCATTAGGAATAAAAAGTTAAATTGGTTCCTAGTTGTTAGCATAGATTATTAACAAAAGATACCCATAGGTTTTATGATTATATTTTGATTTTTTTGCAGTGATGGGGACCAAACCCATTGCCTCACATATAAACAAGTGCTCTACATTGATCCACACTTCCAGCCCTAGTTCAAGATAATTAATACTGGAGTCTGCCCGAAGAATTCCCCGGGGTTGTGTTAATTCTGAGAGGAACTTGACAGCTATGGACCTCACTCATATGCATCTCACGGTTGAAGAAGAGTGTAGCAAGAAATTGAATTAAAACCATGCCAGTGTTCAGCATAGCATAACACTTCCTTTCCCTCCCTCCCTCCATCCCTCCCTCCTTTCCTCCCTTCTTCCCTCCCTCCATCCCTCCCTCCTTCCCTCTTTCCCTACTTCCTTTCTTGTCACTGTCTTCCTCTTTCTTTCCTCATCTCCTTCCCACAATCTTTGATACAAAACATGTTTTTGTATATTCAACAAATGGCAATTACTGAAAAGTTTGGTTGCCCAAATTTGTGAGCCAGAGTCAACCTGCAATTCATTCTTCAAAGAAGGTAAAGGAAATAGCTATGGAGATTTCCACTTGTGGAAATTACCCCCAAACCAAAACCAAAACTGAACAACCTGAAAGTGTGAAACCAACCAATATGAGTACCCCTTTGAGGGCCTAGTACAGATTTTAGGAATCAAGGATTGGAAAAGTCTATGAACTGAAACATAGAGACCCTGAAATAGGTGTGTCAGGTGGGTACTTACTAACCCAGGAGGAGCTGCCAGGGTCAGTTAGGCACAGGGCTTCTCCTTGAGAACCACAAGAAAAAGGGGCAGAGGTATTAGCAATTCCTGCAGCCGGAGATTTAACCTAAGATTCTTGTCCCAGACAAAACTCTCATGGTGTGTACTCCCTGTAAAATGGTGTATGAAAATCCACCCAGTGGTTAAAAACAAAGCAAGAAAAACAAAATGTCTGAAGAGAATGCTGAGCTGGCTTCAGGGGAAGGTGACTGTGAGAATTCATAAGAATGATCTTGTTATATTTTTTTTTCTTGTGGTCCAGGAAATTCTGGAGGAACATGCCTTAAAACCAGATTGTTGGGATTTGATTGGGATTCCTGCAGCCAAAACTCTGCCAAATATGAGATCATAGCCCCCAAATTACAGAACACACAAGCAACCATTCCACCATAAGTCAGAGTCTGCAGAGCAACAAGAGAATTCCCCACAGTTCTTACTGGCTGTGTTCTATAAATAAAGTGGGAGTCAAGAAGGGTTAAATAGTGCAGTAAAAGGTAATCAATAGCTATCAGCCAGTTTTGGGAAAAGAAGTAGCAGAGGTTAAAACATAAAATAACAGAAAATAAAAATGTTGAAAATGTAAAGTAGCAGACTGAGGATGACTGACAAAAAAATGAACTGGGAGATCTTTGGAAGAGATCAAAAGAAAGCAAGATTAAGATAAACATTCAGAGTAGCAAGAGTTGGGCTTTGGGTATGTGAAACGAGACTTTGTGAAGATCAGATACAAAGAATTGTGGAGAGGTGGGAGAGATGGTTTAATGGATAAAGCACTCTTCATACAAGTATCAGTACTGGAGTTTAGATCCCTCAATCCATGTAAATTCTAGGTTGATATGGCAGTTGTCTGTAATCCCAGCACTGGGAGGTAGAGACCTGAGTTCCATAGGTAAGCTGTCTATCTATGCTAGTTGAAATTGGTGGGCTCTAGGTTCAGAGATCTGATTAAATATATAAAGAGGAGTGATGTAAGATTCCCCTCTGTATGCTGTGAATATGTTTTATTACCATTGGTTAATAAAGAAGTTTCTTTGGGCCTATGGCAGGGCAGAATAGAACAAGGCAGGAATTCCAAGTAGAGCTAAAGGAGAAAAGAAGGCAGAGTCAGAGAGATTCCACGTAGCTGCTAAAGGAGACAGATGCTCTGGAAACTTACAGGTAAATTATGAACCTCGTGGTAAAATATAAAATAATAGAAATGGGTTAATTTAAGATGTAAGAGTTACTAAATAAGAAGCATAAACTATTGGCCAAGCAGTGTTGTAATTAATATAGTTTCTGTGTAATTATTTCAGGTCTTGGTGGCCAGGAAATGAACAAGCAGCTTCCATCAACAAAATGGCACCAACGTGGGCAACTACATCCACATAAAACCTGAGAGAGCTTGAAAAGATATTCTAGACACAAAAATACAGAGTTTAGCCAAGCTTCTTGGAAGCCATATTCTCTTTTTTTTTCTGGATAGGCTCTGTTTGCTGACAGCAAGCAGGGGTGCAGAGGTTCCTTATTAGAGACTCAGCATTGGCAATGAAGGCTATGTGGCTTCTTTAGGGGAGGGCTTCCTGGTGGTTTGTGCTAGCTACATGCACAACTCTGGCTCATTGAGGAGGCTGAGCACTTAAATGGAGTCTGTGAGCAATGTGCTACAAATTGCTTAATGGTGACATAGACCTGCTGTAACCCTGGAGCTACGGCGGTGTGCATGGCTCTCAGAGGCAGTGAACATGACTCTGGCATGTTGGACTAGGTAGAGTCAACAGGCAAGGCTGTAGAGTTGGTCCTAACCACACCTGCTTAGCATTTAAAAAAAAGTGTTCCTGGTCAGAAAATAATTACAGATACCCACACAATAAAGACAAATTCAGATGAAAAAGACCTCTAAATGGGTCACAGTGTTAGATAAATGTATGTAGGCTTGAGATAGAGAGGTAAAAGAGTATAGTCAGTTATAATATAAAAGAATACAGTCATAGATTAAAAGAGTAAAGATAATAAAGTAAATATTAAACTTGTAGAAAAAGTAATAGAGTAAAAAATGTAAAGATGGAATATACACAAAGAGTCTGTATTATGTATATTATTGTGTTTTCTTTGAACATTTTGACTGTGAATGAGCTAAGTACAGAGAGGTATTTGATTCTGGGGACTGCTAAGCTAAACCAACATATATACTTTAAAGGTATCTTGACTTCAAAATNCAAAATTTGGGTCTAAGGATTTGTTGCTTTGGAAAAGAGGTTCTGCTTTTGTTTTCACAGAGGATGAGAACCTGTGGATTGCTTCCAGACTAATGTGGTTTAGTGGATCAAGACCACCCGAAAGGTCTCCCTGAACCCCCCCCAAGATACTTTACCCTACAAAAAGCAGCAAACAGTTTGGAGAGAGGTACACTCAAATTCCCAAATATTGTTTATAAATGTTTGGTTAAATTTAAAGGGGGGATAAGACATAGAAATCAATACTCTGCATTGGTACAGATCTTCGTCTATTGATACAAATTTAAGGTCAATTTTGTTATATGCATTTCTGCTCTTGTTTAAGGTATTGTGTTTGTGCAGCTCATTTGAAAATGTAATGTATAATTAAGAGATACAGATTAATAGATAATCATTTATAGTAGTCAAACTTGTAGTCATGTTAGGTTTTCTAGATATACAGAGATAGATATATTTCAGATGGATAGGTATTCTTCAAATCTTTCAGACACATACAGAATATGGCATTTAAAATGCTTTAAGAACTTTGACTTTTCTTGACAGTGAGACATGTGTGCTTCTGGAAGCACCAATTACTTCAGAGAGGCTGATGGGTATTGCAGAAACTTATTATGGAATTTGCCTTCAATGTGACAAGGTAATTTCACATTGTCAAAGTTACAATTTGGCAAGAAACCATTCTTGCCTGGACTCCTTGATGGTATGCTGTATAAACTGGACATGTAGGACCCACAGAAAAGTGACAGATGAATTTGCCTAAAGAAGGTGAGACAGTCCTTCAGGGTTCCTGCTTCATGAAAGAGTCTGCCAGACATTCTTCAGGACACAGAAACAAGTGACTGACAAACTTCCAATATTGAAATTGGCCTTGAAATTTTCTGTTTCATGGAAAAGTCTGCTGAATACTATGGGCTTGTAGGCTGAAGATGAATGCCCCAATAGTACAGAAGAACTTTGAGTGACTGTCCAGGCAGCAAGATGTCTCTGTCAATTCTAGAGTTTTTGAAGTTGCTTACAATGACTTTCTGTTTACTCAGGTAATATTTTATTCTTCTGGAGTCTTTGATGGATTGAAGAAAGATGGTTATATCTATAAAAGATAGATTAGCTATAAAACTTTGGACTCAAAAAGATAGGATAAATGATAGAATATTTTCCTTAATTTGCCAAATGTAAAGGGACTAAATACTGTAATTATAATTCTTGCTTGATAACTTTTGTTATATCTAATTTTGCTATGTTAAAGTTAAAACTTTTTATTTAGACAGAAAAGGGGAGGCAATGTGGGATTTCCCTTTGTATGCTGTAAATATATTTTATTACCATTGATTAATAAAGAATATGCTTTGGGACTATGGCAGCACAGAATACAGCAAAGCAGGAATTCTAAGCAGAGATAGAGGAGAAAAGAAGGCAGTGTCAGAGAGATGCCATATAGCTGCCCAAGGAGACTCATGCCCTAGAACTTTACCAGTAAACCACAACCCTCATTGTGAAATATAAAATAATAGTAGTGGGTTAATTTAAGATGTAAGAGTTACCTAATAAGAAGCCTAAGCTATTGGCCAAGCAGTGTTGTAATTAATATAGTTTCTGTGTGATTATTTTGGGTCTCGGTGGCTGGGAAATGAACAAGTAGCCTTAGCCTATAGAAGACAGCAATCAAGGAGGACCCCTTATGTTAAGTTTGGTCTTTGACATGCACACTTGTATACATGAGCCCCCACATTGTTGTGCACCCACATACATATGAACATGCAAGCACACCACACCACACACACACACACACACACACACGGAAAACAAAGGATGAAGTAAAGACATAATAACAGAAAACTGAGAATTTTCCAAGATGTTAAAACATATAAATCCTCAAAAACAGGAAATACAGTAACTTCTACTAACTTTTTTCTTTTTCAAATAGAGTAATTCCATATTTAGGCACACCTTAAGGTATTGGGGACACAATGTACCTTGTATTCCAGAGATTACTAGGTAAACTATTAATGTTAAATACACAGGGGCCTCTTCTCAATCGAGGAGATAAAGTACATGTTTTCCCACCCAGAAGACTGTGAGTGGATTTTGTTAAGGACCTGGTGATGATTTTGTTCTCTGTGGAGGCATACCTCACCCACCTTTTGCTATAGAGGCAGCCTAGACCATTACCCATCTTTAGGAGAGATGTTACATGTACTTTATGGCCTCTATACTGTCTCAGTCATAGACCATATTAGTTAGATTCTAGGCCTTTTAGCTATAGAACCCACCCTCATGGTCACATGTACTTTGTAAAGGAGTTTCTATGTAGTCACACCTTAAGCTTTATTGTGAACCTGGACTGGTATGATTGTTGCCTGGAAATATTTTCTCAAACTGTGCTGTGTTTTTAAATAAGCTGACAATGAACCACTTGGCATTAGATTCCCTAAAGTTTGATCCAGGTTGACGAAGTCAGTCTGTTCTGGGTTTTCATTCTCGTCTCTCCACGGATCACTGCCTACATTGACACCTGCAGGGTTCCCCCTCATTAATGAAACTAGAAAACTTCAAAGAGCAAGAGAAAACTTCAAAATCAGCCAGAAGACAAATTAGGCCAACTCTGTAGATGTTAGATTGACAGCATACTTCAGGAATAGTAGAAGGCAGAAGCTGGAATTCAACATGGTAAAAGAAAGTAACTGTCAATGTGGAAATTTGTATCTACCCCCACTATCATTTGTAATGGAGGCAGATATCTTTGCAAACATTTCCAGTCAAGAGCAATGGCTAGGACTTCTTACTAAGAGGTTTTTGCAAAAAGATTTTTGTAAAAGGGAAGTGTTCAGTCCTTACTGCGCATCAGAGTTACAGGAGGAGACTTAGATACTTTTGAGGAATTGCTCTGAGGTACAGACTGGGCATTGGATTGAAGCAAAACCATCGTAGGTCATTCTGATGTGATGTCAAGTTTAAGACTCACTTCCAGAAGGATGGAATTGAACTCAGGAAAGAATAAAGAACAAGGAACTTCCAACTATGTGTTACATCTAAATACTCATTTTCTGAATGAAGAAATAATAAATAATACTAATGAAGAATGAAAAAGCTAGATTATAGGACTAAACTAACATGTAAGAAGAAGGAACTGATTGGAAGTTCAAGGCACTGGAGGTTCTTTTTTAACACTCCCGAGGGAGAGTTACTGATTAACTTAGTTAAGTAATAATATTAAAATTGGTGGATAATGATAAAAGAGTAGGAATTTCATATGTAGTTTCTGATCTGGAGGAGATGGTAATTTGTCTGGGGAGTGACCAGAGGAGTATAGCATGTGGAGAGGCCTTTAAGAGATCTAGTGGCATAT
Organism: Bramus lutescens; assembly: GCA_001685075.1. Lineage (NCBI taxonomy): Eukaryota > Metazoa > Chordata > Mammalia > Rodentia > Cricetidae > Bramus > Bramus lutescens. The sequence continues at coordinate 275,990 of LOEQ01001622.1, forward strand.
ATCAGACACAGGGTGACAATCGCAGAGGCAATAGGATTAGAAAGGGTGGAGTAGTTGGGAATGGATACCGAGGTTTAAGGATGGACGTGGAGATGCATTCCTAAGAGGGCGTAGATGGAGAGGGCAGAGAGGAGACAGTGCATCCCCAACATAATATTATCTTGAGTACTTTAAGTCACAAGAACTTCCAAGTTGCATAGAGATGCTTGGGCAGATACAGCTCTGCAGAGTCAAGTCCCAAAGAGTGCAGAGATGGCCGCAGGGTGAGTGTGCTCCTGTTGTAGCCGCTACAATGAAAAGTATGTCAGTCAGAGATTAAGAGCTCAGCTGATCTCTTTCTGTATTTCTTATCCATAATGCCAAGTAAAAATGAAAGAAGGCTGTTTTAGGTCACTCAGTTAATAAGTAAGTTGCTACACAGCAATGGAGAGGAATGCTAACTGGGACATTTTAAGCAGTGTCTCTTATATTCATCAATTAAAAAGGCATACATCTATAAATCCAGAACTGGGGAGATTGAGGCAGGAGGATCACAGGTTGAAGCCAAACTTGGACTGCCTTAACAAGAGCATGTCTAAAATATAAATAAATAACTAGTTTGTTTCTTTTAGAGTCTTTTTTGGTATTTATTTGTTTACTTTTGTTTTTATATCCTGATCATAGTTTCCCCTCCTTCCTCCCTTCCCAGTCTCTTTCTGCCACCTCCTTCCCCCCACCCCCATCCACTCCTCTGTTTCTCTTCAGAAAAGGGCAGGCCTCTGATGTGGAATTCCCCTCTGCATGCTGTGAATACCATTGGTTAATAAAGAAGCTGTTTGGGCCTATTGTAGTGCATAATAGGGCAATGAAGGAATTCCAGGCTGATAGAGGAGGAAAGAAGAGGCGGAGTCAGTGAGACACCATGCAGCCACCAGAGGAGAAAGACGCTTGTGTGCTGGTACTGGTAAAATATGAAATAATGGAAATGGGTTAATTTAAGATGTAAGAGCTTGTTAGAAATACATTTAAGCTTTTGACCAAATAGTATTGCAATTAATATAGTTTCTGTGTGATTATTTCAGGTCCGGGCGGCTGGTCAACAAATGGGCAGCCTCCGCCTACAGGCCTCCCATGGATATCAACCAGCCATGGTATATCAAGTTGCAGTAAGGCTAGGCACCTCCAAGTGACCCAACTCTTATTTGTGCTTCTGGATCTTACCGTGAGATGTCAGAAGGTGACAACTGGTGAAGCAGCAGCGTGAGTGATAATTTGATAAGAGCTGAAATACACTGACAAGGAAAGCAGCATGGTTCCATGTGAGCATAGCAAGGCAGATGGAAGGCCAGGCATCACCAAGGTTGGGTCCGTGTTGGAGTAGCAAAGGGAGAAGCCGCTGTAGGTCTTGTTCTTGGCTTCTAGTGGCTGATGGCAGTCCTCGGGTTTGATTGGCTTGTAGCTGTGGAACTCCAGCCTCCATTCTTACACAACCATCTTCCCTTTTTGAGTCACATCTTCCGATTATTTGCTGCTGCTTATGCCTGCTTATCTGTGTCTCTTCCTCTCTTCTTTTAATTACATTAACAAATTGAATTAAGGATCTACCCTACTCTAACATGACTTCATAGTAAATGGTTACATTTGTGAAGACACCATTTACAAAGATGATCATATTCTGTGATTCCAGGAGGGACATGAATTTCGGGAACATTACTCAGTATAGTACATCTCTCTCATCAGGAAATTTTACTGATTCTACTTGTAAAATATATCGGTGCCCTGATCACTTCTCTTCACTTCTACCATCACCAGTCTGGTACAATCCATCTGTACTGTTGCAAGAGCCTTTCTGCTGGTCTCTCTGCTTCTTCCCAAAGACCACATTCTTCTTTTGTTCAAAACCCTCCCATCTCTGGGAGTCCTCACATGGACCTAAATATATGTCAGTCTGTCACCCTCTGTCCTTATTTCCCTGGGTTGGTCAGTTTTTTTGTTTATCTGGATTCAAACTTGGGTCATCTAGGAAGAGGAAACCTTAAATGAGAAAATACTTCCATCAGATTGGCCTGTAGACAAGGCTGTAGGTGGGGGCATTTTCTTGATTAATGATTGGAGTGTGCTGGCCCAGCCCACTGTGAGCAGTGCCAGCCCAAGCAGGTGGTCCTGGGTTCTATAAGAAAGCAAGCTGAGAAAGTCATGGAGAACAACCATGACCTATAGGTTTCTGCCTTGAGTTCCTCCCCTGAATTCCCTCAAAACTGGACTATGATCAGGACAAGTAAGCCCAATAAACCCTCTCTTTCCCAAGTTGCTTTTGTTCAGTGTTTATCAGCAATAGGTGAGAAAAGTAGGGTATTCCCACTGTCTAACCACTTTACCCTAGCCTGTCACTTCTTTGCCCTCCTTGAATGTATAATTACTTTTCTTGCCTTGAGGGTTCAGTCTGGTATCCTCATCAGATTGGAGGAACTATTATATATGTCTTACTAGAAAGTATTTTGTACTTCCTAATTTTCTCCTTCTTCAATGAGCTTAGCTATTTATTGGCTTGACAAGCATTTGTAGAGGTATAGCAACATTTTAGGATTGATCTGAGTTTGCACTGCTGGCCTCAGCTTCTTTGCTGGCAACATCTGAGAGCTAAGTTGACACAAAACCAGGGTTTTTCCTCCCTTAGTAACAAAGAATAGGTTGGATTATAATCAAACGTGAATTCATCTGTGCCCAGAAGTTCAATTTCAAACACCAATGAGGGTTGGCTGTGCAGACTTTCAAGATTTAGCTGAGAGTTGAGATTGAGAAGCCTAGAGATTCCCATTTCTATGAGCTCCATGCCTTCTAGGGTACTGGGTTCTGGGGCACCAAATGGCATTTCCATGTGACACAGCGGTGCTGCCTCTGAGAGAGATGGAGCACTTCCATGCCGGAAGGCACTCTGTGACCTTATGCAAGGCTGTTAGAAAGCAAGAAGCTTTAGCTCCTTTCCTTTCTCTTTTTGGGCCACCCGTAGTTCAAGTTTTATTTACTAAAGTTTTATTATTATACCAGCCTAGTGGCATGAATCAGAATTAGTGAAAAACAAATGATAGAAATTTCTGGCCATAATGCAGTTTTAAGGGAATGTAGGGTTTTTTCCCCTTTCTTCTTGCAGCCAGCACAGCAATCCACACTAACTGCTAAGTGCTTCTGACCTGACATTCGTCTAAGCCCGCTTTAATGAACAGATAACTCATTTATAATTAGCAGTACCAATTAATTGGCATGCAAACAATTAAAGTGATTTAAGTGCTAAAGTTCTTAAGAAGAGTTTTTCCTAAGTAGGTTATAGACAAACCTTCCCTGACCCTGCATGCTGTTTACAAGATTAAACCACTGGAGCCACATTTCTCCATAGATGCTACATGAAGAAGTTTTAACTCAACCTTGGTCAGCCATCTCTGATCTGCAACGAGTGCTGGAGAATTCATTATACTCTGACTTGCCAAATAAATACTTAAAATATAAGTTATGTGCACTCTTGGGCCTTTTATATATTAATACGCCTCCTCTACCCTCTCCCAGAAGAGTCTCAGTGAATTTGAAGCAGCCAATATCTCATCTAGGTTACTTCTTAGTATCTATCTCATAGTTAGAAAAAAAAACATAGGATTTTATTTGCATTGCTGCTGTTTTTATTTGTGTGTGTGTGTTTGTGTGTGTTTTATGAGCATGTTTATGTGTGTGTACTCGTGTGAGTATGAGTGTAGAGACCAGAGAGGGATGTTGGATGTCCTGCTCATCACTCTTTGACATATTCCTTTGAGACAGGGCCTCACACTGAGCCTGGAGGCCAGCAAGGCACAGTGATTTTCCTGTCTCTGCTCCTCTTCCCAGCACTGGGGTTACAGGTGAACACATGATCATGCCCAGACTTCCCATGGGTGTTGGGATCTGAATTTGGGATTTATGCTCACAGCATCTGAGCCATCACCCCAGCCCACATTATTTTAGCTTTTAATGAATAAACATCATGCATATTTAAGGCATATAAATTCATGTTCTGAAACATTTTCTCCTTTAGGATGTCCATGTTCTTTCCTCTTGAACCAAAGCAGTTTTGTGACTTATCTGCCTCTCACAGAACGTTCCAAAAATGGCATTATACAACTTCTGAGGCTAAGTCAAAAGAGACATTATGGTTCCTACCTTGTCTACTGACATGTTTACCTTTTAAAAATATTTTTTGAGAACTTCTTACATGAGTACTGTATTTCCATAATTTCCATTCTTTCTTCTTCACCTCCAATACCACTCAAGCCCCCCAACTGCCTTTCAAGTTCATGACTCTGGTCTTTAAATATATATATACACTGCTGAGTCCATAGAGTTGCTGCTACATTGTGAGAATAGCTGTTCTGGTTGGCAGCCCCGGCAGGGAGCCCAGCTAGCAAGCAGCAATCTCACCAGAGATGAATGCAAATACCCACATCCTCTAAGCTCCATGTTCCTCTAGGTGAGACCCCTGTCAGAACAGGGTAGATTCAAGCTACCTCATCGTGCTCTTTCTAAATGTTTGGCCCACAAAAATCTGTGATTGCAGTAAAATGGTCATTGTTTTATGTCTTAACCATTTTGGATTTTGCCTATAGCAATTGGAAGAAAGGATTTTTCTGTTGCACCTTGTTTTTGCCTCCATGAACATTTTTTGGGGGGTGTTCTATTTATCCCTGAATGCCTTTCCTTGTGCTGTTCGTACTTTTTAGTTTTAAATGAAATCCCCAAAGCTCACTGGAAGGGTTGGAATTGTAATCCCCTTTGGTAGGTTATTTATTCTGGGGCAGAGGTTAGTAACACCCCTTTTCAACTGTCTTGATGGTAGAGATCACATCTACCTTAGAGGCTGCTGGGAGATTTGCCAGTGTCTGGACAGAGTCACCCCCTAGTTCAATGCTCAATAATGTTAGGAACTTCCAGAGACAAGTTATGTATCTCCTAGCATATCTTCCCTTCACCTAAAGCACACACATTAGAATGTACAGTATTCTTAGAGGGTGCGTGTGCTCCTGTGCATAGAAACACTTGTTACCAGCTCTTATGCTGATGACTCTGTGTTCTCATGGGCTACCAATATTTTGTAAGACTGGGAAACAGCAGCAATAACTAAACCAAACCAACCCAAAACAGACTAATAATAAAAAATCCTTAAACTCTAATTTGGCTGTTTCACCTAAGGATAATTGTATATGAGATGATGGAGCCCAGATACTAAGCAGAATCTTCTGGGTGTGCCTCTCTGCTGCAGACCCTCAGTTCTGGAGCGAAAGGCTCACCTCTCCTTGGTTGGTCTATGTTGGCTTTCTGGAAAGTCACATTTACAATTGCAGAGACCTTGGCTTTTGGTGGGCCAAGGGCACCTTTAGAAACTATAGTTCTTCCCAGAAACACAAACATACTCATTGTCCAAAAACATGTGCCTGCCATTTCAGAAGGTTTCACTGTGTTACAAATAACCAGAACCCTCTCCAGAAGCCTATAGGAGTCGGAGTGCTTAGCCTTACAAATCACAAATAGTCATTGCAGTTCTTACTGATAAGAAGGCCACCATTTTAGCTGCTTACAACTGTCAGCCTTATAAACAAGCAGGTCAACATCTGCCAAACATTTCCTAAAGATCAGGCTCGCTTCTAAGGGCTCCAATAAGTACATCCTGTAATGGAAAAATTAAAAATGCTGCAAGGATGGCAAAGGAGACCATGCCACAGCTCTCTGAAGGTGGCTGGTCCACAGCGGCGGAGCCACATGAGGGGTGAGAGACAAAGACAGAGACAGATGGATAGGCACACCATGCAGGGTGAGGTTGGATGTTTATTTAATAGGTTATGGAAGGGAAGGGGAGAAGAAAGAAGAGCAGAGGGGGGGAAGGGGAGAAATGGGGAGAGGCAGAAGCAGCTTCTTTGAGAGGGAGATGGGAAAGGAAAAGTCTCAAGCTGCAAGCAGGAAGGAAGATCTGCTTGCCTCAGCAGACNGCGTGGCTTGTCTCTTAAAGAGACAGAACAGATCATTACATATCCAGTCCTTAGGAAAACATGGCAGGAAGTGTTCAAGTTTCATTGTAAGGTTGTGAGGGATGACTTTTCCAAGGACTTCTGATTAATAAATCAGTGGATGCAGGCTTGAGAGATTCCAACATCTAATGCTTTTCTATTTCTTGGCTTGTGTCTGGGGTGTGGCGGAGACCACTTGTCCTAACATATCGCAACTGAAGAAGTTGCTAGTACCAGGCTTGCTGTTCAAATTTCTATATTCTCCTTCCTCCCTTGTCTATTTCTAGCATTTTTAAATTTTATTTTATATTTATTTATTTATTTATTTTGATGCTGGAATGTAGCATGGGGTGGGAATGAAGAGCACACAAATAGAGAAATGACAGATACAGCACTAAGAACAAGGGATCAATTCAGTCTCTGAGCTTGCTCAGGAGTGCGCTGGGCCTCCCCACACAAGACACAACCCCACACTATTTTTTTACCTTGGTTTTACACAAAAAAATTTAAATTTGTTAATAAGGTAGGCAGGTCAGGCATTTGTATATCCACTTACAGCTGTGGATGCAGAACTCTTTTCCCAGGATATTGTCTTCCTTGTTCTTCAGCTTCCTTTCTAGGCCTTTTCCCTCTTCCTTTTCCCTGCTTCCCCACCCAGAGAACAAGGACAAGAAATGCCATTCTGGGAAATTGAAGCCATAAGAATGAAAACACACTGGCTTCGGGCAGTAAGTCATAAGTCATTGAGACTGGTAGATGGCTGTCCCTGCTCATGTTCCGGGAAGCAGCCATCACAAATGTAGCCAATGTAGAACAAGAATAAATTGGGAAATTGTAACATGAGAACACATAATAGCAGTGGCTTTTGAATGATAAGGTAACTGATAAGGGCTATTGAGAAAGGAGCGCTGAGCCTAAGAATTTGAAAGATTTCTTTTAAGGTCTCAAGCCAGTGTGATCTGGTTTTGGATGACCTACACGGGCTCCTTTAGTCTGAAATATTCCCTCAAGTGGAGAAAAGCAATTCATCAAGTGACAGAGCTAAAAGTAATTCTCTGAAAGAAAATCCGCTGGGCTGGTCCATGCCCTGTGTTTCCTGGGAAGAGACGATGTAATATAGCTTCCCAAGACCTGACATAGCCTGGGTTTTCCAGTAGTGGCCTTCTTCCTGAGAGCACACGTGGGTATTGGTCTATCTGTTACTCTACTGACTGCAACTCCTGTTTGCCAACCTATTGTTGTCTGAGTCTCTCTGCTAGGGGTGATAGAGGCCATTAACCTGGTCCAAGTGCTGAGCGAGTTTCTACTTCAGTGAACCCACAATTGGTGGCTCCTCACCTAAAAAAGGCAGAGCTTTTCTCATTGTGAACTTTGCGGACTAACAGGCACTGTGATTTGTCTTGTCTAACAACCCATGAGTCTGTCTAGCTCTGAGCAGAAGATGCTTCAGAGTATGAGTTTTGTTTGGTAAGACTCTTGTAGAAGTCTCAGTAGGAGACTCTCAAACTTACTCAGGTTTGTGCCTCAAACAGAGATGAAGTGAGCCTTGCTTCTGGAAGGTTAAGTGCTTATACTGGCTAGTTTTTGTCAAGTTGATAGAACTAGAGTCGCCTTGGAAGAGGGAACCTCAGTTGAGGGAGTCTTCATGAGACTGGCCTGTGGGCATGCTTATGGGAATTTTCTTGACTAATGATATTGTGGGAAGACCCAGCCCCTTGTGGATGATGTCACCCCTGGGAAGATAGTTCTGCGTTGTATAAGAAAGCAAGATGAACAAGCCATTAAGTCAGTAAATAGCCTTCCTTTATGGTCTCTGCTTTAGTTCCTGCTTCTAGGTTCCTTCCTTAAATGCCTGTCCTGATCTGACAATGTTGGACTATGACCTGCAAACCAAATAAATTATTTTTGTTTTAAAGTTTCTTTGGGTCAGTGTTTTATTTACTAATCAACCA
>LOEQ01001622.1:285099-305445 GCA_001685075.1 Bramus lutescens
CACAGAAAGACAATTATCACATGCACTTACTCATAGGTGGTTTTTAAACATAAAGCAAAGAAAGCCAGCCTACAAACCACAGTCCCAGAGAAGTTAGACAACAATGAGGACACTAAGAAAGACTTACATAGATTTAATCTACATGGGAAGTAGAAAGTAGAAAAAGACAAGATCTCATGAGTAAATTGGGAGCATGGGGACTTTAGGGGAGGGTTGAAGGGGGGAGGGGAGAGGCAGGGAGGGGAGCAGAAAAAATATAGAGCTCAATAAATATAAATAAAAAATGTATAAAAAAGAGTTCACAAAGTAAGTGGACCCAGGATTCATTGGGAATTGGAAACTCAGGCAGTTGGAGAAAGGGTAGAAGCTGGACCATTTAGTTGCTGGGGAAACACGTTATAATATCCTTCTGGCCCAGCAGGGCTTGATAAGCACAGACATATCTGGTGTCACTTGTGACTGTGATGTTGAGTGAAAATAGGTGTCATCTATATAGAATGTATCAGGACTCTACACCATTTGTCAGGATTACATGAGATCATATGTGCAACATATTATCTGTATAGTGTTAATAGTTGTAACTAGCAAGTACTTAACAGAGTACCTACTATCATCATCTATTATATATCTTCTTCCTCCATCTCTAGCTTACATTTCATAGCTATTTTCATGTAGCCTTCAGAAAGCCTAAGAGTTGGTTCTAGTAAATCCAGTACATTGCACTACAATTGTATTCATTCAGATGGTCTATGGTAGAGGAAGTTAGAAGAGCTCATGAAGCCAGGGCATAAATAAATACAAGGCTAGGACCAGGAAAGTATCATGGACATGTTAATCAGGGTGATGCTGGGTATCAGGGAGATTTTGATATCATGGGAACCTGAAGGACTTATGTCATATCCTTAATGGCAGTAATATTCCAACTCTAGCTGATAGTTGCCATGAAAGTAAGTGAACCCAAAAATTCCAGTTCCTTTGATTATTTAAGAGAGTCAGAATACAGAGTTTTCAAATGAACTTTTGTAGTTTTAAAAATATCATATGATATCCATGGCCATGCAGCCTGAACAGGCCCAACTTCCTCTGATCTCGGAAACTAAACATACCATATGACAAACAGAATGTATATTCAGGCTATATGGAACTTTCTAGCTGTCAGTGAGAGATTCTTCTCTAATGTAGAGTCTGTACTATGGATTTCCTAACTGGGGCCATTTAACAAATCCACATGAGATGATGTGATTGTCTGTTCTAAGTCTTGTAGTTATCTACAGAGACTAGTTATAGTTTCTGCCAGTTATCATCCAGTTCACAAAACTGTAAATCCGAAGTAGGCCTGGGCCAGTAAAGCTGGGATTACAGTAGTTTGTTTTCTGTTTCAACAATAATTGGTTCTACACAGACCTTTGTCTCCCCATCTAACATTGCCCTACTCCAGGTTTGAATTAGTATTTGAGCAGTTGGATGAGTTATTGGTTCCTCTTGTTTACCACCATGCCATTGATGCCAAATCAGTGTCTCATCCTGCAAAATCCATGGAAAATAGGATTTACTGTTATGTTGAAAACCTGGGCAGTACTAAAATGTAGATGCAGATACAGGACCTGAGTGGTTACCTAAACCTCACACTTCAGATAGTGTACGTCTCTTGTTGTCTTAAAATTATATGTGTGTATGTGTGTGTGTGTGTGTGTGTGTGTGTATTTAACATTTTTATTTCATACCAGTCCTATAGATTATGGAGTTTTGTTGCACAAATGTAATAAAGCTGAAACTTGTGGTTTGAATATAAAGAGTCCTATCAAAAGACAGACATGTCGTAGGCCTGGTCTTCATCTAACAGTGCTACTGACTGACGGTTAGGTGATGAAGATACAGACTTCATCAGTGGACTATCAGGATGTAGGGGATGGTTGGAGGAAGTAGGCTATGGGATATGTCTTTGAATGCTACATCTTGGCCTAGTTGTTTTCTTTCTGTATTGATTGTTGTGGAATATTCTTTTACACTATGACCAGTAGATCCAGATGACCTTGGAAGAACTTCAGAAATGGAACTATAAGACTAAACAAAATTTTGTTCCTAATTATTTATTTCAGGCATTTTGTTACAGTAACGAAAATTCAACTAACACAGAACCAAGCCATATAAATAGACTTTGGGGTGGAGACCGTCTACGAATTACTTAATTTGTGATATAAAGTCTGTAGAAACTAAAGAGCAGGAAACTTCTTTTCTGACCATTAAATAAGATGGAAATTTTTCTGGCTGCTTTTTGGCAAGTGGGAAAGGTGGATTTGGTGGGAAATAACCACCTTCTAGGACTCTTCTTCCTTATCTCAAATTCTAGAATGAGAGACACAAGTAGGTATGGGATTAAGTGTATGCATGACCATCATGATAGAAGAATCTGAAGACAACATCCCCACAGGAGCAGATCCAAATTATTTCTGGATTATTATTTTTTCTGTTGTAATTGAGGAATGAGAATGAGCATAGATTTACTGATAAAAACGGACTCTGTAGGTTTGGAATACAGTATCAAACAAAATCCTTATTGTAGCTTTGTAAGCTTCTTTGGTAACACAATCACTTCTAGTTCAGTTGCCTTTTTATCCATTATACATATAATATACCACAGAAATTTCAATTCTGGGACTTGGGGGATTTAGTTGGACAACCCAATAGGGAAAGCCTTAAATATGAGGGTTTAGGCCACATGCCTTGCTTATAGAACACAGAGAAATCAAGCTGGGATTGGGTTTAAATTTTCTTCTTGTTGGCTAGCCCTCACAATGCCAAAACCATTATTTAGGCTACTGGGAGAGTTTTTTTTAACAGCATTAGTCAGCTGTGGGCCCTGTGTGTGAGAATCCCAATCTGCCAGGTAAGATGACCCCATTGTATATTAGTGGCAAATCTGTTATGAGGTAATCAACATATTTAAGATTGAATTTTATATTTATCCCACAGGAGAGAATTCATATCTGATATTGTAAGCCCAAAGTCTTGGCCATAAAGATTTTAGCCTCTAGTCAGGGAAGCTATTGTTTGTTGTCTTGACAAATGGGCATGATGTACCTGTTAAACTGCTTTCTAAATAACCCTAAATAACTATGTTTCTGCCTTAGATTAGTAACCAGCTTGGGTCAAGAAGATTCTTTGTGTTCCAATCCATGGTGGATGCAGATCAGGTGACTGCTCAAAGTACTGAGAAGGAAGTGACTGTTGATGTCTGGGCCGTTGGTAGGTCATCTATGCCACTCCTCCTCCATGACTGAGGGGACATCTCAGAAGAGGGGCCAGAGAGAATGCCAGAGCAGTGGGAAGAGGAATAGTCTGGAGTGCTGACTTCTGGATATGATATAGCTGTTGCACAGAATTGCCTCAAGTTATAATCTGTCAGTCCCCTGTCAGGGCTTGGGGAGGAGTCCAAGGGGCTCCACTCCTCCCTGAGCAGTTAGCGTTTAAATGGGAGAAAGAGACTCTTTTGTTTAGGGGTCTAGCTCATGATAAGACTCCCAAGATCCTGTAAAGAAATCCTCATTCCGAATCTCTTAGCCATTTGTATTTCTTCTGAGAACTCTCTGTTTAGGTCTGCAGCCCACTTTTTAATTAAGTTGCTTTCTTAGTGCTTAGTTTTTTTGAGGTCCTTGTGTATTCTAGACTCTAATCCTCCGACAGATGTATAGCGGGCAGAGATTTGTTCCTTTCTGTAGGCTGCCTCTTCACTCAGGGAAGAGTCTCCTTTGCAGAAGCTTTTCAGTTTCACAAAGTCCCACTTATTGATGGTCTTATCTCCTGGTTGACCGGATCCTATTCAGAAAGTCCTTACCTAAGCCTACATCCTGAAGTGTGCTCCCTACTCTTTTTTTTTTTAAATATAAACTAAAACTACTTTGAGATTCACTTTACCAGAGTCAGAATGGCTAAGATCAAGAAAACAAATGCCAGCTCGGATGTGGGGAACATTATGCATGGTTGGCGGGAGTACAATGTGGGGCTGTCTCTGTGGAGTCAGTGTGGTTGTTACTCAGCAAACTAGAAATACATCTATCTATCACAAGACCCAACTATATCACAGCATGGCATGCACTCAAAGGACTCTATTTTCTACTGCAGACACATGTGCATGTATGAACATATTCATGTTCACAGATGCTCTATTCCCAATAGTCAGGACATGGAAACAACCAACAGGCCCAGAACTGATGAATGGATAATGAAAATGTGGTACCTAAACACAGCAGTGTTTTATTCAACTGTAATGAAACACAAGATCATGAAATTTAAAAGTAAATAGATGGGACTGGAAACGTTGTACTGAATGAGGTAGCACAGACCCAGGAAGATAAACATCATATAGTCTCACTCCCCCCTTTTTTTAATTGATTTATATTGAGCTCTACATTTTTCTCTGCTCACTCTTAAGTGGATCTTAGTATTAAATATTTGATTCGTGTGTTTAATTTGGAGTATCTGTTGGATCCAGGAAACTAAAAAGGGACAGTTGACAGTCAAAGGGGAAAAGATCTTAAAGGAGGTAGTGGTGGTAGAACACAGGTAATATAAAAGGGGAAGGTGGAGCAATAAAGAGGGCAATTTAAGATGGGAGAGGGATGGGAGGTAAGGTATAGGAGGGGATCAAACTCTAAGTATATTTGAAAAAATCATATGGAAACTTATTATTTTAGAACATTTCATATCATACAAAAACTTTGATTGGAGTTGTCTTACACAAGGGGTTATGTTCATTCCAGAGGCCATAAGTTGCCATGTAAAAATTCCAGTGCCAGATGTGGGATTCTTTCTCTCATGTTGTTGCTTAGAGTTGTCCCAGAGATCACCCAAAGCAAGACAGGATCTTGAGATAGTTCTTGGTTGCCTAGAACTTGATGGTAAGACCTATTGCTAAAAACACCACACATACTGATCACAGGACATGGGAAAAATCAAGTCAGTACTAACCAGGAAGCTTGATATCTGTTGATTAGGTCCCATAGTACCGAGAGGTGCTACGCAGACTGCTGGGAAAAGTTATCAGCAGTCTTATCCAGCTATGAGCTGTATGAGCTGCAATAATGACCGGCATGGCACACTATGTGTAAGGGTTCAATAGTACACACATTGGATGAGAGAATTCAATTGCTTTCTGGTTGGACTATACAGGAGAAAACATGTACCTAGTACTGTAGATCTGGTCAAGAACTCATGATTGGGAGCTCACAGGCCCCCAAGTGAGTCTACAACTGTCACTTCTGCTAGGTAGACATTGCATTGAAGTGCCCTCTACATTTGTGTCTCTCTAGCCACAGATTAGAGCAGCTCCCAGACTCATCAGAGAAGTTTCTTTGTGCAGTAGATGGTAGCTAATGTAGAAACTCAGTCAAAGGACAGAGAATAAGTGACTGTAGCATGCTCAGCTACAAATTGGACATCTATATAGCAACTCCTCCCCAAGGCTAAGGGACCATCTTGGAAGAAGTGACAGAACCACCCTAAGAGACAAGGTTTGCACCCATAAACCCGCAGAGGTTTCACTGATGCACCCATAACCTCGGCAATTGTTTCTGCTTGCGCGTGATTATTAAGTTAGCCAACATTCTAGCAGGGAATGTGAAGGGGCTGATGAGCTCCCACCCCTAACTGAGGAGCTATGGGCACAAAGTTCAGGGGGTAGGAATGTTGGGGAGAAGCTGGGAGAAGTAAAGAAAGAATATGCCCCAAACATATTATATGAAATTCTCAACGAATTAATGGAAAGAACAAACAGCCCCTGAACAATCTTTCATCATGCTCCTTTAAGTAATCCCAATGAAACTCACTGGGTCACACACAAGAGAAGTAAATTAAAAAAAATTAAAATTAAAAAAAGTAGAAGGGAAGCTAATTGGGGGGGAAGGTAATTAGTGAGGATGGGAGGGGACATCAAAGGGCATTGGGTATGAATATGACTGAAAGATGAGCATTGTAAAATGTCATAATAAACCCATTATTATGCATAATTAATATATGACAATAAAATTTTAGCAAAATGGTTCTTGTGCTTTGGCTTTGGGCTTTAAGGAAGGATTTGGGGAGTGCAGCATAGAACCTGATGTGAGAGAAAGAGCAAGTTGTATTAGCACCTTCCTAAGTCACAAATACTTCGGATCATAAATTTGTTCTGCAAAACTGGCATACAATCTAGCTTGGGCATTTGATGAATGATTTCAGCAACCTGTTCACCTGGGTTCTAACAAGGAAGCAAGTGTCCCTCTAAAGACTATTCTGCAATCTCTGAATTCCAATGTTCAAATCTTGGGGACTAGAATTACATTAACTGTGTAGATAAATTTTGGGAGACTTGACATCATTATGACAGCAAATTCTCCCACCCAAGAGCATAGAATGTTCCTCAACTGGCTCAATTACTATTTTTATATCCTTTAGTGAAAATTTATGGTCCCTTTTATTTAGTCCTGTATGTTTCTTATTAACTTTGTCTCTAGATGTTTCATGCATTTCAATACTATTTTGAATGCAATCTTTTCCCATTATGTTTTCTAACTAATTACCTAGTTCTTACTGGCATGTTGGAAAGCTGTTCTTATATATTTATTTTGTAATTGCTACTGAACTATTTTATTAGTTCATATAGTTTTATATCTTTGGGGGGTAACTAATCATCCAATATAGAATATGTGGCTTAACTGCTTTAAGTATTCCTTCTACTAGCACCAGAGGGAATACTGGGTGAGTATGCCTCTCTTCCGTGGAGGTCAGATACAGTGAAACATTCTCAATCTCCTTTCTGTTGGAAGACAATCTTCCATGGCTCTGCCACATTTATGCACATATTCTCCCTTTTGCTTTTGGGAGATTGGATCACTCTGGGTAGCATCAGCCTACTGTGAATTTGAGATAATTCTTCACCCTCCAGAGTGCTGGGATTTCAGGAAGTTCTGGGATTATGGGAATATGTCATCATGCCCAACTTTATGTAACCAATCTGACCTTGGCACTTTGCATTCTTCTGAGCCACCTGTTCAAGGTTAGTTATATAGTGAGTGATCTCAGAAGATAACTGTGGTAGGGAAACAGATTCAGGTTTCTTAAGATCAAAGTCCTTTTACAACATCTCATTGTAATGCTGATATTCTCAGGCCTTCTTCACATCCTCAGGTAGGAACTGGTACTATAATGCAGGTAATAGTGGTGTCTACTGTTAGTGATGCAAGTAATAAATACTCCTTTATCTTGCTTATTCAGAAATCTTCTTTTTCTACCATGAAATGTAGAATCCATGAAATGTACTAGTATAACTTGCTACCTTATAAATGGGGTATAATCTCAGACTCTCTCATATTCTTAGTATTTTTCATGATGAGGATGGGATGAGGACAGAATCATGCCTTTCTGGAAAAGAAAAGGTGAGGACCTCATAATCTTATAACTGGTGCCTGGGCAAAGTATATGAAATTGGTAGCAAACATGTTCTTTAAATTGTATGGCCAATTGAACTATAAATGATCCTCTACTTTATTGCCCATTAGTGAGAATTAATAGGGGTAAGTTGGGGGAAATGGTTGCAGGATGAGTTCCAGGAAGTAACTTCAAAGTCAGCAGCCTAAATGGTGTCCTAGTTGGTGCTAATTTTTCCCAGACAGGGGATCTTCCTTTTCAGTGAAGTGGTCAGGCTGAAAATGGCTCCATTGGAGTGGGTAGTGCTAAGGTTTGCTCTGAGCAGGAATATGTTTCAACTCTACTCAGATACTAGTTGCAGAGATGTACACCAAGCCTAGGTGTAAAGGAGCGAGCTGGTCATTAAACACTTAGAAGATGAGCTGAGCACTTAGATGAAGGATGGGTGTGCTGACGTAGGATGATATGAATTGGAACTCTCATGGCTGAACTTATTCTGTAATCTGTGTTATGTCAAATTTAGATCCATACGGAACCAAAAAAAAAAAAAAGAAGAAAAGAAAGAAAGAAAAAAGAAAAAAGGTCTCAGGGTATTTCTTTTCTTTTCTTTTCTTTTCTCCTCTTCTTCCTCCTCCTTCACCTTCTCCTTCTTCTTTTATTTTGCTGAGTTCCAGCTGCTCTAAGGGGAGTTTGATCCCTTTGGGAGGATTCCTCTGAGAAATGCAAACTCCTGTGAGAATCCATAGATGAAACATTTGGGATGTAATTGTCCTGGCTGGGTGTACAATGTTGATAAAGGTGACAGGCTGCAGAATAATGTGAATCAAAGCAATCTCGATATATTCCTGTGAGCAACTTGACTATGGTAGAAAATCTGAGCTCTTTTGTTGAAATCAGGCAAGGACTTAAACCATGTTCTGTTAGCAGTGGCCAGGCACAGGGATCAGCAAGATTTCTCTGTAAAGGACTAGACAGTAAATATTTTAAGCTTTGTGGACCATACTTTCTCCATTGCGACCACTGATCTCTGCTACCACAGCACAAAACCAGCCACAGGCATTATGTGAACAAATGGATGTGGCTTTGTCCCAACAAAATCTTAAATACAAAAGTAAGCAGCAAGCTGGCATGCTCCACAGGCTGTAGCTTGCTGCCCCTTGGCATAAAAGATGTCTTGGATTAAGGGGGCATCTTCAGAGAAGGCTGCTGCTGTGCAAGCCAAGCTTAAGTCAGCAAAAGGGTGCAAACCCTTGGCTTCAAGCAAAGAGCAATGTGTATAAAGGGATGCTCAGAGAAGGAGCACCCATGGCTGAGGTAGCTTGCTTCAACCACCAGGGCTTTGTTGTCTGAGACAGATTGTGGGGAGAATACACTGGAAGTTCATTTGTGTGAGCCATGATGCTGAAAATCAAAAACAAATAAGAAACAGTCCTACCCTCCTTTCTTCCGAACTCCTATCCCATCTACTTAACTTGAGTGTTCTGTCAAAGAGGAGCACATGCTGGGGGGGAGGGGCTTCAGAACGGGGTCCTCAGCTTTTAGGTCTGATGGACATGAGTGCCTAAGTCACTGTCTTCAGATCTGCATAATGGAAAGGCCCTGCATTCAGCTCTTGTATTCATGGCACTTGGACAATGGTAGTGTTGGACATTGTCAAAAATTTCTTTTGAAGGCTGTTACCATCTGAGGCTTAAGACTGGCTCCTTCTAACAAGGGCAGTCTCCATTATATATTAGCAGGGGTCCCTAAGTACCAATTGCTCTAGTGTGAGTTCAGCGTGTCATCCTTCTACTGAAACTACATTTGTTTTTAACAGATGATCTCATGTTAGGGGTATTAAGGTGAATGTGTCTCTCTAAAATTCTTAGGTTGAAACCTAGACCCACCCAGTGTGATTGTACTTGGAGACAGAGCCTTTGAAAAGGTAATTAAGGTTGACATGGTGGCACATACCTGTAATTCCAGATATATGGAAGGTGGAGACAGGAGAATTGTGAGTTTTGAGGGCTTCTTAGGGCAACTTACTGGGACCTTATCTTAAAGAAGGGAAGAAGCAAAGAAAAATAAAGGCAATTACATTGGAATGAGGTCCCATTAGTGAGGTTCTAATCTACTGTTATCCGTGCCCTGAGCAGAAGGAACGAGACCCCAGAGGTGTGTGTGGACAGACCAGAAGGCCAAAGGAGACAACCTACAAACAAAGAGAAACCTCAGGTGGTATTAGATATGCTGATACCTTGGACTTTTGACCTCCCAGCATTCAGGACTGGGAGAAATGAATTTCTGATGTGCCCCATCCAGCCTGTATTTTGTTATATCAGCCCTAGCGGATGACTACAGCTGACAGATCAGAAACCTCAGTCTCTGAGGCCCTGGCTCTAGTTCTATCACACTTCTGTCACCAGGGTTGGCTGATAAGCCTGGGCATTTTTAGACATCTCATAAAACAAAGATTGGGTAGAGGGGAGTCATCAAGGAAAATATTCCAGCTCTTCAGATTCCAACCCCACCTCTAACCCATCACCAAAAAGATGAATCAGCTTCTTGGTTCACTGAGAATTTTGTGGTGGAATGCTCAAAACAGACATGCTAGAGGAACCAGCACCAGCTGACATTGTATATCAGGTCACTGGACTGATTCCTCATAGTAAGCTCTGTTTTCCTCCTCAGCAGTGCTTCCTAATGGAAATTCCAGGAGTCATTAGGGCGTACCTTACAGGCAGCTCTCCCTAGGATTGTAATTAAACCGTGGATAAGGTGGTATTGTCTCCTGATGTTAGCTGAAATGCTTAAGGTCCTCTGAAATGCATTCAGATCAGCCTCAGCTTGTTTTCAGGATTGCTGTGGATTACAGAAGGGCCTTAGATCTTTCAGTGGACTAATATGGAGTCCATGTAATCACCAGCATATCTTGATATGTTTGGATTAGTATTTGGGTCAGATTGAATGCCTAATTCAAAAACCCAAGGAGAAAGCCCAAAGTAGACCATAATGATGATTTACAGTATCTGTTCAACTGACTGAGTCTGGAACTCTGAGAATCTAATTTGTCACTACTAGTCTTAGATGCTACCTGAGATAAATAATGGGATTAATCTTAGGCTATCTTGACCCAAATAACTGGAATGGCCAACAAAGTAGGGTACTCATGGGACAATATTCCAGATGACCTAATACTGAGAAATGAGTGACGGGTATTGCTTGATACCTTGATTCCCATTCCTGGGTCTCTTTACAACACATAAGTGAGGTACCTCGTGCCCTTTGTTTTAGATGATGTTTCGAGAATGTATACCTCCTTGAGAGATACCATTTCTTCTTCTATGTGGTGTCAGGTATCACTATAATCTTAAAAGTTAGAGGAGATACTGTCTCACAGCAGAGGAGAATAGCATTGCCTAAGTCCATTGTAAACGACTTGGATTCCCTAAGCTCAGAGTTCCTCTTCTGCGATAGAACCTGCTATGTTCAGTGGTCAACTGAGCCCTCTTCATGTCACTTTGTAGCAGTTGGACATGGGGAATTGTCGCAAAAATGCTAAAGTTCTGTCTGCAATTGTAAACAATGAACAATCTGTCATCTCAGACCCAGGAATGCCCTGTTCTCCATTAATGTGGCAGGAGGCTAGCCCATTAAGTTGGAAGAAAGGTAAAATATCAACCAATTCATAGCTCATGGAGTGTGGAAGACGGCAGCTGGGCATGTGATACATCAGGGTATAAACTACTAGATTATCAGAGTGGGTGGACAGAAGGTCATAGGGCCATGGCCATCCTCTACCGGAGTCTATGGCAGACCACTTAGTCTCTGTGTAGGCCATAACTCTTTTTATTTAATAAGAAACGCTCTTTGCTCTGACTTCTTTCAGATTTCCTTAGTAAGAGCAGTAGATCTGGAAAAATTTGTTATTCACTTCCAGCCTTTCTTTTTGTGCTTCCCTCTTCTTCCTAGGTGTCTTTTTTCAATGGAAGCCCATTTTCATAGAAAAAAACCATTAGTGCTTATTGCATAGCCGAATTTGGACCCAAATCATTAGAGTGTTATTTTTCTTAGAGAATGTTCTTTGCGCTTATCTGTATTATTATTATTATTTGGAAAAAATGGCTCTTGTAGGTGGAAGACATTTACAGCATTTTTGAGTAGGTGGAGGCATTTCGATGAACTTTCTGGTACTTTCTACCATGTCTGCAGAAACTTGACGTGGTCTATGTGACTGGAAAGGGCTGGGAATGGTTGGTTTTCTGGTACTTGTACTTGTGGTTTCCCCTCTATGTACTTGTGGTTTCCTTAAGTAAAGTTGCAGTATCCTAAAACAAGAAAGAAGAGCTCTAGAAATACATTACCTTTTAAAGATCTTTTGCAAGTCCCAACGAGCTGCAGTGCCCTAGGCCTTCATTTTTCATGCTATGGGGCTCTTTCCAGAAATTTGTAGGACATCTAAAGAGAGGGTTTTTAAAGCAACCTTCATTCTAATTAACTTGGCCTATTTTTGAAGGAATGGTAATGATTAACTCAGTGATTAATTGAGATTGCTAAAGGTGATGGCAGACCTGAACCTAAATGCTCTCATAAATTCCTCTTCCCTTGCTTAGAATGAATACACCACGGGCTAAAGGGCAGAGGTTATTAGAGTGAATGAG
The DNA here is from genome assembly GCA_001685075.1 of Bramus lutescens. Taxonomy (NCBI): domain Eukaryota; kingdom Metazoa; phylum Chordata; class Mammalia; order Rodentia; family Cricetidae; genus Bramus; species Bramus lutescens. Next base: position 297,144 of record LOEQ01001622.1, read on the forward strand.
GTTATTGCCTTTTAGAGGTGGATGGTGTCCTTTCACTTAGGGCGGCAGTTAGGAGCGAGGAGAAGAAATCTTCATTGCTCTCACATTTGGACCGTACGGTGCATTCCCTAATGTAATGTGAAAGATCATTGTCAGAGTAAAGAAAAGAGTAGAGTGCCTGGAAGCTCAGGGCTGCTCCTGCCAATAATATCAGAAACCACTTAGGGAGAGTAGCTGCCTGCTAATGCGTCATCTCAGAAGATCTGACAGCTCTGAAAGGGCCGGTGGGAGAACGCCCTTGGATCTACAATAGTTCTATTTTCTCTTAAGAAATTTACATTTCATTCCCTTTGCTCTGCCTTTCGACCACTTCCTCCCCTCACGCAGGCGCCCACTTCTTATATCATTGATATCCGTACCCATGTTTATGTCTATGTCTATCTAAATTCTGCATGAGAGAAGACGTGATGTTTATCTTTCTGACTCTGTTTATTTTCCTTAACATGATGATCTCCATAGAAATTTTCCTGTAAATGACATAATTTTGTATTTAGAGCCTCATAGAACTCCATTGTGTGTATATACAACATATCCTATCCATTTTATTTGTTGATGGGCGTCTAGGTTATTTATTGGTTGCACATCTTGGCTATTGCGAATTATGCTGCAATGAGCATGATTCACAAGCATGTCTGCAGTGTGCTGACTTAGACTCCCTTGACTATGAAGGGATATATGGCCAGGAGTGGGGCAGCTGGATCATATGTTAGCTAGACCTTTCATTGTGTGAGTAACCTCTACCCTGACCTCTGTTGTGGTGAACCAGTTTACAGTTCCACCAGCGGTCTGTAAGGATTCTTTTTCCTTCCATATTCTTCCCAGAATCTGTGCTCGTTTGATTTCATGGTGACAGCCGTTCTGACTGGGGTACAGTGAAATCTCAAAAAACTTGTAATTTATATTTCTCTGATGGCTAAGGAACGTTGAATGTTTTTTTTTCAAATATTTATTTCGTATTTATATTTCTTCTTTTAAGATCTCCCGATTGGATGGTTTCATTTTGGTGTGTAAGTTTTTGGATTCCTTGTAGATATTTATATTCTTTAGTCTCTCATCACTCTGTTGTTTCCTTTGCTGGCCAGGAGCTGTTAAACTTCAAGAAATCTTATTTGTTAATCCTTGGGATTGTATCCTGTGCTGTTGAAGACCTTTTAAAGAATGCTGTCTATACTTACATATTGAAGTGTTTTTCCTTTAGCACTTTGAGAGTTGCAGATCTTATATAAGGTCTTTAAGCCGTTTTTATAAAGGTTGAGGCCCAGGGATCTACATTCTTCCACATGTGGATATACAATATTCTAAGCACCATTTATTGAAGAGGCTTTTTTTCCAATGTATGTTTCTGGCACTTTTGTAAAAAATTCAGAGGGCTAGATGAGTGTATTTATTTCTGGATTCTCTATTCTTTTACTTAGGCATGTATATCTGTTTTTAGTACCATACTAACTTGCTTCCATGGCTCTGTAGTATTTTAAATCAAATTCTGGAATACTTCTGGCACTCATCTTTCTTCTTAGCATGGCTTTACCTATTTGGGGTCTTCTATGGTTCCCTATGAACTTTAGATTTATCTTATTTGGTTTAGTGAAGAATATACTTGTAATTTTAGGAGGATTACAGTGAATTGGTAGATCAGTTTCATAATATTGTTTGTCCATGAGTATGGAAAATCTTGTCTCCTATAACATTTTTCTTCAGTGTCTTACTTCAAAAGTCATCCATGTCCTTGGTTAGGTTTATTCCTTGATACTTTACTTTGCTGAAGCTATTGTGAATGAGATCTGTTTTCTGGATTTCTTTATTGGCAAGTTAGGTCATTCTGGTACACAGGAAAGCTAGCCATTTTTGTATGTTGATTTTGTATCCTACTTTTTTGCTGAAAATATTTATCATATTGAAGAGTTTTCTGGGTGAATTTTAAGAAATACTGAGATTTTCAAACATGTATATAATGTTTTTGATCATATAAACCTATTTCCCTTCAATTCTTTCCAGACCCCTCCACTACATGCTCCTCCCAACTTCATGCTTTCTTTTTATAGTATGCCCTGTCCAATCTGTCCTGTCCTTATGTACACATGGGTATAGGGCCATCCAGTGGACATGGGCATCCTAACAGGGACCATTTCCCTGAAGAAAACAGACTCCGTCTTCCCCAGCAGCCGTTAATAGTCAAAGTTCCTCAGCTATGGGTGAGATCTTGTGAGAGCCTTTCCTGAAGAAGTCTACAAGGTCTTTTAAGTTTATGGCATCTGAAAATAGGGATACTTTGAATTGTTTTCTCTTTGAATCCCCATTTCCCTTTTCTCTTGGCTTGTTGATTTAGTTAAGACTTCAAGAACTACACTGAGTACTAGTGGAGAGAATGGAAGAAATGTTTACAGTGCTCCTTCATTTAGTATGGAGTTAGCTATAGGTTTGTTGAGCATAGCTTTTATTATTTTGAAATGTGTTTTGGCCATTCCTATGTTCTGAAGGGCTTTTTTTTTTATCATTAAGGGATGTTGAACTTTGGCAGAGACATTTTCTGCATCTCTTAAGATGACCTGTGATTTTTGTCCTTGAGTCTATTTATATACTGTGTAATATTTATTGATTTATTCATATTGAAACACTCTTGTGTCTCTTAATAAAACCAACTTGATCATAGTATATGCTGCTTTCATTGTGTTCTTGAACTTGGTTTGCAAGTATTTTACTGAGAAATGTTACGTCTATGATCTTCAGGAAAATTGATGTTTTGTGTTGTCTATATGTGGTTTTGGTATCAAAGTAATGCTGGCTCTGTAGGATAAATTTAATACTGTTCTGTCCCTTTATATTTTATAAAATATTCATTTATTTTGGCCAAGAGACTCTTTGTTACTGCTTTAATACTGTTGCTCATTATGGATCTATTTAGGCTGCTCATATCATCTTGATTCAATTTTGGTAGAACTCTTATGTCTAAAGTTTGTTAATTTCTTCTAGATTTTCCAGGGGTTTGAAATGTGTTTTCAAAGTATTCTCTAAGGGTTCCCTGCCTTTCACTGATATCCAGTGTAATTTCTCTTTTGTTCTTAAACTTTGATTTTATTAAATTAGGTCTTATCTCACACTTTTGGTTATTTTGGTTAAGAGTCTGCTGGTCTTGTGTGCTTTTTCTAAGAGTCAGCTCTTTTTTTGTTGACTCTTTTATTGTATTTCGTGCCTACTTCATAAACTTCTCTTCTGACCCTTATTATTTCTTTCCACCTAATGTACTGATTTTGGATTTGGCTTTTTTTTTTCAAGCACCTTGAGACGTATTGTTATTGTATTTATTTGAGCTCTTTCTGATTTTAAAGCTTTATTTTTTACTTATTTTGTGTGCACATGTATGCATTTGAGTATATATGTCGGCATGTGTGTAGAGGTCAGAGGACAACCTTCAGGAGTTGATTCTCACTTTCCATTATATGGGTCTTGGGCACTGAGCTCAGATGGCCGGCAGGTGCTTTTATCCGATGATCCATCTCACCCACCCTCTCTGATTTTTTTTAATTTTTTAACTCATAACTATAAACTTCCTTTTAGAACTCCTTTATCTGTCTCCAGAGTGTCTTTTCATTTACATTTGACTCCAGTAACTTTTGATTTTCCTCCTGACTTCTTCATTGACTCATTTACCACTAAGGAATGTATTGTTTAAAAGTCATCAGCAATCTCATTAACAGTCTTACCCAGGTGTAAACCTGTGAACTGCAGGAATGACAGACATGGGAAAATATTCTCATGGGCGCAGCAGTGGCACAAGTGTCTTGTGGGTAACCAAGTACTTTCTGATTGGTTTTAAGGTCCACTCCTCAGGACAAAACACATGTCTGGTCCTGTCGATCCGGTCAAGGACCAATGGTTGGGGAGTGCACAGACCCCAAAGATGAACCCACTACTACTCTATTATTCTTCTAAATGGACATAGCATTAAACTGTCCTCTAAAATTTTATCTCTCTGTCCATAGCTTAATGCAGTTCTCACATTCACCATAGAAGTTTCTTTGTGCAGTAGATGGAGATTATTGTAGAAGCTCACAACTGGTCAAAGTGTGGAGAACAAGCGTCAGTAAAACGCTTAGCCAGAAATGAAACATCTATAAGACATCCTCCTGTCCAAGACTCAGAGTTCATCTAGAAAAGGGAGTGGAAAGATTGTGAGAGTCAGAAATTAGAGAGGACAGGAGAAAAACAGTGTCTTTTGGGCGTCATTTATAAATTCATGGTAGCTGTGGTTGATTGCAAAGACCTACGTAAGATCAAGCCTGTCAATATTCGAGCATGAAATGGGAAGCGGTGTATGAACCCCGACTCTTAACTGAGGAGCTATGGATAGTTGGTGGCTTCTGGGAGGAGAGTCAGTTTTGTTTAAGGGTATATCTCCTGCTAGGCTGACAAGTTCTAGTAGATGGCCCCACACCCGGAAATATAGATAGCACGAATTGTGGTCAACAGGCTTGAAAAGAAAGAGAACACAGCATTTTTGGAGGTAGAGAGGTGGAGGTGGTTCTGAGAAGAGTTGAGGAGAGGAATTGGGGTGAATATGATCAAAGTTGTATGAAATTCTCAAGGAATTATATGTTTAAAGATAAAAATTTTGAAAACTTAAAGTTTATAATTCAATGCCTGTGAACCCTTTTGTAGTTTTCCTTGTTATTGATTTCTAGTTTTATTTCACTATAAACTAAAAATAATAGAATTTTAAAAGTTAAATTTTAAAAATTAAAAAGGTAGAATTTTAAAAATTCTTTTGTGTTTGTTAAGATTTGTTTTATGTGGTAAAAGGTGAGACATTTAGAGAAGTTTCCACTGGCTTCTTAGAAGAATGTCTGTTTCAAAATTTTTACCTGTTAAGTCCAGATGATGTATGGTACAATTTAACTATAGAGTTTCTTTGTTGTTTTTAGTCTGTATGGCCTATCTGTTGAGGAGAGTACGTCATTGAAGTTTCCTGTTTATTATTGTATTAGGTCCTATCTGTCTGTTTATAATCAGTAGTGTTTATTTCATGGAATTGGGAGTCTCAAGGCTTGGTGTATATGTATTTACAATCATTATATCTTCGTTTATTGTTACTTTTATTAATATTTAGTGGGTTTGTGGCTTAAAGCCTACTTTATCAGATATAATAACTTACGTAAGCTTGTTTTAAGCTACCATTTGCTTGATGTATTGACTTCTATCTTTTTACTGTTCATCTCTACGTGACTTTTCCAGTGAAGGTGTTCCTTTATTTGTGTGTATGTATATGTATATGCTTTTGTGTACATGGGTGTGTGTGTGTGTGTGTGTTGTAGGGAGCAGGGGCCCTTTGTCCTGGCTGCCTGGATAGCTTACACCTGAAATAATCACACAGAAATTGTATTAATTTAAACACTGCCTGGCCATAAACTCTACCCTCCTATTGGCTAAGTCTCACATCTTGATTTAACCCATTTATAATAATCTGTATGTCACCACGAGGTCATGGCTTACCAGAAAATATTCATCATGTCTGACTCTGGCAACTCCGAGGCGGCTCTCTATCTGACAGTTCTTCCCAACATCCTGTTCTGTCTACTCCGCCTATCTAAGTGCTGCCGTATCAAAAGGCCAAGGCAGTTTCTTTATTCAACCAATGAAAGCAACACATAGACAGAAGAACCTCCTATACCGTGTGTGTGTGTGTGTGTGTGTGTGTGCGCGCGCGCATGCACATGCAAGTGCGTGCCTGCCTGCCTTGCCTGCCTGCCTGTGCATAGAGGCCAGAGATTAATGTCAGGTGTCTTCCTCACTTACTTTTGTTTTTTTTTTCTTTTTTGAGACAGAGTCTCTCATCAAATCTGGAGTGCGTTGATTTGGTTAGACTGGCTGACCAGCAAGTTCCAGTCATGGATCCTCATGTGTCTGTCTACTCAGTTCTGGGATTACATTACATTCTAAGGCCTCAAAATGAAGAAACAATATTAAAAGCTTCAAGAGAAGACCATAAACTCATAAACAAATCTATGAGAATACATCAGACCACTCAACAGAAACTATTAGAGCCAGGAACACATATAATGATATTCTTTAAGCCCTGAAATAGCATATGTTATTGCACCTGGCTTTTTATAGGGGTGCTGGGGATCAAACTCAGGTCCTCCCACTAGTGTGCCACATTCTTTACTGGCTAAGCTGCCTCTACCCCAACCCCTCAAGTGTGTTTCTTGGAGACAACAATTAGTTGGATGTTGTTTTTAATCCAATCAACTTGTTTGCATCTTTTAATTTGAAAGTTAAGGCTGTTTAGAGAGAAGGTTATGACTTACAGAGATTTACTGATTCTTATAATATTTTTTGTTTGTTTTCTTTCTCTCTATTCCTATTAAGGTTTGATGGTTCACTGAACTGTACATAATTGACTCTTTTTAGTTCAATTTTGTATTTCTGTTTTCATGAAATTTATCCCTTTGTCCACCTCTCATGATTGAGACATTTCTCTTCTTCTCTGTGTAGAATTTGATTAAGTATCTTCTATAATGCTCAATTGGTGCTAATGAATTACTTTAGTTTTTGTTTGTCTTGAAATGCCTTTATTTCTCCGTCAATTTCAGAGGATAAATTTACAGAGTCTAATAATCTTGGTTGGCAATTATTTTCAGGGCTTGAAGGATATCATTATATATTAGTTTCTGTTAAGTGGTCTAATGATACTCCTGATAGGTTTATTTATGTTTTTGGTCTTCTCTCAGAACTTTTAATATTGTTTCTTCATTTGTGGTCTTAATATTTTGAGGGGTGGATTGTAGAGAGGGTCTTTTCTGGTTGTTTCTCTTTGGAAGTCTTAAACAATGATTGTGCTTGGACGTCCTTTCTTTTCCTAGATTTGGGAAATTTTCTGCCATAATTTTGCTGAATAGAATTGTTTTTCCTTCCTTCCTTCCTTCCTTCCTTCCAAGGAAGGAAGGAAGGAAGGACCCTCCCTCCCTCCCTCCCTCCCCCCTCTCTCTATCTTTGCTCCTTCTTTGTGCTCATGGATTCTTGGGTTTAGTTTCTTGACCATTTCCTAGAAGTTGTGGGCACACTGATTTTGTCTGTTGATGTCTGAATTTAACATCTTCTTGATTTTTGTCTTCCATTTTTCATGCTCTTTATACTTGGTCTAGTCTATCAGCACTATTTTTCACGTCATATTCATCTATTGGGTTCTTCATTTCTAATATTTTAAAAAAATTTCTTCCCTCCAACAGATTGTTTCCTGACTGACTTTATCATCTCTGATACTCTGCTCTCTAGGTATTTCTTCATTCATCTAACTGTTTGTATCATTTTTGAAGTCATTGATCATGCACGCACATGATAAAATAGTGTAACAACAACACCATCAAGCTAAAACAGTTACAGAAAATTGCACTTGAAATTCATTAAAGACAATTGAGAAACTGTCAATGATCATAGAGTAGAAAATGACCATATGATATGAATTAAGCTATGAAGTTAAAAATTGATAAGGGTACAACTGTGGAATAGCAATAGTATAATGAAATGAAGGAAGGTGGTATGAGAAAGGAAGAAAGAAAGGAGAACCTAGATGAAATGGAAGGAACATCAAGCAGAAGGCAGAAGAAGACTATGAGATGAGAAAAAAAATCAAGGGATTGAAAACATAAGTTCACATTAAATTAAAATGGAACTAAATGGAAGGAGCAGCAAGCAGGAGACAGAGGTTAGAGAACAGAGGAAGGAATCAAAAGAAAAACAACCCAACTTCACAATAATCTAAAAACGTATAAGCAAAATTAGATAAACATAAGGAGAATTTAAAATGTTTAAACTGCTTTTAAAAGTAAAAATAATATCAGGAGTTTAGTAGGAGGGAGCAAAAGAACTCAAGGAACAAAAGAGAAAAAAAATACCAACATGATGCAGGGTGGTGCAGGATCCTCTAGTGGTGGAGCCTGCCAGGTGCAAGGTGGGCCAGGGTCCTTCCTGTGCCACAGGAGCTGCTTCTGACCTCCGTCAGACTTGTAGACTGTTCTCACTGACTCCAGATCCTCCATGATTTATACACCTTGGAATGACGTGCCAAGCAGCACATCCTGCATGTCCTGGGGTATGGGAGAGGCCGTTGGAACTCCAAGATATGTTCCTAGAGGAATGTCGTAGTGCTTTCTAATTTGGCTCAGTAAAAGCCAACAAACTCTTAAGAGTTTTCCAGGACAAACTCTTAAGTCCGACTGACTGTGGTCTGTGAGCGAAATGCTGCAGCTTGCTTGCTGTCAGGGACCTT
>LOEQ01001622.1:312467-322887 GCA_001685075.1 Bramus lutescens
CTTCTTCTTCTTCTTCTTCTTCTTCTTCTTCTTCTTCTTTTCTTCTTCTTCTCTCTCCTCCCTTTATCATTAAACTTGAGTTCCTCCAACTTGTTTCCCAAGGGCTTGTATAGCAGGTAAGTGCCACTATAATTGGTGAAAAGCATCTTCATTTCCAGGTTTTTATTTTGCCCTCCATCATTTCCTCTGCTATGACCACACTCCATAATTTGGCAACTTAATACAGGCTCCTGGTAAGTACCAGTTTGTTACTGAGAATCAACACATCTATCATCTCCTCCAGGTAGTCTTCCAGGCTGGTCCTCTGCTGCCTAGCCAAATCAGTCACCCTTCTTTGGTCCCACAGATCTCTATTCTTCATTCAGTTGCCTTCTTTCTCTCAGGCTTTCTAATTGTATTTCAGCAGGCTGTGTATCTCTTGCTAGACTGTGAAGCTGTTCTGAGGAGAAACTGTCTTTTATCTCTGACTCTCTGGGGGCTTGGCTCACTGCCAAGCATAGAGAAGGGCATAGTAACAGTGTCTTGATGGAACATCATTGAATCCCCACCTTTGCAAGAGCTTCTGGCCTGTGCTGGTAGTGTCAGCTGCCTGCGGTAGGCATAGTTTACCTCCTCCGGCAGCTCCGTGTGCCTCTGGATGTCTACTCTAAAAGCATGGGACTGGGGTTTGATCTCATCCTGCTTGTTTCATTTTGGCCCCAGGGAGCTGGTCCTGGCATGTGCTAATTGGATGATGGCATTGAGTCCAGCTGGTTTTGTAAATGTGGGCACAGGCACTGAGCAGAGCACAGTTCAAACAGAGTCGTCTTGGAAATCCTTTGATTCTCTCTGCTAAGCCGTCTGACCCTGCCCTTCTGGGAACTTGGCATCACTCTCCTAAGCTATTATTGATGAGACCCCGCCTTAGAGACCCACTCCAGAGTGGAGACTGCTGTAACTCTGCTGCTGTACACCCAGGCTGGGTAACCCCGAAAGGCCTTCCTCTGTCCATCTTCACAGTGGACATCATGTAGATTAGTCATGTGTTCTGCCAAGAGCTCTAGACACAAGCATTTCTGATGGAGTCTGATTTAGCTCAGAGCATTAGGTGTGTAGCTGGAACTGCAGCAAAATCCAAGGAAGAGAGCTGGGGGTCGGGGACATTGTCTCCTTAGGTGGTCTGGGTACCTGGAGGAAGAACTGTCTGGGTTGTTGAAATTCAGAAAGGTTTCTTCTGGGCAGAGCAGAGCTCTGCTTCTTCCATTTGGCTGATTCTTCCATTTCCCATGGCCTGGGGTGGACCAGGCAGAGGTGCAGAAGGCCGGCTGAGGAAGATCTGAGCTCCACAGTGCAGCTATGCATCTATGGGTTCCTTATGTTGACCCTGTGTGGATTCAGGTCCACACCATTCTGTCTGTCAAAGGGACAGCTTTCTCCCGTGGATCTCTGCTTAGATCAAGTGGATCACTGGAAGGTAGTGGTTCTTTTTCTCTTTGGTAGGTGTGAATATCGGGGACTCCTGAGAATCTAAACTAAGCGGTGACAATGATCCCTTGAAAAACAAATAGTGCCTGTGGTTTTGATTTAGTTCATTTCACGAGGCAAGAATGCCAATATGGAAGCCTTACTGTGTTACCCTTTTCTCTTCTGAACCAAAGTCTCCCCATCCACTAGTGTTCCTCCTTAAGCTCCAGGCACACTTGTTCCTTTCTCAACATGCTCCGGCCCTAGATGCAGAGCCAAGCCCATCAGGCTATGTAGCTCCAGTTCTCAGAATCGGGTTGGCGTGGGTGGGTCCCCTGGCTCCTACACTGGCTCCCCACTTCTTTACTGGATGACCTTGAGGGCTGATTGATTAGCTATGCTGAGCTTCAGTTTCCTTGCTAAGAAGTGAGCATTGTCACAGCACGAGCCCCATGGGGGTTATCATGAGAATTCAATAGGGTTCTGGCTAACAGGCAAGGACTGACTTAGGGGGACCCGGGGCTTGAACCCTTTATTCTCTGTCCCTTGTGCCTAGTACAGGGTCTCTACAATAGATATTCTATTGACATTGGTGGAAAAGGAGGCAGAATCAGTGGAGATACATTTACACCTATGAGACCTGCTAAAACGGCCAGGCAGGTAGCAGTAAGAGAGGGACATTCGTGTTCTCATCCTACCAGGCTCCTGTATTTTCTTAAGGTTGGAGAGTTGGTCACTTAACCTAGGAACTTGGCACGTATAGATCCAAAGAAAGCATGTGCATGTAAAACCTGCAGTAGATCCATGGAGAAGCCTTGGCTTTGGAGGCAGAAATGAGATAAAAACTCAGCTCTGACACTCGCCAGCGGTTGAGCAAGCCTTGTTTCCTAGGGCCCCCATTTCCTCAAATGAAACATGGAGTGGGTGGCAGTTGTCCCATGTGGTGCCCATGCCTACTTGACCGAGTCAAGAGAAAAAACGGCTACAAGAATAGCCTGTAGAAGATGTAGGAGGAGTGGGGGCTCCCACTGTGACTGTAAACCATGGAAAGCTGGACAGAATCAAGTTGTGGAAGTCGGCTGTCGCTGTCCTCAGCTGGCTTGAGATCAGCACTCTCCACTGATGCCCTGGCACAGGGGTGCGCCTGACGTGAGCCCTCCAGTGGAGACTCAGCGTTCCGATCCCGACTTCATCCCTCGCTTGCTCTGTGAGTTGGGTAAGTCAGTTAACCTCTCCCAGCTCCAGTTTCTTTCTGAAATGAAGAGGATGCTACCTAGTGTGTGGAGTTACTTAGTATGGGGACGCATGCCATACACCCTGTCTCTGGTACATGACAAGTGATGGTAACTTTATGATGACCCTCGCTGGAGGGTGAAGAAAGGAGGACCTATGCGACAGACTCACCTGACACTGGAAAACTCACTAGGGAGCAGAGTTCAGTCTTAGATTCTTAAGGAATTATCATGTTTTGCTCTTGTTTTATAGCTGTCTCTCCACAATGTGATGGCAACCTATAGATCGGTCAAGCTGGGAGAAAAGCCAATGACCCCTAAGCCCCAGGTGTCATAGAGACCATCTCTAGTCTGGAACAGCATGCTATTTGCCCTTGCCTTATTAGAGATGCTCTTTGCATTCTTCCCAGACAGCTGGTGCCTTCCTTCACTAGTTCTTGGAATTCTTGCCAGCTAAGGCTTCCAACCTAAGAATGGGAAGTCCACCTCAGGTTATCTGAGGGCAGAGAGCATGTGGACTCAGGCCTCTGTGCAACCCAGCTCCTCCAGGAGAGCCTATCCCCACCCCAGGGAGACTGCCGGGCTTCGTTCATATTCATCATCACTTGGAGCTGCACCTTTTCTCCAGGCTGTGCAGCGATGTGCATCACCATGGAAACACTAGAGGTGAAATCACTCAAGTGTTGGCAAGCGGAGTTTCTCTCCGGAGCTTGGAAAAAATGGAGAGCAGGCTCGTGGTGTCACAGAAAGGAAAGATGCCCTTAAAACAACCCGAGCACTCTCTATTCCATTTGGGGACGTTCCCTTTAAATAAAAGCCGAACAATAAAGGAAAAGATAAATGTTTTCTGTCTCTGGATCTGCTACCACAGAAAGCCCACTTGGAACGGACATGCTGATCCTTTTGGCTTTCCTAACCTGCTGCCCCTTGTAGACTGGATAACATGTTCTGCCTGGAGTTGCTATTTTAAAGTAATGAAGCTGGAGCCTATAAGTGTGATGTTTTGTGCCTGTTGGCCAATTTCTGGTTCTTTGTCTAGTTTGGGAGCCTAGAATATATTTGCTAAATAAGTATTTGACAGGCTGCTCGTGGCTGAGGTCAATGAGGACGTGTTTACACACCCAGGGGGTCTTGGGATAAGCTGTCCCAGTACCTGCTCATAGGCAGCTTGCCTTCAGACTTCTAGGGGAATGCTGCAGCTTCTGGAAGTGGTTTGGCAGCTTTGTCTTTGGGGAGGCGGGAGGACGAGGAGCAGGGTATGGCAAGTGGGTGTGGGTGCTGGGTGGTAGGAAACTTTGGCTGGTTAGGGGACCTGAGCAGGTCCATGGCTTAGGGACAGCCATCAGTGTAGATCACCTGATAATTCTACACTATTCTTTCTGGCTCGGTTTTATTCCACTGGGGATAAAGAGGCACTGATAAAAACTTCTCTGTTTTAATCAGAACAGTTTGGAATATATTGTGAAAAAGACTCTCCTCCCCTCCATTTCTCACCCCCCTTTCCCTCTCCCTTCCATTCCCATTCTATCTGCCTTCTCCCCTGCCCCCACCACCTTCCCATGTTCATTGAGAGCTTGTCATGCCTCAGGCATTATTATGTAGGGCTAAGTTATAGCCTTCCTGGAAATAGCCACTGGTCATGAAGTTAGAGTGAGTATATCACAGACAAAGACACTTCTTTACAGCTCCTGTTTTTCTCTTTTTAACAGGGACTCTGGAAGTCAAGGCTATTAGCATATACAGTCAGACAGATGGACAGGCCAATTGAGCCTGAAATTAAGGCATGAAGGTTTCACTTTTTCCAGCCCCTTAAAATATCATTTGATCTATTTTATTCTGTGCTGTTAAGGAGAGGCTTCCACATCTCAGAACCTTAGTTTCTCCACCTTAAACTTTAGCCAGAACAAGGAGGAGAGCCTCAGTGGTTCTCACACAGGTGGGCTAAGGTTTGGGAATGTTGCCAGGTAGGATCAAGCAGGGTATTTTGCCTAAACTGTGTGTAGTTGATGCGCGCATCTCATGCGGTACAGGCAACTCCATAGGATGGGGTTTGGAGGCTGGAGGGAATTCAGCTCTAAGAGGCTGGTAGAAGGAGAAGAGATTCTGCAGAGAGGCCCAGGATGTCCACAGAGTCAGGGCAGGTAGCATGAGTCCCATTGTCAAACACCCCAACAATATTGCCAGAATTACAATGATGAACAGAGTAAACATATAAAGGAACCAACAAGGAGGATGTCCAAGGACTCAAGGTGGTGACCAATCTTGCAGGTTTCTAGAAAACCATTAACGTGGGGAGGCCCTTAAATAAGGACTACTGATCCACAGCTTTGGGGGAGAACTTGTATAATGGCCCTCTACCCAATTCACTGGTCTGTGAGGGCCCTTGGTCATGTCCCCTTTCCACTGGTGTGCAAATCCTCAGAAGAGTTATTGTTTCAGCAGAGAAAGACTTGTTTTCTTGCCAAAGGCCCCAGGGGTAGGAGTGCAAAGATGGAAGAGGACAGAAAATGGTGTTGCAAACTGCATCTTTGCTATGCAACCTGACTCCTCTCTGTGGCCGGCAGAGGCTGAAGTTCAATTAAACTGTTTCTTCCTGGGATACACACCTGACTTCATTTCCTCAGCCTCCCTTGCACACAGACGGTAATCACACGACTCAGTCCCAGCTAATGGAAGATGAACTGCAGAAATGTACTTCCAGGACTAGCAGAAAACATCCCAAAGACAGTTCTCTGGGACCCTTTCTTTCCTGGTGGCTGGTGCAGAACCAGCACAGTGGCCTGCCATGTGTTGAAGACAGTAGAAGCATGGTTTAGAAACAATCTAGGTTTCTAATCACTGCTCAAAGGAGATGGGCTTGCCAGCAAGGATCACTCATTCTTTCGGGCTTTCCACAAGCCAGAAACAAGAGCATGTCAGGTCTAAGTTGTCCTACGTGTTTGGGTTCTTCCCATGGTGTGGCTTCCAAAGCTGGGACTTTTGGACCACACAAACGTGAGCTCAGATCTCACTTTCTCCACACATCTGTGCTGGGAAGATCAGCACATTCTCTCTCTGACCTTCAAATTCCTCGTCTGTATAATGGAGATGGAGGTACTCCGAAGGATTGAGTGTTCCATGAGATTCAGTTAGGCTTCTACCAGAAGTAGCTCCAATTTCTGTGGTGTTTAATATCGTGATTTGAGCCCTTCAACTAAGCTGGTCAGTGGTTCTGAATATATTGTAGTTGGTTTAGATCCAACGACACTTGGGTCTGAGCAGAGTTACACAGCCAATGTCTAACTGCATCTACACAGGGACACTTGCTTTTTGTGATGAGTATTAACGTCTCTTTATCTCAGTTAGCTGTCCCATTACACGACTAGTCAGGCAACTGGATCTTCAGGTCACCAGAACATTAGGGTAATTCACACAGATTTATTTAACACACCAGTCTTTGCCCTAGACCTTGGTGTCTCAGGCCACCTCCAATGGCATAGCCAGATCAGTGGTGATGTGGACAACTTGATGAATTCCAAGGGGCTTACATTTTTTTCACACAATGCATTTTGATCATGCTTTTCCCCTCTCCCGACTTCTCCCATATCCTTCCCCTCTCTCCACTCCACTCAATGTTATTTTCATTTTCCCAAAACAAAATAAAAATAAAAATTCAAGAGACAAAACAAACACACAAAACCCCAATAGAACAATTAAAAAATTTCACAAAAATCAAAACAAACAAGCAAAAAAGCCAATAAGACAAAATTGCCCAGACAAAGCAAAATGAAATGAAAAGTTCACAGAATTGCCACTGAGCCCATTTTGTGTCAGCCATAAATAGCAAAGAAGAAGAGTCCGTGGTTAGCTATTCCATTGTTTTCATGCCTGCATCAGGACAGCAAAGTAGAAGAGCATGCTAGAGACATCATTCCCAGGGACACCCCCTGTGAGCTTCCCTTTCTGTTGGCTTGATGCAGGTCAGCACAGCAGCCTTTCGAGCTCCATGTTGGAAGCAGACATAGCATATTCTTCAAAGACATGCTCAGTGACTTACGTCTATCTCCCAATAACCGTTCAACATAAACTCATCAGCGATGGACCAAATGATGGAGCTAGTGATTTCTTCATCCAATAGCACCACCAGCTGAGGATCATATCTTCAACACACGGGTCTCTAGAGGGAAGACTCTTTGTATCCCAACCCTATCAGTCTCTAAGGAGTGTGAGCCCCTGACTGATAAAATTGGTTTGGAAAACTGCCTGGCATTCTTGAAGAGATGCAGTCTCTTCCTGGGAAGGGAGCTCCAGGCAGCATCCCCTCCTGGGCCAGGGCTAAGTGAGAAAAATCCAAGCACTTTTCTCATCAAGCTCAAATCAACTGTGTGAAACCTCAGAGGGACCTTGTCTATGCCTTCCTAGTCATCTCTATCTGAACAGTCCTACAGGTTCTGAACGTTAATCAGTGTCATCGTGAGTCTGCTGATGTTACCAAGAACTTAATTGGTTCTTTGGAGGAAAATGAGTCACCACCAGGAGAATAAGCTGCAGGGCAGGAACATGCAAGGGGGAGAGAGAAATGAAACTGCATGCAGAAAAGATCAAGTGTGCTCTTAATGCTTCTCCTAGGCTGCAGTCCCAGAAGAGCCCACTTTTGCTGATGGGGCTTGAAGAGATGTTCAGAACCAGGGAGACAAAGGCTATTGCCTCCCCGCTTTCTCTCTCTCTCTCTCTCTCTCTCTCTCTCCCTCTCTCCTTTTCTGCATGTGGCGCAGCATCCAGTGGAGGGGGAAGAGGACAGACTATCCACCTGACTGTCAGAGTTGATCACTGCTGACCTTATCAAAACACAGAATCAATACACTCTCCTCCCAGCAGCCCAGAAAAAATTATAAGGAGTTTGAACTGAAGCAATCTGAAGTGGAGAATTGCATGAATCAGGAAACAAGCCAGTCAACTGTTGGGTCTCCGAATCCTTCCATGCCCTTCCCAAGAGTCGAGCAAGACCAATAACATCACTTAGAATTCTGTTTAGGGATGGAGAGATATCCAGAGAAGCCTTTGGTAATCAAGCCCACGTCCTAGCTGGCTGGATGGTATTCTAGGCTCAAGGCACCAGGCTGCTTTGAAGGACACTTGAAGGAGGCTGGGATAGTAGTCTTCACCCTCCTCAGGACTTCTCAGTAGAGCCTCTCCAGGTCTGGCCCAGGGGAGTCTCTAGGCCTTTTTCACATTTGGAAAAGCCAAGCTCTGTCATGTCCCTCTCATTTCTTTCTTTTTCTTTTTTTAAATAATCTTTCACCCAGCTTTGCTTTCTCTTTTCCTTTTGATTTTTTACTCTGTTCCTCCTCCTCTTCTTCCTTTTCTCCTTTGGTTTTTGGTCCTCAGAAGAGACAAGATTTGAAGGAAGGTTTGATATAGATACATATGCCTGATATCTTAGCTCTTGAAAGGGCTCGGGCAGGATGGTCTGGAATTCTAGGCAGGCTGGCTTACACAGTAAGGGCTTTGCCTCAAAGTAAAAAAAAAAACACAACAAAAAAACAACAACAAAAAAACTGATCAAGACAAACAAGCAAAGTTCCCAGAAGACTTGGAGAAAGGAATGGAGGAGGAACTGACTGTGGATGGAATGGGGGTTAGATGGCACCACCTTCGTGGAGAAGGCCAACCTCTATGGAGAAGACAGAATAGTACTGTATGGTGGCTTGGGGTTGGGAGGAGAGCCCATTTGCTCCAGAACATCAGACTAATTCCTTATGCCAGTGGGAACTGAATTCCCTTTGACCATATCTCCCATCTCTTCTCTGGCCTTCTTAGCCCCTGTCAGGACAAACCATGCTCTTGAGAACTATGGTTCATCTACCTCTTAGCATTCCTACAATCGCAGAAACTGCAGGATCATGAGCCAATGTGGTTCAGGGGCCCAGGACTGCCAGAATCACCAGGAATTTTACTTACTGTCCGTCTAGCCAATAGTTTTCCTCATTCAGTAGTGGGTTTCTGTAGATAGACTTTCTTTTCCACCACCAGTCCTAAATAATAACTCGGAGCCTTTTTATTAATTAGGAAAGCTTGGCCTTTAGCTTAGGCTTGTCTCAACTAGAGCTCTTATGACTTAAATTAACCCATTTATAGTACTCTATATTCTGTCATGGGTCACTGCCTCTCTTTTATCTTTCACCTTCTGTTTCTTCTCCATTTGACTGGAGACTTCTTCTTCCTAGAGTTCTCTCTGTTCCTGGAAATTCCACCTATATCTTACTAGCTGTTGACTATTCAGCTTTTTTATTATACCAGCCACAGCAATACATTTTCACACAGTGTACAAATATCCCCCAATAGGGAGGAACTGATCTCACAGCCCAACTTGGGAGTTTGCACAAAGTGGGGTCAGAGACAAGAATTCCAGAGGGACTCAATGCTTACTAGGAAGGCAAATCTAAAACCTCATGAGCTGATTAAAACAATACTTTATTTATATTTATTTCTTGTGTGTTGGTGTGTGTGTGTGTGTGTATGTGTGTGTGTGTGTATGGGTACGTGTGTGCCATGTCATATATGTGAGGTCAGAAGGCAATCTAGCTCTCTCCTTATGCAGCATGAGTTCTGATACTTAATTCAGGTGGTCAGGCTTTTGGCAGCAGGCATCCTTACCTCTGGGGGCATGTCATCAGCTCTCCAGTTGGTTTTACCATTGACATTCACACAGGAGCATTGTAGCCAACCCTTCTGTGACTCTAAGATTTGTTGTAGAGCAAGAACATGGGCAACAGAGCCCACGGTCTCTTTCGGCCTCACTGCATACTTACGCATGGTCACATCTTTAGACATTTGATAGCCTCAGCCTGGAATGCATCCCACCTGGACAGAATTAATTACTTTGCTTTCTGAGCTCCCAAAGGACTTTATACTTACCTTAAAAAATGAAATGGAGTCACTGCTTATATTGTCTTTATTGGCTGTTTGCTTGCCTGTCTCCTCTTCTGCAAGCAATTCATCTGCTTCACAACATGTGGCTTTGCCAGGTATGGAGAAATATCCACAGCACGGGTGGATCCTGGCCCATTGAGTCAGGCAGAAGGATGAATCAAACACTCTTGAAGAATGGCATTTAGCAAGACTGGGCAGGGAAGAGGCCAGAGTCAGGACAGGGAAGCATGTTTTAGGAGTGGATGCTTTATTGTTGTCATATAACAAGCCTGGACCTGGGAGGAAAGAAAAATAGCCAGAAACAAGAAAAGCTTGTTTGTCAAGCTAGGCTGGGGTAGAGGTCCCAGAGGGTCAGGCTACTGCAAGGATTGCATGAGTGAGAAGCCTGCCATCCACAGGGCTCATCCAAGGACAAGGCTACAAGTGTTCTGCCAGCTGTTCTCGCCTGTCATTGCTGTGGACAGACACAAGTCTTGGGACCCATGGCTGCCAATGCTGGGGGCAAGGGGACACTTGTCAGGAGAGTGTACAAGGACCCATAGTGACAGGCAGGCCCCAGTGCCAACTTTATTAATTGAAGAGAATGTAATCCACCTGATGTTTGAAAATCACATGGGCCAATGGACAGAAACCGTTCCTGAGCAAGCAGCCAAGCAGACTGGATGAAGCCAGATGGGTAGAAGTTGTCCACATGGATGGAAAAAGTAAGGTGGGGGTAGGTGGGAGTGGCAGCCTGGGCCTCAAGGGTCACTAGTGTGCGGAAGCTGCGGTGCCAGAGTGAGGCCCTATTCTCTGTGCAGGCTAATATGTTTATTGGTGGATGAGGTAGTTGG
>LOEQ01001622.1:323139-335224 GCA_001685075.1 Bramus lutescens
CTCTCTCTCTCTCTCTCTCTCTCTCTCGCTCTCGCTCTCGCTCTCTCTCTCTCTTTAAAGGGGACACTGTTAATTAGCTGCAGTGCCCATCCGGTCCTTGTCTACTTAAAATGTAACCAGGAAGGGCTGGAGCCCACATATCCTTTTTATGCCTTCTCCTGTCATACTGAAATTGGCTCTTTCATTCCCTAACTGTGCTTTATGTTATAACTGAATGGGAACAGCTTTGCTTCTGTTTACTCTTACTGCCCGCCCTAGAAGGCTGATTCCTCTCATTCCTCTTTCTGGAGGTCAGAGCTCAGTCCTGATTGAAGAGGACGTTCCCTTCTATTTTCACAACCCATGTGTTTGGATTTTCCTTTTTCGTCCCCAGTAGATGATGGCTGGAAATGGTATCTGTGTTCTCAGTGTGACCCTGTGGGCTCATTCTGAGCTCTTCATCTTTCCCTGGGGATAGCAGAGACCTCTGCTTACCACCCTAATGCAAGGATTTGAGTCTGCTCATCTCTCCTGATAGACACAGTCTGCTCAAGGAGGAGCTTGTTTATTTATTTATCATCTTTAAATTTTTATCAGCATATATTAATTATGCAAAATAATGGATTTCATAATGACAGTTTCATCTATATGAATATACTTAAATTATATTCACCTCTCATTCCCCTCCCTCTCTTGTTCCCACCCCCTGACTTTATTCCTTGTTCCTCATCTCAAATAGTTTATCTTCTATTCTTCTCTGTCTTAATATTTCTCTCTCCTTGCCTTCTTATCTCCCTCCCAATCTAGATTCCACATAGGAGAAAACACACACACTATTTGTCTTCTGAGTCTGGCAGTTCTCTTAAATGATGATCTTTGGTTCCATCCATTTTCCTACAAATGATACAATTTCATTTTCCTTTTTGACTGAATAAAACCTGAGAAATACTTTAGACTGTGATTCCAAAAGCCCCCTGAATGTGATGTTTGACTAAGAATGTATGGAGCACTGGGGACCTGTCTTGACCCATGGATACCTGGCTGATCACTACAGTGAGCCTCAGTTACTCCATCTGTAGGGTGGGCCTGAGTTCATCAGCTTGGGCTGATGATAGATATGAGACCAGTGACCTTCAGAGAACCTTCAGTAAGGCTGAGATGCTCTTGGTTCTGCACTGGTTCTGAGTTCTATGTTTCTGGTTCTGAGTAGGTCTGACCTGCTGTTTTGGATACTTGGCGATGCCTGTGAAAGGCTGTTCTGGCTCTTCCGTGTAACAGCTGTGGCTTTCTGAGTGTCGACTCTGTCCTGGTTTACGTGCTCTTACATTTCACTCTTTGTCACGGGCCCCAGAAACAGATATTTGTATTCGATCTAACGGGATAGTCAAGACTTAGGTAAGTAAAAGAGCCAAGGTCCTGCATCTGATAATCATGTTGATTTGTGGGTTTTGAGTCCCAACCCTACCTGTGCTTACTCTCCTCTCTGCTGGCTCTGTGGAGTCAATGAGAGACTCCGAGTAATCCAAGCAACCCCCCAGAGTAACACTGGGTAAAGCTGTAGAGTTCTTTTTTTTTTTTTTGCAATGATGGACACATCCTTCTTTTCCATTCAACATGAAACCATTTGTCACTTGAGACATGGCTAGTGTGACACAAATGAGTTAAACATTTTTCATTTTCTGAATGTTGTGGGAGTAACCAACCTTGCTTTAATTGAAGCGAAGGCCTGCTTTCACAAGACAGAAATTGTGCGCCATACTCTTAACAGTGAGTGGTTAACTAGGCTCTAGGCCCTAAGGGGAAAATCTCATACCATTATTCTGCTAAAGGGACACAATAATAAACTGCCCCTAACTTCATGTTTTTATACCATAGATTGGCGCGCATCTCTCAACCCACATCAGAGAAGCTTCTTTTTGTAGGAGACAGTGATGAATCTGGAGACCCACAACTGGTCTACACACAAAGAATAAGAGACTGTCAAGTGCTCAATGCTAAATGGGAGAACTATATTATCTTCCTTTCCCCCAAGGCTCAGGGATTGCCCTAGAAGATAGAATGGAAAGACTGTAAAACCAGAGCTAGTGAAATCTGTGGGAAAATGGTATTTGCTGGACGTGATAGGGTAACTGCACAGTGAACTCATAGTGACTGCAAATACACGCGCAAGAGCAAGTCAAGTAAGATTCCAGTGTGGACCAGAGAGGGGCTAGTGAAGTCACACCTCTACTTGAGGAGCTGTTGGCAAATGATGGCTGCTAGGGGAGGGAGAATCAGTTTTCTTTGGGGATGAAGACCTTGAGAGGCTATCTATGCCCCAGTGGGTGGTCCTCTCATACCCATGCACGCACATGCAAACAGCACCGAGTGGACTCTTAAAAAGAGCATGTGAAGTTGTGAGGTAACAGTGGTGGTAGAAGTGATGGGGAGGAATTGAAGGAAGGCGGACGGTAGGTGGATTTGATCAAAGCATGTCATATGCCTAGATGAGATTCTCAAACAATAAAAATATTACATGTGCTAGAGCCAGGTGGTTGGTGCATGCCTATAATCTGAGGACCTGAGGGGCTGAGGCAGAGAGGTGGCAAGTTTGAAGTCAGCCTAGACAACAGCACAAGACCTAGTCTTCAAATTGTCTACCTGATAGCAGACAGTGGTACATAATCTTGTAAATGTACTAGAAATAATCCATTTCTATCATCAAGGTGTCAAAAATAGCATCTTGCCATCTTCCTGAGAACTCATGTTTCTTACACATAAAAATGCATATTTAATGTTAGTTAAACAAAACTTAAATAACTCCTGTGACCAGCGGTTACTTTATTGAACAGTGGATTCTAGAAACTGCGTATTTCTGATATGAGACTTGGGAGTGGAATTCTATGAGCTCCTAATCCATGGCCCCACTCAAGCTCCCCCCATCTCTACCCTACAGAGGGGGAGCCTACACAGTTGGCTACTTTTCTATTACTCTGTGGTACATAAGATGTCACCTTCCATTCACTGACCTGTGACTAGGTCTTAGAAGCATTATCTGCACTCATGACTGGACGGCCCTTCGCCGTCTTATTTTCTCCCCAGCTCCCATTAGCTTTTCACTTCTCATTGTTGGTCTCTGAGCTTCCGGTTCTCTGGCTCATCTATACTCTCTCCTCCTGTTTTATAGATGATACCCCCACCCTTTGCCTCTTGGGTAGTCACCATCTGGGAGGGGTTGTGGACCCTGTCATTGTACTGTCATTGTGACTGGTGGTTCTGTAAACCTTCTCAAAGTAGCTGGTGTTTTGACTTGCAGACATTTTTCTCCCAGGTTCTTTGCAGTTTAAGGGCTACCTATTTGCACATTTTTCTTTAAAATATTCCTTTTACTGATGATGAAAGTCATGCATACTGATTGTAAAAGTTTTGTAGACCACGGAAACTTGTAGAATAAAATAAAAGCCAGGATTCACAGAGAAGTTTGTGCAGAATCAGCTTTATAATTTGAGTTTCTAATTCTAGATAGATGAGTTTTTGGAGTATAATGTTTCTTTATTAACACAAACCAATCCACTTCTAGGTGTTTCTCCCATGTGTAGACATGACTTATTTTATTAAATAAGCAGAGTTCTAATATGTGGTGTGAAGACCACAGAGTCCCCAGTCATTGGCTGAGTTTCATTTCAGCTTATTTAGAAGTAACGAAGCTCACACATCTCCACATCAGATATTATCACACAAAGACAATTATTCTGAACATACTTCTCATCATGTATTTCAAATGCCTTGAGACAAATATTTCTCAGGAATAACTGTAATTTTATTCTCAAGGCCTTTGGTATGAACAATATACCTGAGGTTCCTTGCTTTTCCACCGACTTTAGTTCTCACCCATAGAAATTATTCAAAAACTTTTGAAATAAAAATTTTCCATTCTTCTGAGTGAGTAAGCACATCCAACTTCAGGTTGACCTCAGAGGATTCTTGTCTTTTTTCTTTTTCTTTTGAGCATCACCTAGAGAACAACCTGATATAACTTTAAATATAAGAAAAGTGGTTTTTGCTCTCTAAACTATTATTCACCTTTAATATTTTGCCATTGTATTTATTTGAAATGTATTTATACCTGTTCTGAAACAGGTATAAAGCATTTTCATATGAATATTTAGTAGTTCATTTAATCACTGTCTCAGTATGATACTTAAGGTTATTATTCCTAATGTTTTGTTATCAGTAATACGAATGACCATTTTTGCAGTTGATCCATTTCTTTGTCTTTTTGTATTTTTCTCTTTTATTAAAAATGCATTATTTTCTTACACAATAGTGTTGATTTTGATTTCCTCTCCCTCTACTTCTCTTAATTCTTCCCTTACTTCCTCTCCCATCTGGACCCTTTTCTGTCTCTCATTAGAAAAGAACAAGTTTCTAAAGGATAATAATAAAATATAACAAAATAAAATATAGTAAGGTAAAACAAAACTTATCACTTTGAAGCTGGACAAAACAAGCAATAGAAAGAAAAGAGCCCAAGAGAAGGTACAAGAATCAGTGACCTACTCATTTGCACATGCAAGAATCTCATAAAAACACTAACTGGAAGTCATAATTTATACAAAATTTATATATAATTTATACAGAGGGCCAGGTCCCAATCCGTGCAGGCTCAGTGCATGCTGCCCCATTCTCTGTGAGTTCATATGAGTTTTTGATCCACTTCTTAAAATTACATCTTAAGGAAAAATTTAGCTTAGTGTTATCAGACTTGCTTCCAGACAGGTTTATTAAGTTTTATTCCCATATGTAGAGTATGATAATGTGTTGAGATGAAGTGAACTGAGCAGAACAAAATAAAACTCCCCAAATCCAAAAACAGACCCCTGTAGTGACCCAGGCTATTCTCAAAGTTACCATGTAGCTGAGGATGACCTTGAATTTCCCATCCTCCGGTTCTCCTGCCTCTCTGTCCTGAATTCTGTTTGCAGGCATGTGTCACCATGCACAGTTTGACTTAGTGCTGGGGGTTGAACCCAGGGCTTTCTGCATCCTGGATAAGAACTTTACCAACTAAGCTACTGTGAAAGCCAGATGCACAAAACAAAATGCCTCTATCCTGAAGCCCTTTGCCCAAAAATGGATACTTCTTGAAATGTTGGTGGCTATTGTCCATGATAGATAAGGCACATGTTTTCACTTCCCTAAATAAGTTTGTTTGACCCAACTGTACCGGATGTGCTGGATCCCATGTGGGAAGGAGGTATGTAGGCAGGAAATATGTCAAGATGTAACCTTACCCTTGATTGGGAGGTATGCACGCAGGAAGTACATCAGGTTATAGATATATACATGCCCCTGACTGGACCTTTTAAAGTCTCTGCAAAATGTGTCTTGTTGCTACTTCCTGGGAACCCTGGAATGGACCTGGCTAGAGTACATCAACTTGGCCAGTATCTAATTAAAGCTTGCTTCAAATTTGGCTCAAAATTATGACAGTGGTCTTTTTATTGATTTATGGGATTAATGTTATATCTCTAGTCTCTTAACACTTTGAAAATAAGAGTTAGATATTTAACTTACTTTTACTGTGTGGTAAGTTATCCTCAAACTTAGCAACTTTAAACCACTGCTTTACTTGGATCAAAATTTGTGGAGTAGCAATTTGAGAAGAACTTTCCTGAATGTTCCTCCATGGGATTTTGGATGGTGACCGCAGTAAAAAACTGTCTGGGGCTGTGTTGGAGGAGGGAGCTTGTTGGTTCTCAGCCACCCTGTTAGCTTAGACCCAAAATAACTATACAGAAACTGTATTAATTAAATCACTGCTTGTCCCATTAGCTCTAGCTTCTTATTGGCTAACTTTTACATATGAATTTAACCCATTTCTATTAATCTGTATATTGTCACATGACTGTGGCTTACTGGTTAAAGTTCTGACATCTATCTCTGGCGGGGCTATATGGCATCTCTCTGACTCCACCCTTCTTTTTTTACAGCATTCAGTTTAGTTTTCCCCATTCTGCCCTGCTATAAGTCCAAAGCAGTTTCTTTATTCATTAATGGTAATCACAGAATACAGAGGGAAATACCATATCACTTCCCCTTTTCTGTTTAAATAAAAAGGAAGGTTTTAAATATATATATATATACACACACACACACAAACACACATATATGTGTATATATCTTAAAGGAAGATAATCCACTTGAGTAGACAATATAGAAAAACCATAGACTAACAAAAACCCCAGTACCAGGTACTTTCAAATGGTTGGTTAGGGTAGTTCAAGTGGTTCCTCCAAACAATATAGATTATCCATGTAGCCGTTGGTCACATCTCAGGGGTTGAGGGTGGACCCCTATTGTTGAAGACACTGTACACTTAGGACACAGGGCTCAGATGATTCAAGCAGACTCTGACCTGAAAGTTTCTTTCCTGCTGTCTCACTTCCATGGCCCCCAAAACACTGTATAGCTGCTGAGGGAGGGAAGCAATTACACAATCCTACCTAGCTGCAACCTGTGAACCACAATGACCAGCATGGCAAAATATGCAAAATGACACATGACGGTGGCAACCAACAGCTGTCTAATTGGACTTAATCTCTACTCCGCAGGAGAGAGATCATGCCTGGTACTGGAAACCTAGTCAGCTTGCTGGGGCTAGTGAAGCCATGGGCTTCAGAGAAGAGCATGCTGCTGTCACCTTGGTAGATCGGCCTAATTCCTTACCACATTCTAAATCTTAGCCTTATACTACAGACAAGTGTGACTGCCACTCCCCATCGAATATCCTTCTGTTTATAGCCAGTGGAGGCCACTGTATAAAACCATAACAGGACACAGTGCAGAGATCAATGGATTGTGGCAAGCCTAGCCACCATGGATAAATTTACATCATGAGCTCCTGCATTGATAGCTCAGGAAGAAGGGGCAATAAGGTTGTAGGAGCCAAAATGCCAGAAAGTCTGGTATGAAACAGTAGAAATGGTCGCATAAATAAGACCAAAACAGTGGCAAGACCGCTGGACATGTTGATGTGGACAGGGGGAGAATTTCACTGAGTACCACCCCTAAATAAAGAGCTCCAGGCAACTACCGTCTGTTGGGAGAAAAAGTAATGTCTTCCGGGGATGAGCCCCTTTATTGGCTGTCCAACGCAGAGTGGTCAGCCTTGAAACTATGTGCACGCCAGGCAGTGGTGGTGCACACCTTTAATCCAGCACTTGGGAGGCAGAGGCAGGTGGATTTCAGTGAGTTTGAGGTCAGCTTGGTCTACAAAGCAAGTTTCAGGACAGTCAGACTGTTACATAGAGAAACC
The DNA here is from genome assembly GCA_001685075.1 of Bramus lutescens. Lineage (NCBI taxonomy): Eukaryota > Metazoa > Chordata > Mammalia > Rodentia > Cricetidae > Bramus > Bramus lutescens. Next base: position 330,416 of record LOEQ01001622.1, read on the forward strand.
CTGTCTCAAAAAAACCAAAACCAAAAAAAAAAACCCAACCCAATACACACAAACAAAAATAGATTCAGAATGTTATATATGTGTCTATATGTATACACATATAATAAAATAAAAAGAGGTTGTTGGGGGAACAAAGAAGGGGTTCAAGGGAGGATAGCCAGAGGGTCAAGATAGAAAAAAGGGGGGAAGAAAGTGATGTAATTGTATTTCAACTAAAACATACATGGTGGTTTGAATAAGAATGGCCCCCATAGGCTCATATCCTTGAATGCTTAGTCATCAGGAAGTGGCACAGTCTAGAAGGATTAGAAGTGTGGCATGGTTGAGGAAGTATGTCATGGGATGGTGGTGGGGGAGATGGAGTTTGAAGTTTTAGAAGCCCAAGTCAGGCTCAGTGACTGTCTCTTTTTGCTGCCTGCAGATCTGGATGCAGAACTCTCAACTACTTCTCCAGCTGCATGGCTGCCTGCGTGCCTCCATGTTCGCCACCATGATAGTAATGCCTAAACTTCTGAAACTGTAAGCAAGCCTCAGCTAAAAGCTTTTTTCTCTTATTTATTATTTTTATTGAGTTCTACATTTTCAACTGAAAGCTTTTTAAAATAAGAGTTGATATGATTGTGGTGTGTTACAAGATATTTGATTACACAGAGTAAAGATGTGTCACTGTGATTGGTTTGATAAAAAGCTAATTGGCCAATAGTTAGGCAGGAAGTATAGGCAGGACTTCTTGACAGAGAGAGCTCTGGGAAGAGAAAGGCAGAGTCACCAACCTGATGCAGCGGAAGCAAGGGATGCAGGAGGAGAGGTAAAAGCCACGAGCCCTGTAACAGCAAGTAGATGAAAAATATGGGTTAAATGAAGTTATAAGAATTAGTTAGGAACAAGCTTAAGGTAAGGCCTAGCTTTCATAATTAATAATAAGTCTCCATATCATTATTTGTGAGCTTGCAGCCCAAAGAAGAATCCTTTACAGCACAGAGCAGTGGCCAAGGCAACATATTAATATTTTTAATTATAGACACTGCCATAGAATATATTTTATATGTAAGTGCTGGCTTCATAGTACCAGTGGAATGTTCTCTGTCAAGTTCCCAGGGATTGAAGGATTCTTTAAGGGGATTAATTTTCACCGTCAACTTGACTAGATTTGGAATTTCCTGGGGGAATCTATTCCTAGAAGTGTCTGTGAGTTTGTTTCCAGAGGGGAAACTGAGCAAGAAAGACCCCCCCTACACACACGCCCTTGAAAGTGGGTAATGTCTTCTTATGGACTCGAGTTGCCGACTAAATGAAAAGGGAAGAAAGGAGAAGGCAAACTCAGCAATGGTTTTCATCTGCCTGTGCTTTGTGATGTGGCTATAATGTGATCTGTTACCCAGTAGCTCTACCACCATGCCTTCTTCTACCACAATGCTTTTAAACATTGCGCTAAGCTAAACCCTTATTTCTGTAAGCTACCTTTTCCCAAACGGTTTGGTCACAGAAATGGGGAAAAATAACTAATGCAGTGTCCAAAGGCTGTACTGGATCCACAAGATAACAGTTACTGGCCTTCTGTGGGGCTGATAAATATGGGTAAACACAGGCAGGGTCCAAGGTCTGAGCTGAGCTCCATCACAGATCTGGAATGCTCTGGCTGATGACTTCCAGGCCTCTCTGACATGAGGAAGGGATAGACAGGCAGATACGTGGGGTTGTTTTATGATGCTTCCCCAGAGACTAATCTGAAGGCTAAGCAGAGAGCCGGCAGTTGTGGCTGTCCAGGCAGTGGTTAATATATTGCTATCATGTCTACAAAGCACAGGAGCTCCATCCCTGGGATGAGGACGGAGGAGCAAAACGTGATTCATGGGATTCTGATGACTGAAGTTCAGTTAATAAATTTTGTTTCAGGACCTTGAATGCGCATGAATGATTTGATCAACCTTGGGCATGGTTGTAGGAAGAGGAGGAATCCTGGAGGGCCCTGGTGGTTATGAGTTTTCACTGTAGCTCAGGATGACTTGGGGCAGCCAGGCACCTCAGGAATCATCCTCAGCAAATCTCACCTCTAGTTTTGTTTCACCTGAAAAGATGGTTCAGCTGCTTCTGAGGATTGAGTCTCTGAGATGTATAACTTTTGGGGTTCTTGTGTTCATGCTTTCATTTATCATCATCACCCTTTCCTCTAGAGTTACCAGCTTTGCCTTAAGAAGGGTGTACTTCCTACAAATCACCTCTCCCATTCTAGTCCCTACCCTGAGTTTAGGGTTAGATTTTCAGTGAGTTTGGAAGGAAGTCTGGCATGTCAGCTTTGAAATAATTCTTTGACAATTATGCTTCTATGCTTTCCCAAAGAGCCTTGATTGAAAAGGTGTGTCTCAGCCCACATCTGGAGCCTCAGTTGATCCTTACAAAAGGCAGGACAGGCATTATAATCTGTTTTACAGGAAAGGAAATTGAAGCATGGAGAGGTGACACCATTAGCTTGTAAATCTCAGCGCTATATTGGAAACAGGAATTTGTGACTCCTCCGGAAGTCATTCAGCTGGCTCCTTTCCCTGAAGACCTTGTGGGTACTCCATCACTGTGGCATTCCCGGGCCCGCAGGTGGCAGGTGGGCTGGCAGATGTTCTGCTGGACTGTGTTAACAGTTCAGTGGGGCAGAGCATCTGGGACAGGGAGGCTCTGGAGCTTAGACAGGACCTCCTGCTGTGCACGGGGACCACCATGCTATCTGATTAGCTTGCAAGTTTTGGCTGAGTTTGGGTTGTGAAGGTGACACCTCCGCTGGTGGGAATGCTGAGGCCATTAAGGATGCACATAGTGCATCTCTAAATGCAACAGCTGTGCTTCTCTCCTCTGGAATGTAGGTTGGTGGTAAAAAAACAAAAACAAAGAACCTAGCAGAACAAACCTTTATTACCCTTTTTAAGGACTGTTAGAGGCTAGAGGAGAAAGTCTGGGGTACTGCTTGGAAGTCAGACGGGGAAGGAATCAGTGGTCTTTAGCAGAAAATATAAGGCTCTCTCTGGAGGAAGACTTCATGGCTCGCCAGCAGGAATTGCGGATGCTGACTAGGGTCTTCCCCTATCCTGTAAAGACACTACAATCCTGTCACCATGGGAGACGCAGGCCAAAGGGGAAACTGAGAGGTTTAAGAGTTCAAAGAAGACCCCAGAGACACTCTGATCAGCTTACATGGTTTCCACAACAAAATCCACCATCAGAAATTTGTTAGAATCACTCACTGTGTACGTTCTGACAAGAACAGAGTGGAACTCAGGCCGTCTTTTTCTTATGTAGCCAACTTGCAACTTCCTGAGCCTCCAAGTGCTTGGGAAGGGGGGGGGGATAGTTACCATTCATTCATTCATGCATGGCATCACTAGTTCAGGAGATCCAGCATCCATGCAGAGCCAGGCACCCTCTCACTTCTAACATGGCACATTTTCAGTGTTGAGTCCATTAGTGCCATCTTACTTCTTCTTTTGGTGGGAGGGTGCGGTGTGAGTAAAATTAAGGCTATCTACAATGGGCCTGCTCAGCTCTGGTCTCTTGGAGAGGACTCTAGACCTCTTTCCCTTTCACACAGCTGAAATGACCTTTGTACGGTCCTCGCATTCCCAGCTCGATTGTAAAGCAGTAAGCCATCATTCGCCACTCCCGCATGTCTTCCTATTTTGTTTCCCTCACAAACTAGAATTGTCAAGGAGATCTTCTGGTAGAGAAGGAGGTTAGGGGTAAAGATTGATATCAGAGAACTTTTCAAGGAAAAGGAAACTTAACTGTTAGTGCTGTGAACCTCTAAGAACACTGTAAAGGCACAGCCTAAAGCAGAAAGGGGAGAAGCAGTAAAGGACGGGAGAGGCCAGGACCTTCACTTAGTTACTCAGAACTTGCTAGGCTTCATCCTAGCCCATCTGTGATGGTTTGAAAGGAAATGGCCCTCATAGGGAGTGGCACTATTAGGAGGTGAGGCCTTGTTGGAGGAAGTGTGTCACTGTGGGGGTGGCTTTGAGGCTTCCTATGCTCAAGCTACACCCAGTGGCATAATTCACTTCTTGTTGCCCATAGATCAAGATATAGAACTCTCAGGTTTTTTTTTTTTCCCAGCACCACATCTGCCTGCACATGATCTGCCATGGTGATAACGGACTGAACTTCTGAAACTGTAAGCAGCCCCCAATTAAAAATTTTCCTTTACAAGAGTTGCCATGATCATGGAGTCTCTTAATTAAGACACAATCCTTGGCTAAATCTACGGGCTTCTCAAAAAGACTTTATATATTTTTTGATTGGTTCTCCTTTGGTCTGGAAGTCCATCTGTTATTCCTCAGAAGGAGGCTCAAGGCAAATCTCTTCACTGAACAGCCAAGGTTCAAGTCTGTATAATCTGCTCCAACTAGCGAGGGCCCCACTGCCCTGAATTATTTTCCGTCTAGACTGTCATTCTGTTTTTATAATATATTCTGAAAAGGGGCCATAAATTTCTGTCAGTGATTTGCAGTTGGGATCTGAGGTTCCAGTTTTGACTTCCAGATTCCTGAATTGACAGGTGTTGGGACAAAGTAGAGATTTCTTTACCTGGGCTAAAGGGTCAGGTGTACCCCAAAGGCAGGAGAGAATATTTCTGAGACAGGCTTGTAACTTAGGAGTGAGGGAGTAAGGTGAAGAAGAAAAAGTATATGTGCTTTGCAAATTACATGAGGATAAGGATTATTTTTTTTATAACTCCTTTCCCCAGAGAATTCTTGATGAGTGGGATATCCTGTCGAGAGAGAGAGAGAGACAGAGAGAGAGAGACAGAGAGAGAGAGAGAGAGAG
>LOEQ01001623.1:0-17787 GCA_001685075.1 Bramus lutescens
GAAAAAGGTACTGAGCCATGTGGCTAACATAGATAAGAACAATGGGTTAATATATGTTATAAAAGCTAATATGAAGCCTGAACTAATGGGCCAATCAGTTTATAATCTTATGGAGACCTCTGCATGATTTTTTTCTGGGACTAAATGGCTGGAGAGCTGGGTGGGACAGAAATCCCAATGATCCTGGCCCTCATGTTACAGGATTAGTTTGGGGAGACGATCAGGGAAGCAATATAAGATATTTAACACTCTCAGAAATAGGATTGAAAAGCAATTTTGGAACAAATCTTTTTATAACAAAGTATTTTGGGATAAATACTTTTAACCTAAGGACTCCTAGAGTTTCTCCATTCAGGGCACAATAGTTATTGTGATAAAATATGCATAACATAAAATATACTACTTGGATTATTTTCATATGTACCCTCTAGTGACATGATTATCACCATCCATCTCTAGAACCCTCGCAGACTGAAATTCTTTCCTCACTGGAGCATGACTCCCCCTCTCTCCACCACCCCTCAGTAGTCACTGTTCTTTGTCTCTTTGTTTGGGGACAGTGTCTCACTCTACATTCCAGGTTCACTTCATGCTCACAATCCTCCTGCCTCAGCTTGTCAAGAGAAGAGATGACAGGCATGTGCCTGGTGCCGTTGTATTTCCTGTCTCTATGAATTCAAATACTTTTAGTAGCCTGTATCAGTGGCATCACACAGCATTGATGTTTTTCCTTATGGCCTATTTCACTGGCTGTCAAGCCTCATTCACATTCTAGCATGTGTCAGGATATATTCTTGTTTAAGGAAATGTTGTATTGTATATATGAGCTGCATTTGACTTGCCCACTGATTCATTAGTGGGCATTTAGCGCTCTCTCTCTCTCTCTCTCCCTCTCTCTCTCTCTCTCTCTATCTGTCTCTCTCTCTCTATCTGTCTCTCTCTCTCTCTTTCTATCTGTCTCTCTCTCTCTCTCACACACACACACAAACATGCACTCCACTTAAGCCATATTTATCACACATATAATCTTGTTCAGTAATAGGCATTTGTAACTATTGCCTCTGCATTTCTGAGGATCTCCTTGGAGACTAGTGCTGAGTCAAGAGCTCTGGTGTCTTCCGACAAAGAAGGGTGCCTAGAAGAGATTCCACACAAGGGGGTAACTCTCCTCTCCCCAGTATGGAGGCATGGCAGGAATGGGGTCCTTCCATGGAATGATTAGCTCATCAGGCAGGCCATTGCTGGTTGGTGTTTTGGGCAGGGATAACATCTATACAAAGATGACCAGGGACTACTAAGTGGTAAAGTGTGACTGAGGCATGGGTTGTATGTTCATAGTGGTTTGTGTGTAGACTGTGTATTCCTAGCAGGCTGTGTCCTGGTGGAAATGGGTAAATGATCAAGCTAGAAAAATAACCTGAGGACAACATTTAAGTGGTTATTTCTTGAGATCACAGGAAATTGCTTAAATCCTGAAATAAAAATATAGTCTTTTCTCATGCACAGACACTTAATATACCTTTTTATGTGCATATGGTTTTTGTGACTTAAGGATACATATGCAAATAAACTTTTTTTGATATCTATGTACAGAAGGTTTCCTGTTGTTTATGGTCCTTACACCTTCCTGGTGGTGTGTTCATGGATGTGCTAGAGTCTATTTAACCAGCTCCCTGTAGGGGATGTTTGGCTAGTTTACCCATCTGGTTCTTACCAGCGACTAATGAACACACTTGCAGAGACATTGCTTCATGTGAGTGCAAATATAACTAGAGGATAAATTCCCCACTGGGTAATTGACCGGGCAAAGGGTATATGCATATGTAATTTTTATAGATGGTGCTGACTTGTCCTGCTAGAGGGTTCCATCAACTCGTAGGCCCCATCAGCAAATCTGCTTGGTTTATTTCTGTGGTGCCTCGAGGTGTCATCAAACTTGCCGATGTTTTCTGTTTCAGAGGGTGAAGATGGCATCATGAGATACCTGCAGCTTGGGCATGGCTCATCACAGCCAACTTGGGGTCTTATATCTCCTATCTGAACTTTCTTGTCAACCTCTCCACTTTCAGCTCAGTCTTGGGATTTTTGGTATAAATTCTGAAGAAGTCATCACTGATCTGTTTTGTTGTTTTGAACCTTTAAGAAGAGCAAGTATTGCTGAATTTTAGCAAGTACTTTTTTGTCTTGTATCTGAGACAATAAGATGATTCTTCTTAAACCCAGTTGTTTATATTTATTGGATTTTTGTATAATTTCACCAAGTTTGAATTTCTGAAATAAAACCTCATTTTTATTCTTCATCATTTTTTAATGGTTTGATTACACAGTTGCTAATATTTCATATTGACTTTTACATCAACACGCATAACACCATTAAGCTTCAGTTTTTTAAAAATATTTGTGTCCAATTTCTGCCAGCTTGTGCATAATATTATATCTGCCTTAATGAAAGATTTTGTAACTGCTCCTTTTTTCCCCTGATGCCTTAGACAACATTATTGAGTCAAGCAAAGTCATGAAAACCAAGACACCCTGGTGTTAGACTTTCTGTGTTCATGTTATTTAGGTTCTTCCGCCTCCCATAAAGAAATCCATGCAGTGCACCTCTACTGCTAGGCATGCAATGCACACCTACTGCTAGGCATGCAGCACACCTGAATGCTAGGCATGCAGTGCACCCCTATGATAAGCAGTACACTCCTAAGCTAGGCATGCAGCATCCCCTGTATGCTAGGCATGCAGCACACCTCTACAGCTAGGCATGCAGCACACCCTACTGCTAGGCATGCAGCACACCCCTACTCCTAGGCATGCAGCACACCCCTACTGCTAGGCATGCAGTACACCCCTACTGCTAGGCATGCAGCACACCCCTACTGCTAGGCATGTAGTACACCTCTATATCCTAGGCATGCAGTCCACACCTACTCTGGAGATCAGATCAAATTTATCTGTGCCTCCCTCTACCCTGACTCTTTCTTGCTCTCATTTAATTTCTAACATTTTGAGCTAAGATGCCTGATTTGTCTTCATTTGTTTGGTCCCTTTTTGTGTGAGTGTAGATCTTACCATTGTGTAATATTTTGTTTCTGTTTTGATAACTAAAGCTTGATTGGAGCCAGAGTGCAGAGCTACCCACTAGTTAACCATAGAGGTCTGGAAGACTATACAGAGCAACAAGTAGTGATAACGGATGAAGCATTAATCTAATTAATCTTCATCAATAAAAGTCAGGAGTCAGATATTGGGGTAAAAATCTGGAAGATTAGAGAACAGGAGGTAGCTACCAGTTGCTTCCTACCTTGTAAATGCAGACTGGGCTTACATTTCCCAACTGCCCAAACCTGAATAATCACACAGAAACTAAATTAACTAGACACTGTTTGACCAATGGCTCTAGCATATTCCTAGCTAGCTCTTATATCTTAAATGAACCCATTTCCATGAATCTATGTATCACCACAAGGTTGTGGCCTACCAGCAAGGTTCCAGCATCTTTCTCCTTTGGCAGTTACATGGCATTTTTCTGACTCCAACTTCTGTCTCCCTGCATTCAGTTTAGTCCCCTCCCCATCCCACTTAGCTCTGCCCTGCCATAGGCCAAAGCAGCTTCTTTATTAACCAATGGCAATCAAACATATTCACGGCATACAGGGGGGAATCACACATCATCTTCCTTTTTCTACCTAAATAAAAAAGAAAGGTTTTAACTTTTTTTTACTTTAACATAGTAAAATTACATATAAGAAAACAGGTATCAAGCAAGAATTACAGTTACAATATTTAGTCTATCTGTATCTTAAGTTTTATATCTAACTTTTATAATAACTAAGGAAAATTATAACTGTAACTATCTGTCTTCAGTTCCACCAAAAACCCCAGAAAGATATAATATTACCTAAGTAAATAGGAAGTATATTTTAAGCAGATTCCAAAATTCAAGAATTGACAGAAAAATCTCAATGACTGGACAGTCACCCAAAGTTATTTTGTAACATTGGGGCGTCCATCTTCAGCTTAAAAGCCCATAGTATCCAGCAGAGTTTTCCATGAAGCAGGAAATTTGAAAGACTATTTTGCCTATATTGGCAGTTTGTCAGTCACTTTCTTCTGTGTCCTGCAGAATGTCTGGTAGACGCTTTCATGAAGCAGGAACCCTGAAGTATGCCTCACCTTCTTTTGGCAAGTTCAGCAGTCATTTTTCTGTGGTTTCTGCATGTCCAATTCATAAAGTATACCATCAAGCAGTCCAGACAAGAGCAGATTCTTGCCCAAATGGCTAACAAATTCTATAAAGAGCCTCTTTGATGCTCATCTTCTTGAAGTATTGGTCCTGCCAGAAGCAGACAAGTCTCACTGTCAAGAAAAGTCTAAGCTTTTAAACTGTCTTAAATGCCCATACTCTGCAAGTCTTTGAAGTGTTGAAGATTATCTACCTGAAATATATCTCTGTATATCTAGGAAACCTAACTAATATGACTACAAGTTTGACCATTATAAATGTCTATCAATCTGCAATTTTTAATTATACATTATATTTTTAAATAAACTGTATAAGCATAACACTTTAAAAAAGAGTAGAAATATATATATTACAAAATTAACCTCAAATTTGTATCAATAAACCAATACCCATACCAAAGTAAAGTATTCATTTCTATATCATATCCTCTTCTTATTTTTTAGAAAGAGATTGTGACCATTAACCACTCATAACCAAACCCCTTTAAATAAAAACAAACATTTATAAACATCATTTTGGACATTTGGGCAGTGTTTTCTCTAAACTGTTTCCTGCCGTCTGTTGGGCAAAGAATTTTTAAGGGTTCATGGAGACCTTTCAGGGAGTCTTGTTCCATTAAACTACATTATTCTTAAAGGAATTCACTGGATCTCATTTTCTGTGGAAACAAAAGCAGAACCTCTTTTCCAATGTAAAATATCAGGCTCAAATTTTGAACATACCTTTAAAACATATATATTGGTTTAGATTAGCAGCTTGTACAATGAAATGTCTCTCTGTAGTTAGTTCATTTGCAGTCAAATGAAAATACAATAGTATATATAATCCAGACTCTGTGTATTTTCCATCTCGAGTGGCATTTTTCTATTACTTTTTAATATTTATTTTCTTTACCCCTTTATGTCACCTGTACTCCTTTATATTACTTTTACACTCTCTTTAACGATTTTGTTTTATTTTTTTAAAACCATTTACTTCTTTTTGTAACTGCCTATACACTTTTTCCTCTCTCTCCCAAGCCTACATACATTTTTAAAACATGCTGTGTTTCATTCAGAGGTCTTTTATTTTGAATCTGTCTTATTGTGTATCTAGAATCCCATTCTAACAAGTAGCATTTTAAAATGGCAAGCAATATGGTTGTGGCAGCCCTGGATGCTGGCTCCACCTCTCTTGGCCTTCCAATATGGTGGAGGTCTGTTTACTGCTCTGGGGCAGCTTGGTGGGAGCTGCACTCACCACCTCAACTCTGGGAAGAACCGTGCAGCACATAAACCTTTTTTTGTTTTGTTCTTTCTGAGTAAAAGCTAAACCTGCCGTGCAGCACATTGTGCAGCCTGGAAATATCTCTGTGTACGGTGGCAGGAATTCGCCATGCTCTCCTGCCTGTGCATGCCTAGCAGACCTGATCCCACCACTTGCCCAGGTGGGGAGTGCTGAGTCTCAGGCATGCTCTCAGCTTGATTTCCCCTGACCCAGAGGGGTCAAACAAGTACCCTTGACCATAAGTGGGTGGCAGCTCACACAATATAGCCCCAAATGGTTGGGTGCCATTGTGTAAACAGAGATTGTGCTTACATTTCCCAGCTGCCCAAACATTAATAGTCACACAGAAAAAAACATTAATTACTACACTGTTTGACCAATGACTCAAGCATATTCCTAGTTAGCTCTTATATCTTAAATTAATTCATTTCCATTAATCTATCTATGAGCATGTGGCCTACAGGTAAGGTTCTGGTGTCTTCCTCCTTTGGCAGCTACATGGTGTTTCCCTGACTCAGCCTCCTTTCTTCCTGCATTCAGTTTACTTTTTCTGCCTGGCTCTATTCTACCCTGCCGTAAGCCAAAGCAACTTCTTCATTAACCAATGGTAATAAAACATATTCACAGCATGCAGAGGGGAATACCACATGACTACCTCTTCAGTTTTTTAGTTCAAAAGGGCCCAGAGCCAGTCTCTGCCCTGTCTTCCACTTCCTGTCTCTGTACAGTCCTCCAGACCTCTGTGTTAACTAGGGGCTAGCTCTGCCCTCTGACTCCAAGCAAGCTTTATTTGTCAGAACACAAACAAGATATCACACAACATCTTAAGACTTTTTTGAGTGGATGAGTTTCTCTGCTTTACGACTATATCTGTCTTCTCTGATTGACAATATTACCATTGTTTTCCTGAAATTTCTTAAAATTTAGATTGTTTTCTCCATTAACCTAGCAGTACACATAGAGATATTTAAAAGTTTCCAGATAAGAAAAGCATTTTTTAAATTTCATTTACTTGTTTTTATTATATTATAATCAGAATGATCTAGTTCTTAAAACAATTAAAGAAAAAGAAGCCATGAATATAAAAGAGGGCAAGAGGAAAGTACATGAGAAGCTTTAGTGGGAGGAAAGAGAAGGGGAAATGATATAATTGTCTCAAAAATATTTTAAATTATTGACATTTCTTTGTCTCTTTTTAAGCTTTTTAAAATTCTTTGACTATTTCATCCATGGATGCAAGATATTTTGCTCTTATCAACTCTTAATTTCCAGTCCCCAAACTTCTTTGTTTATTTGTTTTCTTTTAAAAAATGCATAAAGTTACTTTGTGGTTTTGAAAAAGAATTATTGGGGTTCCTTTGTAACCTACAATGTGATCAATTTTTTAAATAAATATCTTATGGAAATTTATGAGGAAAGTAAATGATATTTTGCCAGGGTGTATACTACTAATAATAAGTGTATCTCAGTGCAATCTAACCTGTTTATTTGTGTGGCCCAAGTACACTAGGGTTGATCTTCCTGTCCCCTTGGCCTGTCTGGGCCTGAGCCATGGCTGTTTCCTGTTCCTGCTGCCACTGCTGGCTCTGCTTGATTCCTCAGCTATGTGTGCTCCTCCTGTGTTCCACATGCTGAGTCAGCCACGTGCAGGACTAAGAATCCTCACAACATCCCCAGGAGCCTCATTCTTACACAGGAGAGGACACCCTTCTTGCTAAGTATGGTGGAACACATGTGTGATTCTAGTACATGGGAGGTCGGAGCAGAAGGATCAGGGGTTCAAGGTCATCCTGGGATATTTATTAAGTTTGAGGCCAGTTTGGGCTATGGGCGACCTGGTCTCTTCAAAACAACCAAGCAACAAATAGTAGATAAAGGATAAAAAGCACGGAAGGCCCTCTTCTCTGGCTTCATCATGTTGCTTTCCCGAATTCTGTCACATTAGACATCGAGTGTTCGGCCTGCAGCCCCTCCACTTCACGCTTAGTCTGGGATGCCTGTGAATGTCTTGTATATTTGGCTTCTCTGGCCATTAGGGCCTTATGCATCTACAGAGTCCAGGGCTGACTTTGCTGTGTGGGCTGGCAGGTTTTTTCACTTTTCCCTTCCTTTACTACGACACCAGTTGTTCTTGTTCTGAGATGTTACTGTGTGGTAGACTTTGCTTCTTTGTTTTGTTCTAAGGGTTGTTTACTTATTTGTTTGAGACAGGGCCTCACTCTCTGGTCCTGGCTGGTCTCAAACTCACAGAGATCAGCCTCTGTCTGCCTCCAGAATGTTGGGATAAGAGGCGCCATAACCAGCCTTGCTTTGTTGTCTCCAAAGTCCTCTGCTAAGTGGTCAATTCTATTTGCATTTGTTCTCCTGATCTATAAGAATACTTGTACCATGTACTCATCATAATTCCTCTAATTATAACTTTACGTGAACATCTTTAGTCTTCCTTCCCTTTGTGATTGATGACACGATTTATGCTTCCCTCTCCTTCCTTTCTCTGTCTTTCTTTTCCGCCACCAAATTTTAATCTGTCACATTAGGATATTTCCCAGGGGCTTACGTATGTGGATCTGGAGGCAAGGGGAGCTTCTTATATGTGTACGGTTCTCACATCATTCCCAATTCCCAACCTTCTCCTTCCCCTCCAACTCCTTGGGTAACTCCCTCTCAAATTTATGACATTTTCTTAATTATTATCATTACACACACACACACACACACAGAGAGAGATAGATATAACTTGCTGTGTTTATTTAGTATTTGTATGTATATGTGTTTAGGGCTGACCTGGGATTGGATAACCTATCAGGGGCTTGTCTCAGGAGAAGATTGATCCTTCCTCTCTCAGCAGCTCTTAATTGCCTGTAGTTCTTCATCTATAGGTGGGCTCTGTGACATTTCTCCTATCCTCATTGGCATGTCAACTGCTATTATGCAGGTCTTATTTGGCTGACCATACTGTTGAGATTTCCTGGGTGCAGCTTCCCTGTTGTGTATAGAAGACGATGTCTTGTAACAGGCCTCTCGGCCTCTGGCTATTATAATGTTTCCACCGTCTCTTCCATGATGCTCCCTAAGCCTTAGGTGTGGGGTTGTGTTGAAGATGTTTCATTTGGAGTGTGGCACCCTGCAGCCAGGCCAGATGTTACCTGCATTTTGACAAGTTGTGAATTTTTGTAATGGTCCCTGTCTGTGGAAAAACAAGAAATATCTTTGATGAGGCATGAGAGCTACGCTTATCTGTGGGTATACAGAGAAGTTTTTAAAATGAAGTTAGCAATTATACTGGTTTAGCAAAGTGGCACTAGTGAGATCTCCTCTAGGGTCTATGACCTCGTGAGTCATGGGTATCAACTAGACTTACAGATCAGCCATGAATTCCCTCCTACAGAGGAGGCCTTAAGCCCAATTATACAGTAATTTTAATTTTATTATTTATTTATGTGAGCATGGACATGACACAGCATGTTTGAAGAAGTCAAAGGACAATTTCAGGAATTGGCTCTCTCCTTTACTGTGTGGGTCCCAGGGATCAAACTCAGGTCAACAGGCTTGACAACAAAGTGTCTTTACCCACTGAGCCATCCCGATGTGCCCACAAACCCACGTTTGTCTCATGCGTATAATTCATCACTGATTAATTGTGATATGATAACCTGGTCATATTGGGGTACATGTTCTGCATGGCAGAGGTTAGCCAAAGCTATTGCTTCCTCTAAATAGATCTAGAACATTCTGCTTTATGGTTGTCCTCATGCAGTAAAAGGCTAACTATTCCCTGTTGTTCTCTGCTTTTACAGACTGTGTCGGCTTCTCCAGGCCTGAAGGATCAACAACAGCCTGGGGAGGGCTCTGTTTACGTTTTAGCAGAGTTCAAGGCAGAAGCCAGTGTAGACACCTGGGCTACATGATTAAGCCCAGTATAGACACCCTGGCTACATGATTGAATTGATAAACAGAGACGGGGAGGTGTGGTGAAAACCCAGGCTTCTGCCTCGTGAAAATTTAAGGGCGAGATGATGATGTAGTTCATTGTGCTGGGTTCTATGGACATCTGCTTCCAAGCAGTCAGTGTTGTGGGTATGTTTGGGGCTCAGGGGATGAGGTAAGAAACAAAGGTAAGGTTCGCTGGGTCTTGCTTGCTTTCTCTATTATTTCATAAATGTGTGTTATGGAGCAGGCAATATATAATTATTAGATCAAATAAAATGGCCTCAGAGGAGCGCAGGTGGCAGAATTTACTCGAGAAGTCAAGTCTTCGTGATATCGAGCTCCAGCTGTCTCTCCTCTAGGCCTTCCCATATCAACAGGATGTTTGCTTCGTCGCATTTGCACCTGGTCATAGTTTGAAGAGAAGGAAAACTACCAAATGGAATTTCCTAAGTGTTATCACGTAAACTGGGTTATTAGGAGCAAGGCGCATTTCAATGTCTCCTCTGAGACAGCGGGCACCAGCGGCATCCTCGGCATCACCTTGACCCATTCTGAATGGCCATCAAGATCGACACGATTGAGGCAGAATACGTCAGAAATTTAGAGATGTGTCTTCAGATGTGGTTCTCCCCTTCCCTTCCCTTTATGAAGAAAAAGGCAACTGGGCTGAAGTAGATCTAAAAGGAAACGTAAACATTAAAAGGAGACATGCCCAAGTAAGAAGGCACTTCTCTTTGAAGTACACTGTCCCTATAACTTCCACAGCGACACTAGGGAGACTTGGGAGACAAGGAACCACGGAAAAGGAGCCAATCCATTGATTTCCAGAATTTGTACCCTTTCACTGTGTGTGCATATGGTGTGTGCATGTGTGAAAAATGGGCCAGAGAAGAGGAACACGAAAATATTTTTAGATTCGCATCACCACAACATGTGGGAAGTGTTACCATAGATAATTCCACACTCTGTCCCTAATTATGTCTTTTAATATTTCGTTTCTGCACAGGAAGGGGCAAGCCATTGCCATGTCTACTAACATGCCTGGTTTGGGAAGGGGAGAATTATACTAGACGGTGTGATTAACTGAGTTAGAGGTGGAAACAGCTGAGAATGGGGCCCGGAATGTATGAGAATAAGCTTTCTGGGACTGGGTGCTGCCGTTACTCCTACAAACAAAGTACTATTATAGGGCTAATGTTCAGAGAGATGCAGAGTAACGCAGGTGCGTCCATCCTTCTTGAGAATCGGACTGGATTTAAAGATGCCTGGCGGTTTAGTAAAGCACACTTCCTGGTGTGTTTATGAAGCCAGTTCTAGAGATGATTGATATGTGCGCCAGCCAACCGGGTGGGAAGACCTGCCTGGCTGTAGGGCACCACCATGAAATAGGCTCTAATAAAGGTTGAAGGGGAAGGAAGCCACAGCGCCTCCTAGTGAATGTGTCTGCCTTCGCACCTGCAAACCTCAGCCTCCAGCTTCATCAGCCTTTCAAGGCAGACTGACACCAAGGACCCTTCCAGAGAACTTTAAGACCCTTAGCAGCAGACTGGGGTATATCATTGAACACCCCCATTCTGTAGCTTTCCAGTTCTTAGACAAGGCAGCTGCTGGGGTCTCTCTCTTCCTGCAGACAAACACATTAGACTCCTGAACCCCCAATCTTGCCAGGCATTCAAATCCCCTCTTATAATTGCAGACACGCACCACACCCGTACTGCACAGCCCATTCCTGTCCTTAAAGGCAAGTCTTTTCCTGTCTTCGGTGAGTTGCCAAAGACCACTTGTCAAAGGATCAGAGTATGAACGCCTGAGTGTTTAACCATTTAAGTGCTTTGGCCTCTACATTATCTTCCCATGTCTTCCTTTGCTTTGACAAACGTTATGAGAGCAATGGCCAAATACAAGTTAGCGTCACTCTTTGGTCCTTCTCTGGGATGCTTTGGGGCAGTCACATAGCAGGAACTATCTATGGAGATGTTACTTTCAAGGGTTACTAGGTATAGGCTCTGTGTATATTCAGGTGCAGCTGCCTTCTCATCTCCGTTTACTTCATCCTTGAACAAATGACTGGACTGCGCACACAGAGACTACATCAGCATCTGCCTCCATTAATGTAAATGTCACGGCTACAAGCAGGAGTAGCTGGGATGAGGAGCTGAACCAAAGCCAAATAGAATCAGTTAATCTGTTTCTTCAGCTGTCTCCCGATGTCTGCAACTCGAAAGAAGAACTGAAAAAGCATCTGTCAAGGTGTTTTGGATGGGATGGACCAGAGAAAACAACTCAAACGAGCTGTAAAAAGTGATGCTGCGATGCTGACACTCTTAGCTGGAAAGTCCAAACCTTAAGTCAGGTAAGGACAGACCCAGCATTGTAATGACTTTGTCTCAGTATGGGATGCTGTTTGCTTTCTATTGTTAAGTAGCAAATTAACTAAAATACCCATGGCTCACCATACTAAAAACCCTCCTGTTAGCTCACATCTACTGTGGAATAGGAATTTAGAGGAAATTAACTAAGGAATTATGGCTCCGGGTCTTTCAGGAAGGCACAGGAAGGATTTCAGATGGGGGCTGGGGAAACAGCTCCATCCACAAAGTGCTTGGCTTGCAAACTCAAGAACATGCGTTTGATCTTCAGAACTCATTGTTTTGTTTAAAGCTAGATATGATGACCTTCAGTTATAATCCCAGCACCTGGCCTGTGGAGACTTGCAGCTTGAGCACTTGGCCTCACTGGCCAGCCAGCCTAACCTACTCAGGGAGCTCCAGGCCAGTGAGAAGCCTGTCTCCAAAAAGTCAAGTGGGTAGCTACTGAGAAACAACACCTGAATGTCCTCTGGTGTCTAACATGCACACACACACACACACACACACACACACACACACACATACACACACATGTACACACGCAGCTGTACCAGCATACACACTTGCCTGCACATACACAGGCATGCATGTACACACAGTTAGTTCTGAGGCAAACTGAAAGCTTGACTGAACCTGGAGAGTTTTCCTCTGCAATGACGTCATCACACAACAGGTAGATTGGTCTGACAGCAGCTGGGCAGCATCCTCTTCCTTGGGCTTTGTCTCACGATAGCAATTGGCTTTCCCCAAAGCAAAGGATGTATATTTGAAAAGGAGACAGGCAGTACTTCCAGTTTTGTGATCAAGGCTGAGAGGTCTGAGTTAATGACTTTTAGCATTTCAAGAAGCAGGTCTGGGCCAACACATTAAAGAAGACAAGAGCAAGGTGCTCACTTGGAAAGGAGCCCTATCAAAGGACAACAGATGTACAAGGAAACCACCAACCTTCAACAGCTCAGGTTCCATCATGGCTCCTGGTACCCCTCAGGTTCATATCTCACCAGAAAGTGCATGTACCTTCCGTGTAGGATTGGACAGTTGAGAGCCTATGACCAGCCTCAAAGCACATCCTCATGGCTAAATGGACATGTTTACTCTGATAATCTTCGGTCAGAGTCAGATACTCTCAAATCAAAACGGAGACAGCATCAGATTTCTGAGAAGCATAAAGGCCACATGGAGAAACCACAGGTGAAATTCCAGTCCTGCTATGTAGAGAAGGGGACGTGAATTTGGGGTGGCCCAGATCAACCTCTGTTCTTGTACCTGTCTGTGTTCTTGCATATTTACGCTTATGAACATATTCATGCTTTTGTTTGCATAAATACATGTGGGCACAGGAATGGCCTGAAAGTGTGCTGTGCTGATTAGTATGTCAGGTAGGCTGCGTAACATAGTTCTGAACTATATGGTTATAGAGGTGTGATCTACAGATTCCCGAAATGACCAACTGCATGTGCTTATTACACACTGCACCTTTCAACTGTAGGAAATGACCTCATCTATTGTAGTGGAGATGTGTGGCCTCCAATAAACAAAAGACAGATGTCTTGAGAGATCACACACACAAACACAGATATGCACAGACACAGAGACACACAGACACGCACACACAAGACACACATAGACACACACACAGACACAGGCACACACATACAGACACAGACACACACATACACACATACACACAATTACTTCTCCAAGAGTGTGGCCCAAGAAACAGAGCCTTCCATCTGCCAATATCTCCCAATCTCCCTGGCAGTGTGTGCTTATCCAGCGGCATGCCGGAGCCTTGAAGGAAAGACTTAGTTTGCTTTATTTATTTTCAAATCTGCTTTAGAACAGTGTTGGGCTCACACTGACGCTCACTACACACTAGCTCAGTAGTTAGAGATCTGATGTTGACGAGAAAACAAATTTGCTGTCTTTCCATTTGAAGATTGAATCACTGAGTGCGTCTCTTCTACTCACTGATACGAAGGCTGACCAGTCAGGAGGAGATTTAAAACAGTTGTAGATACAAGGGCCTCCAAGGAAGGGACATAATAAAGTAGTTCTGAGCCCCGGTGTCTGAATCAGAAGAGGAGGAAATGTAGCTTGGATTTCATTTCCTATCATCTAGCCAAATCCTTAAAGCCAGTCTTCATCCTCACGGGTGGATGAGGCATGCTGGCTAAGGTGGGTGGGTGGGGCCTTTGCAGGCCTTCCCTTTCTACAGTGATGAGAGATCGTTAGAAGTCTGATTGTGTTACCAGTGACTCATGTCTCCACACAGTTGGGCAAGTTCTGGGGAATTGTTTATCTTTCTGGGGCTAAATTTCTAGGGTATCAGAGTATCAGGCCTGTCTCAAGAATCTGTTAGCATCTAACTTCCTCTTCTCTTTCCATCTCTTCTGCTCTGTAACATTTAACGTAGCCTTTGGGGCAAGATGAAGGCATTACAAAGACTCACCATGTTTTCTTCGAGTTGATTGACAATGCCTGAGACTCATTTTTGACTTCTACAGGCTTGGACTTTTGAGACCCGAATGCTAGAACAGCATTATTTTCTCTATCAACCCTGTCTTTTACTTGAGGCAGTGTCACTTTGTTGACCCAAACGGGAGGGTCCAAAGGGTCCCGTGGCATGATGCAGAACAGAAGCAGTTTGATATCATCCAATATGGCCATAACAGGTTTCCCAGGACCTGGGCATGAGGGGAGTGGAGACTGGCTGTCCAAGAGGCACAGGCGTTCAGCTTTACCGAATTAGCAGTTCTTGATGTTGGGTGCCTAGTCACACAAATATACTCACCTGGTTCTGAAATGTATGATCAGAATTTGTTAAGAAGGTAGAATTTCTATTCTGTGTCTTTCCCATATTAGAAGTGGAATTTATCCAGCTCCAGCAGCTACAACATCAGCAACATTGTTTATTTTGAGCATCTACAGCAGACAGATCTTGGACAAAAGCAGTGTCTGCCACCGTGATGTATCTGCAGTGCTATGGCACTGTTTTTGTCCTCCTTTGACAGGCAAGGACACTGAAGCCATTGTCTAGAAGTTAGCTTCCCCAGTGACTCAGAACCAGAATCTGAGTCCAAGTCCAAGTGTCTTTAGAACTAAGCCTTTGACTGAGCCCCACATAAATAATTTACCAATAGTAAGGGTTCTCTGTTCTTCTATAGAACTGGGGCTGATCTAGGCAGTAAGACATTTATAAGTTTACCAGAAAGCAGGATGTTCCATCCGCAGTTGTTACTGTAATTGTTACTTAGTGGAATCTTAAAAGTCTTTGTTTAATGTAAGGGTAGAGGAAATTGAGTCGATGAAGGCCAGATATGGGGCTTTGGTGAGACTCTTAGGCAGATCTAGAGGATAGAGCTATGCAACCACGCTGTTTACTGAGCTACTTTTCCATCCATCTGAAACTCTAGGCAGCACCTTCATAGATTACAGGTGGTGTAATTTATATGGGAAGGATGAGGATTGGGGTGCACAGTGATGCAGTAATGCATAACTGTATGGTGCTTGCCGGTTCTCCTAGCACCCAGGAAAAGAGCCTGGAGCATCCATAGTTTGAGCCATCCCAAGACACAATTGGAATAGAAGCAAGGTGAGGAGAGGAAAAGAAAAGGAGTCTGTGAAACATCAACAAAGTGACCCTGAGGGAAGACTTGGTCTGCCCATTAAAAGAGGGACAAATAAATAACCATTTGTCTGACTTAGGTTAACATTAAAAACTGAAAACTTTCGGGCAAAAGGCGATGACTTATAGAAGCATGACGTGACCTAGTCTGTCTTCAAATGACTGCAGGCTGCAAATCTCTGATCAATAAATTCTTCCCTATTGACAAAAGCAAAGGGAAAGGGAAACAACTGGCCGTGGCTAAGCAAAGCTGTCAAGTAAAACTGTCTGGTTCAAACCGGACTAAGTATGAAGCTGGCCAAGGGGCTTGGGGACCTTGGACAAAGGAGGTCCCTTTGAGAGAGCTCTGTGGAATGGGCTCACCGGGAACTCACTGTGAGGAAAGAGAATGGGAAGTGGGGGAGTTGTGGTGTTGGTGGTGGATGGAGGCTGAGGACATGGGAGTCTGAGAGCACAGGCCAAATCTGAGGATGCTCCGTGTCACACTGGACAGACATCCCTTTGTCTGCTTTAAGGAATCAGCCTGTGAAGAAACAGCTATCTGCGAAGGGAAGGGGAGCAAGACAGACAACATGGAGTGAGAAAGAAAACGCACTTGTACTCTGCGCTCTAAACTGACGAGCAAGCCATCATCACGGGTCTGGAGTGGAATTTCAGCAGCCTTTCTTGGACGCCTATTGTGTACCTCACAGCCCAAGCTCTTGTAGTTCCATGAAACTCTTGGAGGAAAATCTTCCCTTGCATGAACCTTTACGTCAGTCATACGTCTGTGTATGTGTATCATGCTGCATGCATGCATGCATGCATGTGCACAGGCCATGTGGGGATGTTTTCAGGCAATAATTTGCTCATGTCCAGCAGTGCTATTATCCCAAGAATCAGCTGTACTAGCTATAAAAAATATCAACTAATGACACAAGCTTCTAGACTATCAAGGCTGGCATCACCTGGCCCCTGAAGCAAACCCAGGACACTCTGACTTTTCAATGAAATCCTGGTAAGGGTCATCAGTTTATTACCTTCCGTAGAAGGAAACAAAGGTAGAAGCAGAGCTGAAATGATTTTTAAGGTTGGATTCTGGAAACCATAGAGACTCAAGGAGCCAGCTGCAGGCTCCCGTAGAAGGCTATGGAAGGGATGCCTGGAAAGGGGAATTCGCCTTTTACAAAGGGACTGTCAAAGACACAAAAAGCAACAGTCCCCCTCCTGCAGAGGATGCTGCCAGAAGCCCGCTGAGGTGGCCCTGGAAGAAGCTCAAGGAAACGGCAACCTGTGGACCATCTCTGACAAAACCAGCATCTTCTCTCCTTTTCCACAGAGAGCTCCTGATAAGTAGTTTTGAGCTCAGAGGAATTAACCATCTATCACTTTAAATGTTTATTTTATGTCCAGCTTATCCTAACATTTTTATTCATCTTAATGAGAAGTAATTGGGCTTCCTATTGCAGTGTTTCATTTAAAGAAAAGGAATATTAATAAGGAAGCAAGGCATGCTAAAAACCCAGAGCTATCTTCCAAGGCTTCACCATCTTTGTCGTCAGCCCCGAAGTTAGGAATGGAGATTGAAAAGTATATTCAGTGCATCTGAACCACATCGGTCCCGCGGCTGGCGGGGAGGCTTTTATTGTATGTCATCATGCCTTCTGGGAATCATGACATTAAAACATATCCTTGGTTCTCACTTAAGCCAATTTTGGAGGGCAGGGAAAAGAAAAGACAACATTCTGCAGCGAAAGCACCTTCCTCCATCTGGCAAAATGGCTTTCTGGACTCTATTGTGGCTCATTGTCTAAAAATAGGATGGAGACAAATGGTTATCATTTGCGAAAGCCCATGACAATAATGATAAATGAACAAATTTTTTTGCCCTCTGAAGTCATTGCTTAAGGCTTTCTCTGGGATCAACAATGTTAAGCTGGTAAACTGGCCTCATCTGCATCCGCAGAAGGTTTACAAATGGCTTCGTAAACAATTTCAGCCACAGCGTTAATCTCCCCTCCAGAAGTAGGGCTTGGAGAGGGATGATTGATTCGCAATTTACAATGACAGTGAACCCCTGAAACAGATATGAGGGAAACTTTCAGTGAGTAATGTTTTAGTTGACAGGAAACGATAAGACACATCTTTCATCTGATAGTGGGCTGTTTTTGATAAATATTGTTCATAATGGAGAATTTTGGAATCATTAATGTGTGGATAGAACATTACTACTTTTTGACTAGGACTTCAGACACCAGTTTCTTGAGGCAGGAGTTTGATTTTCTTTAAAAAAAAAAGCAATAATAAAGAAGAAGAAGAGGAAGAAAGAAAGAAAGGAAAGAAAGAAAGAAAGAAAGAAAGAAAGAAAGAAA
>LOEQ01001623.1:17796-36724 GCA_001685075.1 Bramus lutescens
AAGAAAGAAAGAAAGAAAGAAAGAAAGAAAGAAAGAAAGAAAGAGGAGAAAAGAGATGGTTTGAAAAGCATGCAAAACAATCCTGCTATTGCTTGAGTCACATCCAAACTGCTAATGGAAGAGAATTCACACACAATACAGCTCTACAGACAAAATTTCAGCAGCCCCGAGATGCTCACCATGTCCCAAGGCAAGGCAGAA
Organism: Bramus lutescens; assembly: GCA_001685075.1. NCBI lineage: Eukaryota > Metazoa > Chordata > Mammalia > Rodentia > Cricetidae > Bramus > Bramus lutescens. Next base: position 17,998 of record LOEQ01001623.1, read on the forward strand.
CAAAAACCTATTTTGTTGTTGTTTTGTCTCATTTGGTACAGAGTCTTGCTATTTATCCCAGACTGACCTTGAGCTTATTATCCTCCTGCCTCAATCTCCTGGATGCTGCCCTGTATGGGCCACCATGATAGCACAGTATTATTTTTGAGCGTCATCATGATGGTCTGTCAGAACAAAAGGGGGCATGTAATGGAAGCAATATTAATGCTCCTCTTTCTTGGCCCCTTTATTTGTGAGAGGATTACCCTCCGTTCTCTGACTAGAGTCTTAATCCCAGTGCAGCCATGCTGGTTTTCCTGGGGCCATCCTCGGAGCCTTTGCCTCATGGTGTCCCCTGCTGAGCAGAGGTACTGCACTGGCTAGCATGCATTGGGCACCACTCACCAATCCCTGAGATCGCCTGTCTGCCTTGCCAGCCATCACTCCAGTCCAGGATTGGTTATCTCCCTAGATTCTCCTCTTCATCCTCATCTCATCCTTACATGCCCCTGTTTCACAGCAACAGAATTTATGTAACAAAACTGACTATGGAACATTGATACATGAGGCTCCATATTGGTGTACCTCTCATGACAAGTGGCCATGACCGCTTCCCCTTCTCCATCACCCGTGACCCCTGGGTGCTAGTGCTGAGTTTAAGTTCTCTCTCAGCCACTGGTGAGTTGGGTGGAGGCACTTCTTTTGTTTCCATCGTGATTGGCTCCTAGCCTTGCCCCTTCCAGCAATGCCTGAGCTTTGCCTCATAGAACATGGTACATGTCAGAGTGTTCAGAAACATCGGTGCAGTAAGTGGCCCATAGCCCAAAGAGACCCAGAGAGAAATCTGGCTATGTATTCCATGACTCTGTCAGCTGTTGGATATCCAAGCCCTTCAGTATGTGGCAGCAGGATGTGAGTCACATCACTAAAATAACTCTCCGAGTTTAGTTGTATTTACTATCCGATTAGCAGCCAGGCAGCCAGGAGACCTACTGTGTGCCAGGAACTGTGAAACATGCTGGCGCTATAAACACAGGAAGCTGAGGCAAACGGATGCAATCCTCTGCTCTCAGAGAGCTGGGTCTGCCGGCCTGTGAAGAAGATCCCACAATCAGCCACAAGCACTGAAAACGACAGCCTGTCTGTGCTCCGCACATTGCCTCTCTTCTACCTCAGTACTCTCCTGTGCTTTCCTGGCCTTGAGAGTCAGATCTTCACAGCACTCTCTGACTGGCTCCTTGGTCTTCTAGCCAATCTACTGAATGTATTCTTTATATTGGGTCCCATGTTGCCCCACCCTGCATTTCACATTCATTTACCAAAATGCGATTGATCTCAGTTATGGTGTTGGGTCTTCTCAACTTGATTGGGTTTTGAGACTCTGAGGAGACAAATGAAGCCTACCTTTAGGTGTGACCATATTGGCATATCTAGACAATTTGATCCTGGTCGTTTTCTGCTTCCTTGATGACACTATTGTCCCTGGATCTGCTTCTGTCTTTATCTGCTCCCATTTTTATAAGTGTTGGACACTAGCGTCTGAGAAAAAAAAAACTCCCCACCACACACTTGCACTACTACGATGCCCAATCCAAGTGCGTGGGACCGAAAAAGACCACAGACTAAACTCTCCAAAAGCATGAGCCACAAGAATTCTTTCCTCCCCTGAGTCCATTCTGCCAGACATCTGGTTATAGTGATGGAAAAACTGATCAATACCCCTGAGAGTAGGTTTGGAGGTGATTGTCTGCCCTCCCCAGTAGAGGACTGAGCCGGGACCCCCATGCCTCCTCTGAAGGTGCCATTTTGACACTGACTCCACCAAAAAAGCCTGTGAGTTGATTCTAACCTATGCGCCTTCCCTATAACCTAAGAGACAGGAACCATTGGAAGGCCCAGGGACCCTGATGACCTTCAGCCCAAAGTGTGTAACAAACAATTCCTTGTATGATGTCGTATGTCTTACAAAACTCCAGAACGTCAACCCTCGTGCATGCCTCATGGCTCTGCCACCCTGAGGTAACATGCCTGGAGGCACATGGCAGCAGACAGGAGGGACATGAAGCCTCGACCAACCAGAGATCTACCACTGATGGCAGTATGTTGGCCTGATATTGTCACGGTTCCCAGGAGCACCTAGGTGTGCATCCAGTGGATGGATTTGTCTGCTTCCTGTCCTGCTCTGAATGTCCTGTGGTCACCTAAGCTTTTGGTCTGGGAGAGCTAGTGGCTGCCAGCACCACTCCACATTTCTGTCTTTACCTGCCCCAGTGCCTTCTTCCCTGCCCCCTTTCTTCGCACCTTCCTGACCTCTTTCTTTTCTTCATGGATCCCAAAAGCAAACTCGAGTTTTGTCCTCTGTTTGTTCTGGTAGATGGAGACAATGCTCAGACAATAGATCACCCGTATCTCCTTGGACATTGAACACTGCCTCTGTCTATCAGAACCCTAGACATGACCAGCCAGTGAGCTGCCAGTGCTGTGAGCATGATTCCAAGGGGACAGGGTCTATGCCACAGCTAAGCCAGCCTCTTGGCATCTGGGGTAGCCACCCAGGGACGGAGAGCTGGCTGCGTGGACCTGCGCTCAACTACAGAACAGCAGAGCTTTCCCCAGGCCCAGGTTAAATACCTTTCCAGATGTGAGAAAGGAAGTCTGATGTATTAAAATCCCGGCTCCTCCATACAATCTCCTTTAAATAACAAGCAACAGCTTCACAGCCCCTCTTCAACGCTAAGTGTGCGCTGTGTAAATTGCTTTGATAACGGCATTCATCCTTCGCCCTGTGTTTTCAAGTATTCCAACTTGCTTTCATTTTATTAATGTATTTCTCTTATCTTTCATCTGAATAGTGTTCTCTATGTAAAGTGACCAAATGTGATTAATGATGACTAGATTAAGATAGGACGGGGTTGTTTGAAAAATGACTTAAGGACCACATGTAAGTCACTGGCTAGAGTCCCAAAATGCAAATTCTGGTTAAGTTAATGACTGGAAAATCTTGATGGCCCCAACTGTAGGAGCTATGACATTATCTAAGATTTTTTGTAAACAGTATATAATTAGCATTTTGTGTTAAAATGGCTTAATCATTTCTTAATGATTTCAGTAGGAATTATTAGCCTAGAATCCCAGAGTTAAAAGGGTCCAGGTAGTGGTCACATAGGTGTCCTTCTGGTGCCCAGTCATCCAGCCCCAGTGAGTTCCTGCTGTGCTTTGTGAACAGGCAGGAGTGTTCATGTCCCATTAGAGGTCGGCACTTTATGAAAACGTCCGGAATAATCTAGTTTGCAGGTGGTTTCTTTTTCAGGAAAGAGCCTTATGTGCTCCTAGAAGGGGTTGGGAGAAGAGTAATTGTTTTTTATGCTTGCACCCGCCTTCCCTGACAAACGAGCCTTATCATCTATGAGGCTCTCTGCTCTCATTCACCCACTCAAAGAGCTGGGGAGCTTTTATGAAAAATAAATTAATAATGCATACTAAATTACATCAGCAAGAGACATTTAGATATATATTGCCGTCTTCAGAGATGATTAGATTTATGTTCTGTTCAAGGGGACTCGTCACCCTCATCTCCTGGCGTGTCTGATACCAGAGGTCTAGTTCATGGGGCCCCCATGAGATGCTGGCTACACTGCATGGTGGACTGCCAAGTTAAAGCATCCGCGGTCCCCGGCAGAGTGCTGAGGTTTAAAGTTACGACCTACAAGAGCCAAAGAGAAAACCAGAGGCATCTATAGGCAAAAGCCCACTGCCCACCCCTTGTCACCCCTTGTCCATCAGCCTGTGGCATGTAAAATGCAGCATCATCCTTCAGGCCTGCCAGCCCAGCTACTTACCATGGAGATAACAGGGGAAGGAGAGAGAGAAAAAAATCTACTCTTTCAAGTTGTTTTCTTGTTTTGTTTTGTTAAACCACAAAGAGGAGAGAAATATAGTCACATCGATTGTTAATGCCTCGTCGCTGCTCTCCTGGTGTCTGCACACACAACACACTGCTTTTGTAGCGGAAGGAGAGTTGGTATTTATCAGGGTTCAGAACCAGTTCAGGCACACACTTGACAAATTATTTGTGGAATTGTTGTATTCATAGTCACTTAAATAAGAATCTGTCAACACGAAGGCTGAGCTTTGTTGCACTGGGTCCCCTGTTTTTTTTCCTGCGCACCCAGAGGATGATGGATTGGGAGGAATGCAAATCCCCTGCCATTTTATATGCTGGTGCCTTCCTCAGAGACAGGAAGCATAGCTCAAGATCATCTTGTAAGAGGCCGTAACTGCAGAGGCCTGCTTCTGCGGTAGAAGGCTTTTCTTTTCTTCTTCCTCCTCCTGATCCTTTATTTATTCCTCCCGCCCAAGTGGGACCTTAGAACAGGGAAATCGAATTAAAAATATTTTCATCACCTCCCGTTTTGGAAAGAGCCCTTTCTCAGCAGGTGCATGGGCTGGATTGCTAGGAGAACTCATACATATGCTTAGCGGTGCTCTGCAATTAAAACAAATTGATAAATATAATTATTGAGTTTGATGGCAGCTTAAAAGTTAATGCCCCTTAGGACGTGAAGTCTTAACTTCTGAAGTGGAAGTGAGACAGTGTTGGGGCTGGGGTGTCAGTGGGGGCAGGAGTCCGTGATTTTATCAGCTGTCTGGGTCCTGTGGAGTGCCTCACGCTTGGGCAGCTGGGATTGCTCTCGTGGATCTCTGAGGGAACCAGGTCTAGGCTCTCACTACTTTCTGATGTGGAGGGATTGGATCATTCCAGGCCTCCCTTTCTAGAGGCTTGAAGGATCATTGCCAAGTTGTGGGGTTCTCAGGTTCAGAACTTCTGTTTGGAGTGTGGCAGGAGGTTCTGGAGCCAGTCAGAGGAGCAGAGCCAAGGGGATGCCTCTTTGCTTCTTGGGCAAGTGTTCTTCTCAGGCATGGCAGGACAGGGCACCAGGCATGGAAGGATGGGGCATGGGCACTCCTCATGGAGGAGGATTTCTTCACAGGTCATCAGAAGGCTGCAGGACCCTTCTGCAGAAAGAAAGCTAAGCAGGAATTCCACAAGTGTGTCCCTCAAACTCTCCATGTCCCAGAGGAACTAGGGGCCCCAGTCAGTTTCAGAGATTCTCTAGTCTACAAGATACCTGAGTGTGAAGCTTACTTACCCAGAGATTCCAGGACAGGTGCCCAAATCTTCTCAGCTCTGGGGAAGGCCTCCTGGCTCCATCACAATGTGGCAGATGACATCAAGTTAGAAATCATGTAAGAAGAGGAGATCAAAAAATAGGTTGGAAGGCCAAGGCATTCCTGGCCAGGCTTGTTCAACCTGCTTTTATGGGAGCTAACCAGAGTCCCAGGAGAACTTCATTTAGTTCCTTCCTGAGCTGATGCCCCAGTGGCAACCTTCTATTAGGCTCCACATTCTATGTTACTCTACTGGGAACTTTTCAGGACGAGAACCTATGGCATCAAAGTCAAGCCACTTATATCAGCTTCCTGTTATCATATGAAATATCTGAAAAATTTCATCAAAGAAAAGGTGAATTTTGCTCAGCGTTTCACTCATTTGAGCTACTCTGTGCTCGTGACATAATGTGCCACAAAGGGAGCACATGGCAGGGGGTGGGGGGGTTCACCTCATGGTGCCGAGGAAACAAAGAGACAGGAGGAACCAGGCCATAGCATCTTCTTCAGGAGCCTGCCTCCATCTTCTCCCACTAGGTCCCACCTCCTAAGGTATGGCCTTTTCCACCATCTCCCAATCATGAAAAACTGAACAGCAATCTTCTACCATGGGGGTCTTTTAGGGACCCTTCTAGGTTTAAACAATAGCAGTGAACCATGGTCTAATTCTATCAGACTGTGACACAGTGGCCACCAATGGGCCAGCAGTCTTTACAAATTGATAGTGCAAGTGCTCCACAGTCTTAATCCTGGACGCCTGGTTCCAAGAAGAAAACCCACAGGGTCCTGCAGAACATATGAGGACAACAACACCGTGCTCCATACCGCACCCCCAGCTCTTGAGACACAGACAAAATCCTGTCCGCAAAAGAAGCCACCTGCCTATTCACACAGCCCTCCCTTCTTTCTATTCTCCTCCTAACCCAATAAATGACTCCTGGTGTGTAAGAGAGGCTCCCGATGACTATATCCATGGCACAAGCCCTTCTCAGGTCCCGTCTCCACCTCAATGACTTTAGGCTGCTGAGCCTTCCTATCTCCTGACTTCTTTTCCATGCTCTTCCCTAACACCAGCAAGGCCGGAAAGGAATGAATATCTCTCCCTGCCACCCTCCTCCCATTAGGAGCTCTGCAAAGATTAGCTCTCAGCCTAAAGATATGTTCATTTAAGCCCCAGTGATTTGCATGGTGGAAAAGTACATCTGTGGCCCCTGTTTCTAAAACCTGCTGGAGAGCAGTATGGGAAAGGAGAAAACCCCAATGTAAAAATAAAGTCCCACGTTGTATAACACGTCCCCTCAATGCCACTGAAAAATATATATAATATTTTGAAATCACTGACTAATTATTTCTAATCATCCTATAATAATTTATGGAGACACTTGCTCCTTTGGACGTGTTCCTGTTTTGATCTAAATGTATTCCCGAACACGCTGTCAAACCTCCCACTTTGGCAACTGATTTGGGTTTTGCTGAATTCCTTTCGTGTGTCCAGATCTCTTGCCAATGAGGCTGTGGAACATATTTTGACAGCTCTGTCGCTAAGTTTGTTGCTACTTGTGTCTGGAATGGGTATCAAATTTCAGAGACGAATCTGTTTGTTTCCTCCCTGTTGGCACTGTTGGGAGAATGCCATTGGTGAGCTGGGGCTACTCCTACGGATGAGGATGGGTCAGCCTTGTTTGCATGGCCTGTCTGTCAGCTTGCCATGGTCAATTGCTTGGGAGTGGGGGTAACTCAGAAACACCTGTGCTCTGTGCTTGGACATCTGTCATGTGGAGTTGGGGACCCAATGTGGCAGTTCAGAATCAGGACACCCATGGGAGGAAACCAGGTATCCCTCTGTGATGGGCAGCAATGTCACATGAATCTTGACACTAAATTTGATGTGTCTGTCCCCTCCCCTGACTATTTTTTAACACAGATATTATAGTGGTGTGCTTTGCATAAAGTTTTGGTGAATTACCAACTCTAGGCTGAGCAGGAGAATATGCTCCATCTCTTCCTACATTTCATTCTGGTCTTATTGGGTAAGACTCTTTGATGAGCATTTCAGAATGTTTGGAAATGATGCCTCTCCAAACATGGTGCCTAGCCTTGTGACATCCACATCACCTACAAAATTGTGAGAAATGCAAATGTTCAGTCTCTGCCCTCCCTCTCCCCTCACAAATCTACTGAGTCAGCAGCTCTGGGGCTCTGTGGGTGGGTTCCAGCGATCTGCACTTTAATAAGCCCCCTAGTGATTCCGCCTCACACCAAGGCTTGAAACCACTTATCTTTATTGTCATATTGTCTCAGCAACTGTCATGAGGTTTTTCTGATCTTGGAGTCCTGCAGTCCACTTAAAAATGTGTGTTGTCTTTGTTCTCCAATAGCATCATTGAATCAACTCATCGAAACAAAGGGGCATTGATGGAGGTACTGACATTTAGGGGTAAGTCACTGTGCTGGCCAATGGGTAGCCAAAGGGAACAAAATATCGGTAGTACCTCAAGGAACTGACGGTTTAATGGGGCAGAGAACACAAGTGCATGACCATTACAGTCCTCATGGACAAATGCATTGTGAAGTCAGATGCAGGGCAGGTACGGGGGTAATGGTAGGGTGGATTCCAGGGGAGGAGTATCAGAGATGCAGAGAAGGTACTGCGATGATAGGGTGGAGTCCGTGGGAGGAGTATCGGGGATGCAGAGCAGGTACTGAATGTGAGGGAGGAGTCCTGGGTTGGGAGCTGCAGATCTGATGAAGCTGGGAAGTCAGAGCTCAGAACAGAGGGACTGGCTTGAACAATGGCCTGGGGCAGGAACAACAAGGGACAGCATTCCAGAATCAGGAAGGTAGTTAGATAAAGCTGGTGGAAGAGAAAACAAGCTTAAAGTGGAAGGCTAAATCTCAGGGGTCAGGGGACAAGGCCATTGAAGATATTAACCAAGAGTGGCAAAAATGGGCTCATGTCTAAGGACCTATGGGGTGGACACAGCATGAAGAATGTTCTGGAAAAGACATACTGGGAGAAAGAAGATGGCCTTGAGTTTTTTTTTCTCATCTATTTGTCTCATCTGCAAATATTTGTTTGGTTTCCATTGAGGTGATAGCCTGCAAATTAAGAAACCAAACCCATGGCACTTGTAACTAACTCAGTTTCCAGTTTGGGACTTCCTAGCTGTGGAGCTTTGGGCTGTGCTCCTTAGAGTTTCATTCTCCTCCTGTGTCAGTGGTTATTACTATATTCATCTCAGAAGATTGTTGTGTGACATTGTCCATGTGATGGTTTAAATGAGAACCTCTCATCCTGCACACATGCACACAGGCTCATGTTTTGAGTGGGTGGCAATGCTGAGAAGCTGTGGAACCTTCAGGAGGTAGAGCCTTACTGGGGGAAGTAGGTCACCAGAGACAGGCTTGGAGGGTTTATAGCCTTTCCCGATTTCTTATTTTCTTCTTCTCTGCTTCCTGTGTGTGGATAAAAATGTGATCATCCAGTTTCTTCTCCTACTGTGGCATGCCTTTGCCACCATAATAGACTCTATCCCCTTGAAACCTTATGCTAAAATAAACCCTTCCTTCTTTAAGAAGCTTTCAGTCATATTTTATCATGGCAAGAGCAAAGTAACTGATACAGAGTCTTTAGGTATATGTCATAGGCACAGTCCAGAAGTTCTCAAGTAAAGAACCACGCCAGTATTACTCCTGTTCAGGTTTATCATCCATCAGGCATTTTGTTGTATGTTGAGGTTACAGTAGTGAACACAACAGATGAAGTTGCATGTTTGTCACATGTCCAAGTGAGTGATCATAGCTTGAGTTACATCCATGTTTTAGAGGGGGAGAGGAGGGAGCTACTCAGCAAATGTGGGTGTCGTGGAAGATGAGGTGCAGGGAGAACAGTAGAACAGAAGGAAGGTGGTGGTGTTGATTGGGGTTTGCAATTTTAGTCTATATGATTCATCCCTCATCTAGAACTGGGGAGGAGAAAGAAGAAGAAGAAGAGGAGGGGAGAGGAACAAATGGAAACAAATGGAAAAAAAAGAGTTCATGGGTGGGAAGTGATGAGCTATCTTTTGTATCTGTTCTCATGAAACTTGAAGATGGAATTACTATCAGTAGTCAATATGTACCATTAATAGACTGGCTTATTGGTGTGTGCTGCAGTGACCCCAGCAGGGGCCAAGACCTTGGTAGGGAGGTTTGCTTGCTTCTCGAAAATGTTTATCAGATAAGCTCGCTTATCTACACATGGCATCTTGTGTTTGGGCAATCTTTTCTGTAGCCTGTATTTTTTAAGAGTTCTGCTTTTTATGGTTTATCTTTCAGTTATTTGTATTCTTCCCATGCCTGACAAAACCTCAGAACTCTAAGACCACAAAATAGCAATCTTGAGGTACAGGGAAATCTCCAGTGCAACCACCCAGGTGACCCTAGATTTCTCAAACCTCTAATGACAGAAAACTCATGCTGTCTACTTGTACAGATAGTTCCAGCTCTTGGAAAGTCATCTGCCTCTCACACTGGACCCCAGAATGTCTTCCAATAGCTTCTATCAAATTATTTTCCCTTCCAGACCACCACCGGACAAGGCTAGTGAAGCCATTTTTTTTTACCAATAAAGAGAAGATAGCAGAGGTTAGGAGGCTGGAGGATGGAGGAGAAGAGAGTGACAGTCCTGTGGGAGAGGTGGCAAGTCAAACCCTCGGCTCAGAGGCTCTTCAGTCAATGCCCCACCCTCCTCTGCCTTCTCCAAACTTTTTCATCAAGACACAACAATTTCCTATCAAATCTACTGATAGTTGTCTTGGGCCATTTTCTTTTGCTGAAACAGAGTACCCCACTGGATAACTTCTAAAGAAAGAAAGGTTTGGCTTGGTTCACAGTTCTGTACTGAAAAGAGCATGGAGCTGGAATTGTTATGTGTGTTCTTTCAACTCTTAGTGAAAAATAAGAAAGCAGAATGCAGGACATTCAAAAAAAAAGGAGTCTACGTGTCCTTCTTATGAGAAACCATTTGCAATTTTGTCCTGAGAGAGCAAATATTCATTTACTCCTCTAAGTGTGTGTGTGTGTGTGTGTGGTGTGTGTGTGTGTTTGTGTGTGTGTGTTTGTGTGTGTGTGTTTGTGTGTGTGTGTTTGTGTGTGTGTGTTTGTGTGTGTGTGTTTGTGTGTGTGTGTGTGTGTGTGTGTGAAGAACAGGCATTTGGACCTAGAGCCTTGAATCTTCACAAGCACTCTACTGCCAAACTATATCCTCACTGTCTTAGCTTTGGTTTCTAGTCCTGCAATGAACCACATGACCAAAGAGCAAGTTGGGAAGGAAAGGGTTTATTTGGCTTACACTTCCACATCACATTTCATCATTAAAGGAAGTCAGGACAGAAATTCTAGCAAGGTAGGAACATGGAAGCAGGAGCTGATGTAGAGGCCATGGAGGAGTGCTGCTTACTTGCTCCCCATGGCTTGCTCAGCCTGCTTTCTTATAGAAGCCAGGACCACCAGCCCAGCTCACCCCCACAATGGGCTGGGGGCTCTTCCTTTAATTACTACTAATAAAATGCCTTACACACTGGCCTACAAGCCCATCTCATAGGGGCATTTTCTTAAATGAGGTTCCCTGCTCTCAGATGACTTTATCTTTTATCAGGTTGACATAAAACTATACATCACACTCAGCCCCCTTCCCTATTTCCCTTTAAAATGCTTTTGAGACAGAGTATCACTAAGTTGTCCAAGCTGGACATGAACTCATGATCCTTCTGCCTCAACATTCCAGAATCCTAGGTTAAAGGTGGGCCTCACCACACCTGGAAAGTTGGGCTATTTCTAAGAGATATGTGTATAGTGTGCATAGTCCTTAAGTAATGTGGGGGCCTGAGGAAAGAACTGTCTTCTGAGACAGGTGAGGAGTGAACAGGGATGGTTGGGAAGGTACATATGGGGTCCTTTCCTTTTGCTCAGTCATCAGGACCAGTCACAACTCAGGAGCCTCTCCTTGCCCTATAGATGTGGTTAGAAGGGCCCCTGAGAGATGGGCATAGTGTAGTAATACACCAAGGGAGGCAGAAGCAGGTAGATTTCTATAAGTTCAAGGCCAACCTAGCCTATATAACAAATTCCAGGCCAGCCTGGGCTATACAGTGAGACCATATCTCAAAACAAACAAGAACAAAACAAAACAGCAGAAGAAGAAGAGAAAAAGAAGGAACCTCAGTTGAAGAACTGCCTCTATTGGTCCTGCATATGAGCAGGCCTGTTGGGCATTTTTCAATTAATGATTGATGCAGGAGAGCTTCCACCACGGTGTACAGCGCCATTCCTGGATGGGGTAAAAGAACTCTCTTGGAATTCCAGCCAGGAGGAATGTTTGCTTCAGTTCCTGTCTCCAAGTTCCTTCTGCCTTGATCTCTGCTCTGGTTTCTCTCAATTATGGACTCTAATCCGTGAAGTGAAATAAACCTATTCCTCCCCTAAGTCACTTTTGGTCACAGTGTTCACTAGGACAGAAAAGGTTACTTGTAAGTCACAGCCTGGTGACAAAAGGCTGGAATGGGATTCAGAAGGGATGTATTTAACAGAGGGTGGATAAGGTTCCAGGGTGTGAAATGCTTGCAGCTAAGATGGTAAATTGTAGAAGTACCATGACATCCTCCAGCCCAGGAGAGAAGCCAGAGGGAATATTTGAACAAGTACAAGGTCGACCAGCCCACTATTTTTTAATGGTGCAGTTATCTTCGGAATACTGGAAACATCCAAGGACAGAGCTATGGATACTCAAAAATCATGTCCACAAGAGTCCCCATTTTCCATGCCTTTGGAAGTTTCATGTCAACTTGACACAAGGTAGAGTTAACCAAATGGAGGGAACCTCAATTGAGAAAATGCCTCCATAAGATCAGGCCGTGGGGCATTTTCTTAATTAGTGGTCAATGCGGGAGGGCCCAGTCAATGGTGGGTGGAGCTATTCCTGGGCTGCTGAGCTATCCACTGCTCCTGATGCCTTGCCTTCTGCCCCTTTCAACATTTTACATCGCTCTCCTGACTCTTCTTTCAGTGAGGGTTTCTATTGCTGTCATGAAACACCCATGACCAAAGCAACTCAGAGAGGAAAGCCATATTGTAGACTTCCATACTGCAGTCCCTCACTGAAGGAAGTCAGGACAGGAACTCAGCAGGGCTGGAACCTGGAGGCAGGAGCTGAGTGCAGGGACCATGGAGGGGTGCTGCTTAGTGGCTTGCTTACATGGCTTACTCGCCCTGCTTTATTAAAGAACCTGCTTTATTAAAGACCCATTGGTCTACTTTGTCAAATCCTGGTAGACCAGATAGCCCATATCTATGGAGCTGGATATAGCAATTGTGATGTCAGGTGTGGTATCTGAGAGCCCAAGAAGACAGACAGTTCATGGGGATCTTATTCCCAGGAGAAAGAAGGACTCAGTGGTTTATATGACATGGATGGATTCTGTAGACCATGTGGCCTGAGCTAGGCAAGCTCCAGAGGGCTGCCATGTTGTTGCTGCAATCACAGGTCTGTGGGAAGCTTCCCTGATGACATCCATCTAAGAGGCAGTGGAGGTACCAGGTTTCTTTGTTAGTTCCAGGCTTCTGGAGGTTGTTAGAAGTTGAAATCATTAATGGCCTCCATGAGCCAGGAGGGCAGGGATGGCTTGAGCCCAGGACAGCTGCACAGTGGAAGGCAGTCTCTAACTCTTCCAATACCTATAGAATCTAACATGGGGTCTTCATCTCCCTCATCCTGCTGTCCAATTGGGGGACTCTGTAATTGGCCTTCTCTTCCATGGGGCAGGGAGGCCACTTGTGTTATATAAAATGTAATAATGTCACTGGCTTCCCCCCTGGTTTCCTGTTGATTGACTTTTATAGCTTACAAACATTGTGCTGGATTGGTAAATTGCAATAAATTTAATCAAGAATTATTTTATTCAGCCTACTAATGAGGAATAATGGCGTATGTATCAATTAGACCTGTCAATTTGTGTGAAGAAATAGACTTACAAAGGATAGTAAGCAAAAAAATATATCATTGGTATCAATTCACTTCATTATTTTTAATTTGCTGTGAATATTGAGTGTTTCTAACATAAAATCATTCCTCAATTAAAATAAAACAGCTGCACTGCTCTCGGCTCCTCATCCCTTGTTTTTGCTTACAGATTAGCGGTTGTCATTGGCTTCAGTCTGTTGTCATCTCGTTAATTTGCACCCATAAATGGGTAAAAAGTATTCTCAACTGTCAGTGGAAAACGTAACTGAGCAAAATGGTTTTCTCATGTTTTGGAGAAACAACGCACTGAGTGCAACATCAAGGGTGGAAGGTGTGGGGCAGAGAGGGAGGCGGGGGCAGGAGGGAGGCCCCGCTGTACTCACGTGGATGTTTCAATAGCTCATCAGGTATGCTATTTCCCTCAACTTGTGGTTCAGAAAGTCACACACACACACACACACACACACACACACACACACGCAAGCAGATACCATGCACACATATAATATATGGGCTCTCCAACTTCCTTGATATATAGCCAAAGACGGCTTCTTGATCTTCTCACCTTCACCTTCCCAGTGCTGAAATTACAGTTAGGAGCTACCTGCCCAGTGTGTGCCATCCTCGGCATGAACTCCCAGGCCTTGCACATGCTAGACAAGCACTCTACCGGCTAAGCTACTTGCCAAGCTTCTTTTTCCATTGTGACTCTGCCATTCTTTCCATTAAGAAGGGGATTTTTCTATCACTAATAGCCCCTCAGCTGCTGGGCAGGGAAATAGAGTTTCTTTAAGGATGTGGCCTGGTAGGCTGATATCTCTCTAGCGTGTAGCCACACTCAAAAATATATGGGCAATGCAAGTTGGGCTTGATGGGTTAGAAAAGAAGACACGGAGTTGGGTGGGTAGGGAAGAGGGCCGCCTCTGGAAAGGACGGGTAGGGGTGGTAAATATGATCAGAGGACACTGCATGAAAATTTTAAAGTACTAATAAAAGTGTTTTAAGAAGCAAATGGCACCTCTCTCCATCTCATACATCAGAGCTGCACACAGAACTTGCCCCTAAAATGCAGTGAAGCAAATACATTTCTGGCCACAGGTCTCCAGACCTGTGGGAACCTGCATTGTTTCTCTTAGAACCTTATGACTATCCCAACCACAAGCCTAGGCCTGCCAACTTGCTGAAGGATGAGAGACAATGAAGAGTGAGACAGCATCCCAGCTGAGGTCATCCTCTATGGCCAGGCCCCCTTGTGATGCACTGGCAGTTGAGTAGGAAGGCACTATCAAGAGTCTAGCATACTGCAGAATAGCTTTGCCAATCCCAGCACACATTGCTGGCTTGTAGACAGTCTAGCAGGTAATCCTTAACCTTTGTGGGGGGCAATTTGTTAGGCAGCAGCAGCTGACAGATACATGCTCCCTATCTTGGAGTAGTCTAGAGATGTAGACTGATACTATGGGGTGAAGAAAAGCTTTAGTGCAACGTCTCAGTCTGGCAGGAAAAATTGTCTGAAGAATGCTGTGTGGCTTGTCCCCAGTGTCATACCCAGCTAGCTTCCTCATACAGCCCAGCTCCACCTGCAGCTGGGATTGACTACAATGTGCTGGACCCTCCTATAATGATTAATAATCAAGAAGATGACCCACAGATACAACTACAGGGGAGTCTGGTGCAGGAAATTCCTCCGTTAAGGTCACCCTTCCCAGGTGTGGCAAGTTAACAACCAAGGAAGAAGGAATGGCCCAGTCATCCTGAAGACTGGGATCAGCATGGACAGTCTACCAGGGCCGCTGTCCATCCTGCTCTGTTGTCCCTTCAGTCATGACTTAATGCCTTTGTAGTCACCTAGACATCTTGATTTCCTCGGGTCTCCCATGCTGGCTCATATCTGATCCTCCAGCTCCATTAGAATGTTCCATAAATTCTCAGAGGAAAGATGTAGACACAAAAGGAACAATGTAATCTTGATCCTGGTGAGGTTCTTGTTGGCCAGAATTTGCAGGGACCCCTAAAAGTGTGAAATCAGTCTCCTGTCCACTCTATTACGAAGAGGCACCTGCCATAAACTGGGTGTAGCTCTTTGGAAATATCAAGATGGCAGAAGGCTAGGGAAGTAGACATTAGTGATTTTATTTTACATAGTAGGTTATTGATATCTGCTTCGGTTCCAGCCTCCAGGGTCCCACCTTACATTCCAGTCATGAATTTTCTCGGACTGTGAGCATGCTATGCAAGCCAAACAAATCCTTTCCTCCCCAAGCTGCTTTTGGCCATAGACAACCATGGGTGGCCTGATACTGCTGTACTGTACATGCTCACCATCCAGAGCATGAAGAATAGTGAGTGGTCCAGTTCAGAGCCCTCCACAAGTGCTCCACACACTGGGCCACGGGAACGGATGCTAAGTGTCCCAGCGGTCACACTGTCTTCAGGTAAAGACACATCCCCTTTCTAGGTATGGCACCACATATACACATACCCAGTGGATATTAGCTTCCACAGTATTCTGAAGTGACGGAAAATATACAAGCCTTGGATTGAGGGGAGACAGAACTGACACTGGGTGGAATCAAGGCAGGCACACAGGGAGGTCCAGCCCAACTTCTACTTGAGTGTATACATTCCATACAGAGGTGGCAGCAGCAGCACAGATCTGGAGTGTTGTTTTCCCAGCCCAAATTACCCTCAGTGCTATAAACACGTGCTCACAGCAACACAGCATTGCAATGTTTGTGTTAAAGATATTGACTGATGAAAAGGCATGGACCCCCAGAAGCTGCGGATAGCCTACCTACACAAGACCCGCACCAGATCAAGCCAGTCAACATTCCAGAATAGGTAAGGGAGGGGCCCACAAAGTCCCAACCCAAGAAGAGAAACTACTGCCACCTGATGCCTGCTCAGGGAGGGGGAGTCAGTTTTCTTCAGGTCACAGGTCAGTAATTGGCCTTAGCCCTCTGCACATACTGACAACACTAATTGGACTCAGTGGGTTGTGAAAAGAAGACATGAAGTAGGGGGTGGAATGTGGGAGGGGATTTGTGAGGGAGAGGAGGAGTGGGGGAGAATGGATATGATAATAATTCATCATATACTTCTATGAATTCTGAGAGACTATAAGAGTATAACATTTTTAAAAAGTAAATATTTTATCCAACCCTAAGGATCAGGGAAAATTGGATAAGGGAAAGGAAAGATTGTAAGAGTCAGACTGTTGCAAGACAGCATCTTCCACCTTGACGGGAAAGGACACCCATGAAATCTCAACAACATGGCTGCCTAAGCAGAACCCATATGATCACAATACCAGTCAACATGCCAATGGGGATGGGAGAAATGTTGCTAGTCCCCACCCTTAGCTGAAGAGCTATAGGAAATCAATGACCACAGAGAGATAGGGAATCAGTTTGCTCCAGGGACAAGGCTCCCTAAAGGTTATTCAACCCCAGCTGACAGCTCTAAAACCACTGTACAAATAAGTGATGCTAAAAGACCTCAATAGTGTGTGTGTATGTGTGTGTGTGTGCACGCACGCACCTGCATGTGTGTGTATGTGTGCACGTGTGTGTGTGCATGAATGTGTGTGCACATGTGCATGCATGTGTGTGTATGAAACAGTAATGACTAAAGAAGGGGTCATGAATTTGAGAGGTGATACAAGAACACAAGAGGAGCTGACATAGGGAGAGGGGTAGAAATTATCTGAATACAGCCCTCATTTATAAACATTCTAAAGAATAAAAATCTTTTTGTGATCCATTTACAAATTCTGTCTTACCATTTCTTTCCTTCTTTTCTTTGTTTCTTTCTTTATTTTGGCTATATGCAAAACTTTGAGAATACTGTGAGTTGGTGAGGATTTGAATTGTGCCTCTACTTTGTCGTTAAAGACAGGAACAAACCTTTAAGCTCATAAAGGCAGCAGCATGGAGGGACAGTGGCAGTGCCTGGGAGGTGTGTGGGCAGCTCTAGTGTGCTTTTGGGTTCTCCATTGGTTGTGGTTCTCAGACCTACCCTCAGAAAGCATACAGAATCCACACCCAGTACTTGGCACGAAACATGCTTAGGAAATGATTGCCGTGGTCTAACTTCCTGAATTGACCCATACAGATCCAGTTCCCTCACGACTGACAGAAGGTCACCTATCAGGTTATAGTATTCCAATACCTCTAGTCATTTTCTTTCTGGCGGGGCATCAGTTGACATCACAGCTTATGTCATGGATGCAGATTTTATATTCATAGTTTATTTTCACAAATGAGTATCAGATGCAATGATGGGCCCTTATCCTCTGAGGGAGGTGAAAGGATTGATATGAGTAAGATGTGATCAATAACTGAACCTCTCACCTATTGCTGACCTTTGGGGCTTGGTCTCCTGGCTTGTGAATTCCCCAAACAATCAGGAAGATATAGTCTAAAGGGACAGTACAAATCTTCCTATGGTCAAGCACGCCAGAGTGAGGAGTGTCTGTGTGTGTGTGTGCGTGTGTGTGTGTGTGTGTGTGTGGTGTGTGTGTGTGTGTGTGTGGTGTGCATCTGTAGTATTAACATGAGTGAGTCCTTTTGTTTGGGGGACATGCGGTCTTTTGTTGAGTTGGGAGAGAACTAGGAATATCCTAGGAATGAGGGTGCAGTCATTAGACTGAATTCACATCTTGTCAGGCCTCTGGATCAAGTCTGAGAATCCAGCCAAACAAAAAACAAAACAAAAAAAAAACCAAAAAACAAAAACCTAGCTGAGGGAGCTGAGACATCTATCCAAGGCAGAGATGTTTGGCTGCTCCCTCTGTGGGCCTCTGGGAGATCTTATCTGGTGCTAACCTCTCTTGTGCTCACAGGAGAAGTGAGAAATGAGAAATGGAAAGGTAGGGTATATTCAGACTTGGGACACAGCCAATCCTGGTAATTTAGGAACCCAAACTCTACTCTTTGTGGGGCTATTAGCTCTCAATATTATGGAGGAAGCTTTTCTATCCAGACAAATGAGAAATGAACACTCCCTCCTAATGGCAGGTAATAAGTCAACACGATTCTCTGCAGATCTACAGGCCAGCCCCCTGCCAATCTTGCAGAGAAAGTGACTGGTAGAAGGATGTTTTATCTCTTCTGCCTCCTTCTCTAGCACATGTTAATAAAAGTTCTATATAAAAGTGAGTGATGAAGGAGATTAATACTTTTATTTCCCACACATGCCAAAACCCATCTTTTCATCTTGAATTATCCAGTTAGAGTGTCTACACCTAACCACCCGAGTTAATTAACCTCATCATTGTCGAATAACCAATCCATCCACAGGGTCTATAACAGACTTCTGCCTCTTGTTAAGAAAGTCATCTATACAAACAAATGCAAAGCACTGGCCACCTGTGAGTTGAATAGTTCATATAGGCTCTTTCCTGATTTATTTCAGTCTGAGTCTTTCTTTGTGTCCCAGGATGGCTTCAAATTTGCAATTCTCCTGCCTTAGCTTCTCTAGTAGTGGATTTGCTTTGGTGTGCTCCACTGCATTCCTTTCTCTTTCCTGAAATGTTTTTCAATATCCATCATACACACACACACACACACACACACACAC
>LOEQ01001623.1:58077-93727 GCA_001685075.1 Bramus lutescens
TGCCTAGAATCCCCCAGTGAGGGGCTGGGGTGTGGCTCAGTGGTAGAGCTCTTGTGTAGCGTGTATGATCCTTGAATTACATTTCCAGATGTAACAAAAATGAAAAGAAGATGTGAAACTTGGTGAGTTAGAGGAATGAGAGGTTAGGAAGATCTCTAAAGCTTCCAAGGGCCTCTAGACCCATAGTCTGCACTCTAGCAGAGCATCTCTTGCTTGCTTTGGTTTCTTATTGGCCCGAGTGGCTTAAACCCTGGATATCTTTGACAGAAGACTCTCAGTGGTAGCTGAACACTGCCCAGGGGAGCCTGCATTTCATTTGTTCCTGGACTTGGCTGTTCTTGGCATAGCTTTGCACTTCTCAAGCCCCGCCTGTGTTAAACACCCAAGAAATTTAAGTCTTTCCACTAAATGGTCTACAAAGAAAAGAGCTCAATGTCCCTTCTGAAAGGTGTTCCCGGTGAAGCCGAAAGCTTGTTTCGGACTTTGCAGGTTCCTCAGCATGAACGGAATGGAGGCCACGTTGAGAATGGAGATGGCAGGAACTGAAATCTCCATCCTTTTCCACTGACCCAATTTGAGAAGTAGAAGTTGATCTGCAGACCACAGCATTTGCATGTACCTGTATCGTTAGGAATGTTATTCACAACTTCCAGCAGAGGAGCCAGGCATGGCTTTGCATCCAAAGCGACCATAATTGCCATGAAGAAACACCACCACACACTTTACTACCTGTGTGTGAGGGCACAGAGACACTAGATGCTGTCCCTAGTCCATGGTAGAAAGGAGTGGAAGTTGGCCAGGGGAAGCCTCTGATATCATCAGTTCTGCTGCCCTGGAGGACTGTGCAGGGACACGGGACACGGGTGTCCAGAGCCCCTTAACTGTATATGCTTGTCTGGGGTTCTTCTTCCGCTTACCAGTGGACAATGCAAACTACTAAGATCGTGTTTTTAATTTAAATATTATCAATGGGTGGTTCCTGAGCATGGGGTTTGATATACACACGTACATGCACACATGCACATCTTCATGGAACTACCATTCTGGTTGAGATGTAGGGCATGTCCTTGTCCTCCAGAACTCCAACATGACCCTTTCCTGCAGCTTCTGCCCACCACAGCGCTGGAGGCCTGTGTGCACACATGCTGCAGCGTGGTCTCCCTCCAGACTGTTTCAGCCAGTGCAGTCTATTGTTTTCATTGGCCGTACTGAACACATCAGCAATTTATTCTTTTTTTTGCTGCTGAGTAATAGGCCATTACATAGTCTAAACCCTTGCCTGTTTACCTACTCATGTTTTGGTGGGCAGGGATGTTGGAAAGAAGGAAGGAAAACCCAGTTCTGATTAGAATGAAACAATTCTTTCCTTGGACATTCTTGAATGCCTTGGACATTCTTGAAGTCAGGCATAGTTCTGGGCAGAGCGAAGGCAGCTGTGAAGGAAACCATAGCCAGACGGATCTGTGGGAAATGCATGCAGGTTGCAGACACCCAGACAAGGCCACTTTAGACTTTGTTAAGCTCACAAAGGCAACACTCTTAAGAAAACAAACCAAACATATCTTACTGTTGTTGTTGTTTTGAACAGAACTTTTTGTCTCCTCTATCTTCTTTGTCTTTTTTATTTGATATGATTATTTGATTTTGGAAACACTCTGAGTATATAATTCAGGTTAACCTCAAACTCAGCAATTCTCCTGCCTCAGTCACCTGTGTGTCAGGTCTATGATTGTGTTCCACTATGCCTGGTAGAGTCTGCTTATATAAAGTTTGCTAAAATTCTTATGAGTATCATGAATCTGGAAAAAACTATTAATATTTGCATAGTTTTGTGATTTTGTTCCTTAAAGAAAATATTCGCTAACCCTGACTCTGGAGGAGGCACACAGTACAGACCTTGTAATGGGCCCTTTCTCTCTTTGTTTGATTAAGTCTGTTCCCTACCAGCATATCATCTCTTGGCTTTACAGACATATTTGTGGTCACTCAATAGAGATTTTTTTCAAATATAAATAGAACGGAGAAACAGGTGCTATGAGATCTGAATTATTTCCTTCTAAAATTGATGTCACCCTCTCTTATTCAGGCTCACCAACAAATATCCTCAAAGAAAGCAAGCCCCCCCCTCTTTAAACATGGACATTATCTCTCTTGAGTCCCCACTTCTGCACTGTTGAGGGATGAAGAGGAAAGAGACATGGGGAGATGCTTTTACATTCTGTAATAAAGTAGTTCACGACACAATTAAAATGATGGAGCGGAAGGATAACGTGATAGGCTGAAGTTAAATAACCGAAGCTGATTCAGGAGGCCATCAGAATTAAATGCTTGACAGAATGGGCATAACAAATCCAAGATGGCCTCTCCACATTTCTGCTGTGAGGCAGAGTCGACCATTGATGTTTTCCAGGCAAATTTGTTGATAGATAAAACATTTTTATAGACTTTCAATTATTCCTTGTAGCCATCAGCTTTTAATTTTCTCTTTCTAGTTAATATACTTGTGTATAATTTAAACAGAAAACTGCTCTGTTTCATCATAAAAGATTTGCCTGTTACTGGGGCTGTGTAAATCGAGTGGACAGAGCGATATCCTTGAACCTTGTTTTTTGAGGCATTTGTTGACAACAACAGAAAGAAGATCACAGACGCCGCCAATAAGCGTGGACATCAATTATTTTTTAATTGTATAGGAGTACAGTACACTAATTAAAACTAGTATATCTTGCAATGCCAAAGGCAAAATTAATTATTAATTTTTATTAATATTCAGAAGTAGCACAAGGAATGCATTAATAAAGATTTGCTGGTTGTGACTGAGATCTTGTTTAGCTTTATATTTTAGGAAAAAAGACCAAGACGGGTGGTTTGCTGACTTGATGTGAATAGCAAAACTTGCATGCAAGGGATGATCTTCATTGAAATGTGCTTTTCAGAACAGACACTGAGCGATGGAGGTGAGATGCAGTGTCATGGGGACATTCCATGCAAACCCCCAAGGCTTGTCTATGATGCTTTGCCTTGACAACTCTGCAAGCACCTGTAAAATCGTTATTGTTGCCTTAGATGCATATGGGTTATTAAATTGGATATTTTACTTAAGCCATCTTGAGTTGACATTTAATAATTCATTTAGGAGCTATGCATATAATATTATCCACTGCTCCAAATTCAAGATGATTGCAATTAGCTTTGTGCACTAAAAAGATTTTGATAAGGCTACCCCCTCCTTTCTCCACTCTCCTTCCTTCTTCTTTTCCTCTGCCCTTCTCTTGGTCTCAGGCTCTCTGTCTGTCTGTCTGTCTGTCTGTCTGTCTGTCTGTCTGTCTCTATCTCCATCTCACAGTTTGAAGAAATCTCCATGGCACTCTTGTCCTAGCTGACAAAGATAGGCACACTTTTGTGGCATTTCAGCAGAGTTCCTTAAGCCTAGTTGAGCCCAGTCTTCAAATCATGGAGTGCCCAGATGGACATCAATTCTTCATTCCTTCTGTGTCTAGTGTGTATAGTCACTGAACTAGCTCAATACTGTGCACGTCAACTCCTTTCAGAAGGACCTTCACCTTCGTAAAGTCTATCTGTCTCAATATAAATAGCTCATGAAACCCCAGTTCTAAGCAGTGCCTTGATGGAAAGACTGCACAGAAGGGCAGGCTGTTCAGCCTCAAGCATTGATGTCTCCTCACGTGTGGCCATCCATCCCAGTGGGTTGAGTCATCAGGTCCATGTGCTCATTTGCCTCCCGAGTGGGGAACTTTCTGCATCACCCAGCTCGATCCTGTATGTTCTCAAATCATCAAGGGTGCAAAGGAAAGGGGCAGAGTGTTCACGGCTACAATGAAGCTGCACGCGTTTGTAGGCAAAACCGTACGGTACGGCATATGCACAGTTCTGCCTTCTCTTCACACCTCAGAACACAACAGGACTCCCCGTCAAGCACAAGCTGTCACTGCTCCCTGGGATGTCTCAGACGTGTACCCTCAGATCGGGAAATGTTCTTCTGAAAGACTGAAGGAGTGGGTAGGTGCACCTTGTGGCTGGCAACCTCTGACTGGACTCTGGGCCTAGGGTAAATATTGCCATACGTTCAGGACCAGCATGGGATGAGAGTGAGTGACTGCCTGGACTGTTGGTTCATCCCATCCAGTCAGAAAGAAGTTTGTTTCAGAACATCATGCTCTGTGAAGTCTCAGCTGCCTCTGGGTGATGTCACAGATTGGCAAATGACCCCCAACCCTGATTCCTAGCCCATTGAGTACACAATGGCCCATATCATGAGAAATTATTATCTTGCTTTTTAAGTTTTTTTATACCTGAAAAATCACATGTGTGGATATTAGAGTATCTGCCCACTGTAATTGAAACATTGTTAGTCAGAAGCAAAAGCTAATTCATTCACTCATTCAAACCACAAATACACCAGGTGGTGGTGGCATACGCCTTTAATCCCAGCACTTGGGAGGCAAAGGCAGGCAGATCTCTATGAGTTCAAGGCCAGCCTGGTCTACATCTACAAGAGCTATTTCCAGAACAGGATCCAAAGCTACAGAGAAACCCTGTTGAGAGAGAGAGAGAGAGAGAGAGAGAGAGATGGCTTCACCCTTGGGGTGAGTAGGAACAGTCTGAGACCCACGGGTGGCTGAGGTAGAAACAGTTGCCATTTCCTTAGCATTCTTTGAGTTTCTGACTGGGGTCATAGGGCAAGGGTGCTCTTTGCTTCATCCTCCACGTGGCAGCGACCCCTCCCAGCTCATCAAGGGCTCGTCTCTGCCTGAGCCTGTAGGAACTCTGTAGAGGAGTCTAAGGGATCCTGTGTGGACACTAAACCCTAGACAACCTAGACAACAGGTAACCTCCTACCTGGCATCTTAATCTCGCGGATTCTTGTATCCACCCCTCATTCCTTTGAGGATTCAGAGGCCCTGGCAAGAAGTTCAGAGCCTCCCGCAGTGGTACACAGATTGTTCCTTTGAAAGCTTCCAGAGTGATTGAGGTGGTTGCCTTGCACCAAGGCTTGACAGTTTTAAGCGCAGAGCATTCTGTTCTGCTGGGTCACTGGGAAGCAATTGCTCCCTCCTCTCTCCACACCCTACTTCCCATTGATCTAGTGTGGTAGATTATAGGCTCCGCCTCACTGTGTGATAAAATAGTAGTTTTCGCCAAACAATTAGAGCAGTGGGGACCCCTCAGTGGATACAAGAGGCCAAGCTTGGTTGTTGTGCCTTAGAAACCTTCATCCCTGAGGTTTGTCCAGCCGAGTAATCCAAACCGCTGATTCTCTGTCTACTTTGATATCCATCACCCCAACTCTTCTGTGACGAAGGTGTGCTGCTTAGTTTTATGTCAACTTTATATAAACTAGAGTCACTGGGAAGAGGGAACTTCACCACCAGACTGGCTTGGAGGCAAGCCTGTGGGGCATTTTCTTGGTGTATGATTGATGTGGGAGGGCCCAGCTCATTGTGGGCAGTGCCACCCCTGGGCTTGTGGTCCTGGTGTTACTAGAAAGCAGACTGAATAAGTGGTAAGGAGCAAGCCAGTAAGCGGTGTCCCTCCAAGGCCTCTACTTACCTTCTGCTTCCAGGCTCCTGCCCTGAATTCCCTGGATAGTGGACTCCAAACTGTAAGACAAAATAAACTTTTTTCTTGTCAAGTTGCTTTTGGTCATGGTCTTAGTCATGGTTTCTATTGCTGTGAAGAGATGCCATAACCATGGCAACTCTTATAAGGGAAAACATTTAATTGGAGCTTGCTTACAATCCAAATGTTTAGTCCATCATTGTTGTGGCAGGAAATGTGGTGGCATGTAGGCAGATGTGGAGCTGATGGTGCTAGAAAAGTTGAGAGCTCTACATCTGGACCCATAGGCAGCAGGAAGAGACTAAGACATGCTGGGCCTATCTTGAGCATCTGAAACCTCAAAGTTCACCCCCAGTGATACACTTCCTCCAACAAGGCCACACCTCCTAATAGCACCAACCCCTAAGGGCCTATGGGGGCCATTTTCTTTCAAACCTTCACAGTCAACTGTGCTTTATAAGACATCATGGATACATTTCTCTCGCTTTCTAAGTTTCAGTATCTTTAACTGTAAGATGTGGAAACAGGATGTGGCCCTTCAGATGGTTGTGATAGTCCAGTGGATGGAAGGCATCCAGCACCGTGGCTAGTTTACAGGAAGAGCTGGTCATCATCTTATTCTCCATCAAGTGGCCTTGGTTTGCAAGGTGGAGCCCTGTCAGACACTCGAGGGTGTCCTCCCTTTAGCAGATGTGAGTCCTGCTCAGTGAATCACGGCCTCTCGTCTGTGCTCACAGCTATGTGGTGGTGACTCCCTAAACAGTTCCGAGAGAGTTGTTTTCATAAATCATGTTTACATGGTGCTGGGGTCTTGTTTACTGGATTAAGACAAGTTAAGGACGTCAGGATCCATGTCTTCAGGGACAGGAGGAAGAGGGAGATGTTCTGGGGAGTTGTTTGGTATACACAAAGGTGGGAATGGATCCAAGAGTCTAGCTTTAAAGTTAAAAGCAGGAGTGTTCCACCATGTGACAGTCACCCCCCTACCCTGCCTCCAAGCAGAACTGGGTATGGCCTTTTTCTCCCACATTCTAAAGTTGTCCAAGTCCCCAGGATCCTTAGCGTGATTCTGTCAAGAGCTTGTGTTGGGAGTAACTTCAGCTCCTAACCCTCAACCCAGAGGATATCCTATTGGCAGTGGTTGGACAGAGAGAGCAAAGTGAACTGAGTTAGATATCTGTTAGGAGTTGTATGCTGTCAGCAGGGCTTCACTGTGCTGGCTGAATGCTCAGGCTCAGCAGGAGATGGACAAGTTCCTTCACCATGGAGATGTGGTACCTTACTTTGCGGCACATCGCGTGAGCCAGACAGGCCCCAAAGCTGCAATGTCTATTGCGCACTCTTGAGTAGGCAGAACTTGTCAGTGTGTGTGGATCTCTTCCGTCTCCAGAAAGGTACTGAAGCAGGCTGCAGCCAGTGGACATTCATCTCTAACGCACGACTGCTGCTTTTGGCTTTTAAATGTCAAATGGCTCCACTTTGGATATATACTTACACACACAAATCCCTAGAATTTTGTGGAGTTCCCAAGCTGATTTTTATGATTCTTGGCTTAGTTTCTTGAGTGTTGGGATTACAAGCATGCATTAACCTGTGTGGTCTCTGGTTGGTTGATTTATTTTCTGTAATGGATTTGAACCTAGGACCTTGCACACATTAGATAAGCATTCTACTACCAAGCTACCCTGATAGCTCACTCTTACTTTTATTTGGAAACATGGTTTCCTTAAGTTGTTCAGTCTGGTCTTGGATGAATTCTGTTTTCCAAGCATCCTTCAGTTTGTGATTCTACTGCCTCAGCATCCCAAGTAGCTGTGGTGGTAGGAGTTAGTACTGTGTTCAGCTCCTAGTTTGTTTTGCTAAAATATGTTCACCTCCTTTGTAAAACTTCCCTGTAGATTCCAGAACATTCCACTTCTATTCCCTGTGTACGCCTCTGGGGCAGCACCCAGTCTTGTCCTCACTAGTGACCCTGAGCACTGGGGACAGGTACACATCCTTCACTTTATATCTCTGGTGACTGATTGGCTTGAGAGTGGTTTCTGGAAGCTGTGGGTTTGAGCTAATGCAGCTCATTCTTCTTGGTGAATTATGGGAGCGGGCACTGATCACAGTGACACTCAGGTGAGTAGACCAGCTGGAGCCTTTTGTACAGTTGAGCTGGTACTCAGACTAAGGGGAGTACATATCTGCTCACTGAGGAGACATTGCAGAGTTCTCGCTCATTCATTTATTGATAAATATTTGCTGGATAACTACCACATTCAAGGTCCTGCCACTGGCATCAGCACTGAGCTTTTGGTCCTAGTATTACTGGTACATTCTAGGCATTCATATACAGACCCACCAATGAACAAGAAGGAAACATTGTGGACCTTAAGTCCTAACAAAAAGCAAACCACCATTCAAGTCACACTGTGAAAAGTGTTGGGTTACAGGGGCTACAACATGGGCTGAGCCCTGCAATGTTAACTGCACAATTAAAGGACCCCACATTGACAGTGATATTTGAGCAAAAGGCATCAAGAAGGAACCAACTCAGCAGGTGACTTGCAAAGAACGTTCTAATCAGAAGCAGTGCTACATACAAAGACTCCAAGAATGAATAAAGAAAGTTTGTTAGATAGAGGGAAAACAAGAGGGTGTTGAAAATTAGATCTAAAAAAAAATGAGAGATAAAGAGTACCATAGTGGTAAATAAATGAACAATGCTAAAGCATTTATTATTTTTTGATGCAAAAAACTTTAAAGGATAGTGGGTGTAGATACAGATTAGATACATAGATAGATAAATAGATAACAATAGGATAGATAATAGGATGCTTATATAAAGACATAAACAGATAATAGCATGGATAAACAAATAGAATAGAATGAATGGTTAGGCAGATCAATAGACAGATATACATACACACATACAGACAGACAGACAGACAGATAGATGAATAGATTGATAATAGGATAATAATGATATACAGATAGGTAGATAGTATGAAGGTTAGATATATGATGTTTGGATAGACAAATAGTTAAAAAAATAGATAATAGTGTGGATGTATGAATAGATAGATAGACAACAGGATAGGTGGATATATAATACAAGGAGGTAGGTAGTTAGACAGACAAACAGATAGGTGGATAATTGATTGATTGATAGATAGAAATTATAGGATATATAATAGATATTTGCATAGCTCAAAGCATTTGTGGAATTCATTTGTATAGACTACTAATAAAAGGAATGGAGAACGAAAGAGGATTCCAAAGTTCTCGGAATGCACATGGGGCAGCCTCATAGAAAGTGGACATAGCACGTGGGAAGGTGGATGCATGGCAAACCCTGAAAACTCAGAACCAAATGAACAGGACATTTCACCTAACAACCCAACTTCCTAAACTGTCTTATGAGGACTAATCTTCATTGTCACTTGGTTGAGGTAACTAGGATGAGAGAACTCAGTTGATGAATTGCCTACATCAGATTGGTCCTAGGGATGCCTATATGGCATTGTCTTGATGGTTGATTAATGTGGGAGGGCCCAGCCCACCATTGACTGTGTCAAAAGCCTTGGCAGGTGGTCCTGGGGTGTATAAGGTGACTGAAGGGGAGTCTGGGGACAAGCAAGCAAAAAACATTCCTCCATGCTCCCTGACTGCAGGTTTCTGCTCTAAGTTTCTGCCATGACTCCCCTCAATGATGGATGTAGCACAAAATAAACCTTTTCCTCCCCATGTTGCTTTTGGTCATTGTATTTATCACAGCAATAGAAAAGCAAGCTACAACAATCCTCAAATGATTTAAAGAAGAAAGTAAGTGAGGCAAAAGAATAAATGGTAGAAATATGAGCCAATTGGGAAAAAAAACAGAAAAAGTCTAAATCTTGGGTTTAGGTTGAAGCTTGGCAGGGAAGAGAGAAGTGTTAATGGTTTTTAGGAATCTGCTGAGGTCAAGTCAAAATAAGAGCAGGAAGCCTTGCCTCTCAGGATCTGAGGTCATGATAAACATTTACAGGAACCAAGGAAGGAGCAGGTTGGTAAGAAGCAGCTGTAATCTGGTGAGTCTTCATCCTGGCTGTTTCCTTGTTGTAATTACATGTATAAATATATTCCCTGAAATATTTCTGGAAACTGATCAAAACTCTGAATATCAAGAAGAATGTCAATTTCAGCAGAAAAAGCAAAATCAAGCAAAAGACAAAAATAATCCTATATGGAGAAACATATGAATGTAAGCCCAATTTGCAAGTACATTTTGATGCACTATTAGGAGTTCAGCCAATGTCAGTAGGGAATAAAAACATGAAAGGAAATTCTCCATGTTTATAGTGTTTTCCTTAAATTTGATAAAGATTGATGCATGGGATAGCTGATGCTTTTAATGTTTAAATTTTCAAAGTGATGCCTTGGAATAGTAAAATGTATTGTATTAAGGGCTGGAGAGATGGCACAGTGGTTAAAAGCACTTGATGCTTTTCCGGAGGACTCAGGTTGGCTTCCCAGCCATATGGTGGCTCACAACTGCCTATAAGTCCACTTTCTTAGGATTTTAAGTTCTCTTCTAGCATTCACAACCTCCATACACACTGAGATGAACAGATATACATGTAGGCAATCACCATACACACACACACACACACACACACATGCACACACATATGTTTGACATTTGTCTTCAGTGATCATTTAAAACTATCTTTTAAAAAATAGTTTTGATTTTCAAATATCTGTATCAAGTGGAGGAGGTTTGTGGATGTTATAGGAAAATATTTACATGTAATTATGTACCTTACCAAAAAGAGTTTTTGCAAAAAACACAGAATAATATGAACTAAGGAACTGTGATGAAGTATTTGGGGTTCTGAGTACCAAAAATGAGGTCTTTATAAGAAACTTACTTTAAAAATAAATATACAAATAACTCTAAATAAAAGCATAAGGAAAAGTATATCACATGAAAGCAAATATCCTAGAAAAATGGGACATGATTTATTTCATCAGAATATTCAAATCCTAAAGAGAAAAATACAGTTGGAGATTTCAATACTTTCTTGTAAATTGATGGGAAAATGTAAAATATATAAGAACACAGAAATCCTGAATCAGGAAATGGGACCTAAATGATATTTTGTTTTAAATATGGGGAATGCTTTATTTATCATATTTTCTTTTGCTCTTCATCTTTTTTGTTTTTTTAAATTTTAGGAAAACATCTTGAAATTTTTATCCTTTTAGTTTTTAAAAAACTTATCTTAAATGTTATTGTAAAAGCATTGTAAACAAAAATCATATTGTGGTTATGTGCACAAGAGTGCCTATGCCTGCAAAGACCAGAAGAGGGCGTCAGAGCCTGGAGCTGGAATTACAGGCAGTAGTAGCGAGCTAACCGACACCATGCTTTGAACTGAACCCAGGTCCTCTGAAAGCAGTAAGTGCTGTTAAACACTGAGCCATTTTTCCATCCCCTAAAATAATAAACTTTATTATCCCAAGGTATCATTTGAAAAGGTAAAACATCCCAAATTTTCCTATATACCAATCTTTATCAATGTAAAAAAATATAGAGAATTTCCTACGTTTTTTTTAAACTATTGAGCTGTCTTTCCACTCCTTGACATTTCTTAAACATTTGTCCAACAGGCACAAAATACATGTTCTTTTTTGTTGCACATTGGGAGTTCACCATAAGAAACATTCTGGGTCATTAAAAAAAAAAAACAACTGTGGTTGCATTTTTTTCTTTTAAAGGGGTTTGAATTAATCCCATAAGATGTATTTCCAATTAAACATAAATCAATCATTCAAAAAGTAAGGTGAAAATCCAAAAATTATTTGGAGAGAAATTGCTTTGGGGAATTTCATGGGTGGAAAGGAAAAACAAGAGACAACCCAAACTGAATGAGTATGAAAACATGACATATCTCATCACCTTAGGAGCAGCTAAAGCAGTTTGGTAGAGGAAAATATATACCCCTAAATGTTTATTGTCAGGTAAAAGAAAAATATCTAAAATAAAATTAACAACTCATCTGTTAAGAAGCTAGACAAAAATAAAAACAAATTAAACCCCAACAAAGAGAAGAAAACAGAAATCAATAAAAATAGAAATATGCAAATTGTAGGGAGGTAAACCCAGAGACTTTAAAGTGCTCAAGTTGAGTAGAGTTAGACAGTTACAGCTCTACACAGTAAAAGGGAAGACATAGATGAATGGACAGAGAATCAAAGATTAGGATGGGAAGACAGCCCACAGCAGAGTGCTTGCTGCTTTTCCAGAGGGCTGGAGTCCGGATTCTGGCAACAGCTTCAGGAAGCTCATGCTGCTTACAGCTTCAACTTCAAGGGATCCAATGGGGCCAACACCCTTCCATAGCCTCTGATGGTGTGGCTCCCACTTGCACAGAACCACACACAGGCACACATAAATACAAAAGCAAGAAGGGTAAATTAAAGGAAAGCTCAAATACAGGAAGAGGGACAAGATGCTGGGGTAATTATAACAGTCACATGGTGTCAGCATGTGCAAGTGATAAGTGTAAGCTAATAAACATTGTATCTGATAAAATCACTCTTAATGCATTGAATCATCCAGTGGTATGCCCATGCACTACTATACCAATGCTCAAAAAGTCTAATGGGACTGGGCTTTTTCTCTCTAGTGGGAATAAATTGTAGCCATTTTGCTAAGTAGCACATGATGCAGTTAGCTTGTGCTCAGAAGCCAGATGACATGCTGCACACACACGAGAGAGAGAGAGAGAGAGAGAGAGNNNGAGAGAGAGAGAGAGAGAGAGAGAGAGAGAGAGAGAGAGAGAGAGAGCAAGTTTAGGACTAGAGAGGTTGTTATGGGCTTGATGTACAAGACAAGGCCCTGAGTCTTATTCCCATCACTACCCTATCAAAACCCTACGTGTGGGCCAGGCATGGTGGTCCACGCCCTAATTAACTCCAGCACTGGGAAGGCAGAGGCAGGCATATCTCGGTGAGTTCAAGGCCATACTGGTCTAGAGAGTTCCAGGTTGGCCAAGACTACACAGGGAGACACTATTAGAAAAAAAATAACAAAAACAGAAACCCTACCACAAACAGATATATAGGATTTAAATTTATGATTATAAATATATTCACAGTCATAGTTTAATGGATTTGTATACAAGTATTTAAAGCTTATGTGTACACAGGACAATAACATGTTTACATTGCAATCCATTAATGGTAAGGATGGTAAGGGCTGCCATCCATAGTGTGTAAATTACTATTTTTCCCTCTGTTCCCCTTGATAGTTCCCATAACCTCCCAGCCCTCCTCCCCTTCTCCTCTCCTCCCCTCCTCCTCCCCTCTTCTTCCTCCCCTCCTCTTCATTCTCCCCTCCCATCCTCCTCCCCACTTCCTCCTCCTCCCTTCCCCTCCTCTTCTTCTCTTCTTCTTCCCCATCCTTTCCTCCTCTTTTCCCTTCCTCCTCCTCTGCTTCTTCCCCTCCCCCTCCTTCCCTCCGCTTTCCCTCTCCCTCCTCCTCCTTGTCTTCTTCCTCTTCAACAGAGGCTCCTGTTACTTTGTTGTTTCTGTGATGGGACCCAGCTGTTCCCTTCAGCTGGCAGCTGGAGCAGAGATTTTATCTACCCTTGTTTTCATTGCAGGCTTATACAGCAAGCTCCACAATTTCAAGGGGACGGAGAGTGACCTTTTTGTCTTCCAGATGGGCAAGATGAGGATCTAACACTAGGACACCACTGAGTCCTAGGGCCCATGCTGTCTATCCATGCCTCTCTGATACCCCTTTGCTGATTTTCAAGAGCCCAGACTTTTGGAGTGGTAGCTGGGATCTTGGCATGAAGATCCTATGAAGCCATTGTCTGCTCTGTTCTCTGTTTCCCAACCTTGTGATAAGAATATCCTAAAAATTGGATTCTTCTATTAAAAAAAGAATCCCCGTGTGGGCTCTGGAGTTTCTGCCTCAAATTCTCTTTGGCAGCTTCACAGTTTTAAAAATACTTGAATGTGTCTTTTACATCATTTCTCATCCTCTTTGTCAAGCATCACTTTTCCCTGGTGCCTCCTTGGGAGCACCTTCCACCTCCTGGAGCAATGCCCCTTTTCTCCCTTCCTCTCCCCAGTCTTCACTTTCTCCATGCCTACTCTGCACACCGGCTTCCTTTCAAACTCCATGCTTGAATTTATTCTCTTTGAGCTGGAAGTCTGAGGAAAGGACTTAAGCCCCTTTCTTCTTTCCCTTCCTAATCCTGAATTAGATTGGAAAGCTTAAGACCAAAATATCTTAAAAAGAATCTGTATCCTGGCCTTCCTGGGCAGGTCCATCAGCTGAACCATGACACCATGAGGACCTTCTGTGGGCTATGTGCAAAACACCATAAAGTCATATGTAGACTGACCTTGGGATGACCTACATATTTGCTCATCACAACCCTGAATCTACTGATAATGGTCACCACTAACTTGTTCAAAAGTTCTGCCTTACCTTTCTGTTGCTGTGATATGCACCATGACCGATAGCAACTTGTGGGTTTATTTGGACTTACACTCTCAGAGGCTAAGAGTCCATTATGGTGGGGAGGCGAGGAAACAAGCAGCAGGCTTGGTAGCAGAAGGAGTAAGCTGGGAGCTCACAGCCTCTACTGCAAGCGTGAAGCCTGGGAAGAGACAGGAGGCTTTAAACTCTCAGAGCCCATCTCCAAGGACTAAAGTATTTCATTCACCAGGACCACACCATCTAAACCTCCTGAAATAGTACCGCCCACTGAAGACCAAGTGTTCAGATACCTGAGTCTATGGGGGGCTTTCTCATTCAAACCACCAAAACCAGCTCATCCCCTTCAATGGTACAGGAAATCAAGCTTAGGACTTTGTACATGTTAGGTAATTGTCCTACCCCTGAGCTGTATTCTCACCCCCCCCACTTTGATTTGTATATTTATTCCCTTTTAATCTCATTCTTTCCTCCTCCAATAGAAAACCATACTGTTCATTGTTTATTGCCCCATTAGTGTGTATTCTTGATGAGTATATGTTGGTGTATGTTATGATAGTGTACACAAATTTTAATTTGTATGAATGCTAAGATCTTTATTGCTGTGTTCCATACTCATTTCTTTGAATGGCTGCACAGTCTCACATTTTATTCATCCTCTCAGAACCAGATACACATGCCTCTCAGCTAGTACTGTGGCTTATGTCCACATGTCCCTTTGGCAGGCCATGATGACTTGTTAGAGAGTCTGGTCTCATGGCCTACAGTATATAAGACAGCGTGACACTGAGATGTCTTCGTGAGACCAAGGAAGTCCCGATCCTAAGGTGGTGGATCTCACAGGATGAATAGAATTGCCTTATCCAAAGTCCGTGTCCCCGTGGGTGGGACAAAGCCAATGGCTCTGAAGGGCCATCACAAGTCCAGAGCTCCTGTAGGATAGAGTAGTACCTGAGATCTTGTGATGGTGTTGTGGTTCACCTTCTATTGACTTTATTTTTCTGGATAATTTTCTGTGTGTGTTGTTGAGAATGTGAATTGGCTTTTTAGGGAACCAGCCTGCATTATGGACAACTTATGCATTAGTTTGCCTCCCTGATGGAAGCTGTCCTTCAGGCTGGGTGCACCAGCCCCTGCCTTCAGCACAGCGCAAGCATCCGCTGATCCCTTATCCCTGTGAACAACTGCGGTTGTCTACCACAGTGTTTATTCCCTGTGTTTTGTTTGTGTCCTGATTTTAATGCAGGGTTTCCTATATCAAGACTGGCCTTGAGTTCATGATGGTCCTTCCTCATCTCCCAGAATGGTGGGGTTACAGATGAGTGCCACTGTGCCTGGCATAGGCTGTCCAGTTTCTGTCATGACTATTAGCTCTAAAGTGACATCATTCATATTTTAATTTGCATTTCTTTCTGATGGCTCATAATTTTTTAGTGTATATGTATTTACTAGCTTGTAATGTTTTCTCTTGCTATAAATTACCTGAAAACATACTTTTTTGGTCCTTTTTCTCCAGGGATGACTGCCTAGGTATTATTTCTTTTGCTCAACTTATTATCTTTATCTAAAGTGTCCTTCACTGAACCATAAAATTCAAGGATCAGGGGATTGAAGGTGTCTGTGTTTTGCTTGTGATTTGAGTTTTTTCTTATTTACAGTGAATTTAATTTTGTGCAGAGTAACAGCTCTCATGATACCATTTGGAATTTCTGGACATTCTTAGACTGGTTGTTCCATTTGGTACAGGTTCATCTCACCTACACACAATGATGGCATGGACCCTTCCTTCCCAATCTCTTTTCTTCCCCCTTTCTTTTTGGGTGTTGGCCTCAAGGACAATCCAGTCTGCGTCCTAATTTTTATTACTCAATAGCAAAGTGAAGCATAAATGCCTGATATTTTTATCTTGTAAAAAAAGTTTGATTTCTAATTATGCACTGTGAGTTTCCTTAACTCAGCCATGCAGGCCGGCAGAGTGATAAATGGATGCATAGCTGTGTTTCTCAGTCATTTCCATCTATCTGATGCTTCTATACCAATGACTGTACAAAATTGACCTCTCTCCCCAACTTGAATGAAGGTCTGAAGAGTCGTCCTGTTTCTGCTTGCTTTGTTGGGTCTCCTCCATCACCATAATAGTGTATCAGAGGATAAGAGGCACAAGGAAGTAAACCACCTCTGTCTGGTCCAGTCAAACTTGCAGGCAAGGAGCCAGTGACAGGGGAGTAGCCCAGCCAAGCTCATCAGTACCCACAAAACCTTCCGACAAACCCCATTTCTGCATGTGCTGAGGTTACTGCAGTGAGTAGGATTAGTTACACAGAAATCTCCTCTTTGGCGTGTGTCACATGATAACCATCCCAGCCACTAAAACCAACAGCCTTTGAATCCCTTGCTTTTCTCATTGCTCTGACCAAATCCCTGGCAAAAGCAGCAGTGTGAGAGGAAGGGTGTGTGCTGGCTTCCAGGCGAATGCTATGCCGTCTACTGTGGCAGGGATGGAATGAGGGTGGAGGCAGCTGGGTCTAGGGTAGCAGGGGCTTGCAGCGTAGCTTGGGACGTCTTGGAGTCTCGGGAAGCGAAGAGCTTGGGTCAGAAAACAGAAACCCAATGCAATCTCTCCCATGCCCACTCTCACCCTGGCCACACTCTTCATCCAGCAAAACCTCATCTCCCAAAGTTCCACGACCTCACTGAACTGTACCAGCATCTGCCTTCGTCTCCAGATTCAAGCTGTAAGACCTTTGCACCTGGACCCCAATATCTCAGTACGCAGTACATTGAGGGGACCCTCTCAGGCACCATTGCCAGCATAGGTCAGAAATAACACTAAGACTCATTAGGGACCTCAGTGAAAGTGCCAGGGAGTTCACAAGGCTGAGTCTCCAGAGGCACTGAAGAGTTGACCGTCAAATTTTGCCTCAATAAAAAAGACCCTCAAATAAATAATCAAAAACCATCTGTGCTTCAAAAGCCTGCTGGAATAAAATAAATCTCCCGTGATTCTCCAATCAAGAGTGTCACCGGGCTTGCCCACCTGGTGACTTCCACCCCTAGCACAGAACAGTTCTAGGCACAACTGTCACCTGTGTGAACCTCCAGTTTCCAGGATCATCTTGGGGCTCTGTAGGCTTGGGTTCCCAGTGATCTGTTCTGCTGGAACCTTGGCAAAGGACAGTGATGGAGGTGTCAGCAGAAGCAGCAGCCACCCAGTTGGCAAGCCCCGTGACACTCTTGACTGGAGAATCACCCACGATTTATTTTATTTTATTTTACTAATTCCTATTGTTGTCCACTTCCTGGTTTTGCTGCTTCTCTAGAAGGCCTGGGTATCAATTTTAGCTGAAAATGCTGTAAAAACAAAAAGGTAATGCCACTTCCCACACTGTTCCAAAAGGTTTTTAAGTGGAAAAAGGTATTTAGTATTTTTAATAAGCATCTTCAATACTATTGAGTTGGTTTCTTTGTTCATATCACAAGATTAATTATGCTGTCAGACACTTTCAAGGCCTGCTTAACAAAGATTCAGCGATATAATGGTTTGCTTTGCACTGCCTTTTTTCTGCATAGCAATCACAATCAGCATTAGACAATTTAAAACCCTTTCACCAGCCGGAAGTTCTGAAGAGCCTTTTAATCAACAAAAGTAATTTTGCAAACAACTAGATACAGCATTTTTCATATTAACTAACTTGCATTTAAACTCTGCAGGCTTGATTCTTGCCGGCCTCTTATTTCAGGAAACTGGGTTATACGCCCGTGGCCTAGAATTCGCAAGTAGGGGGGATCTGTAGCACACTGTCTGCCCTGGGTACCCCTGAATTCTCATGTCTTGTTACCTCCTTCTGCGTTTGAAAAAGATAGGATTGGTGCTTCGGTGTAATTCATTCATTTTAATTATCTTGTAATATGCATATCTTGTCTGATCAATTAATTCTTTTTTTTTTTTAATTTGGTTGCCCAGAGAGCTTCAACTGCATTGGTGTTAGTATACTGTAGCCTTCTGCAGCTTCATTTTATTTGCATATGCCTTGGATTTAAAATTTCAGTGAAGACCACTCCTGAGAGTCTAAAACACAATTGTTTTGTTTGGTTGGTGGGTGGGTAGGTTTTGAAGTGAAGTCTTGCTTTATATCCCAGACTGGACTTGAACTCACAATCCTCCTGGATTTTGGGATTAGAAATATGTGTCACCATGTCCATTTTCTTTTCTTTTCTTTTTTTCTTTTTCTTTTCTTTTTTGAGATTGGCGATAGCCGGGTTGTGCGTTGAGTGCCCTGCGCATGCGCAGACAGCCCTAGTTAATATGTGAGCATTTGAAGCTCTATAGTTGAAAGATGGCTTCTCTGGAGGCAGAAGCAGGGAGGCACATTTAATGTTTTTTAATATACATATCGGGCACATTTAAAAAATGTAACTAACCTGTTAATGACACCTTTAAAACATTCATTTAATAAAAAAGGGAGGAGGGCAAGAAAATAAGGCCCAACCAGCAGCAGTAATTTGTGGCGTTGCTCTGTGTAGTAATTAGCCAAGTGCAGGAGCGATTCCTGCACCCCAAACCTCCTTGTCTTCGACACTATTTCAACCCCGGCGAGAAGTGACCCAGGGATCTGGAGCCACAGGACAAGAGGAGCAAGTCCTGTCACGAGCAATAACAGGGTCAGGAGACACGACTAATGAAGTCATAGCAACTGGTGCGCAGAGCCAATCAGAAGAGGCGCCAATCTGTAAATGAGGATGTAATTAGCAGAAAAAATAACATGCTTTGGTTGAATTCGAGGGGAGCCTGTAATGACTGGATATTGAGAAAGATTCCGAAAGATTAGAGCAAACATTATGCAACAAAGAATACCTAATTAGGGGAAAAAAGTGAATATGCCTTAATTAGAGGGAAATACATGATTGAAAGATGCAGAGCTGTCTTTTAATATGAATGTAGCAATGAAGGTTAGCGCATTGCCCCAGCTTGGGCTCTGCAAATTAGCGGGACCCGCACACTCACATCTCTCTGCAAATGTTACCTCTCTGCAAAGAGGCAGAGGAAGGGAGACTCCTGTCTATCCTTTGCCCTTTTTGAACGGAGGGCACCTCACTTGGCACCCAACAGTTCCACCTCCTGAAGCATAGGCATAGCATTTAAGATGCAGAAATCATCAAAGAAACGTAAGCATCCAGCACCTGGGTACTTGGCTTTACCTTTGATCACTCACTGCCTTTGCGATGTGCCATCAGCAAGGCGTGCTTTTTCATATAGGGTATTTTAACAGAGCCCTCCCCCTTTAAAACCAGTCCAAGTAGGTCTGGCCTGTCACCCCAGCAGGGGTCCTGGGAGGTTTTGTGACTCACGACAATGAGATGTTCCCAGCAGCCCTTCCTGTAGTGTAGCCGATATTGAGGAGTGTAAATAGCGCTATTTTTTCCT
Organism: Bramus lutescens; assembly: GCA_001685075.1. Lineage (NCBI taxonomy): Eukaryota > Metazoa > Chordata > Mammalia > Rodentia > Cricetidae > Bramus > Bramus lutescens. The sequence continues at coordinate 77,565 of LOEQ01001623.1, forward strand.
CTACCAGACAAACTACATGTTCTTTCAATTCCTCTCTTTTCCCCCAAACTATTCTGAGTATTGATTTTCATTTATTTCATACGATTCTTAATTGTCATCATTAGCTATCTATGCCACAGCCCCCTGCTTAAATATATGCTGTCAATTTTGAAGCATATTTATAGATTAATTTAAATGCGTTTTTAAATTTATGGCCCCATACCTTTGGTATGTTGGTAACATTAAAATACTTATGGTACAGAATTTTTTAATTAAAACTATTCATCAAATAACGTCCAGGTAGCAAGCATCTCCCTGTTTGCGGTGGGGGTTCTGGCAGCCAGAGCAAGCAAAATAATAGGTCAATTAAAAAAAATCTAAAGATAGCGTTTTCAAAGACCCAGTTGTTTAATGAGCATTTGCCAACGGATCCCCCAAATTAAATTATGATCCTGAATTTTAGTTATGGGAGTCAGAGCTGTGTCTGGCAGGAGAAGAGCGAGAGAGGCCGTGGAAGAGGCCGTGGAAGAGAGATTCTTTCTGCCCCACTATTCACAAGCGGGCTTGGCTTCTGGACGTGAGGTGGACAGGGACACCTTTAGGGGAACTGGCACCCTGGAATGGGAACATTAAAGCCGCCGCAGACGGGTTGCTTTATTTTGTTCATCTTTACCTCTTAAAAACCCTCTACCCCTCCCTGGCAAGCTTCCTTGGGAGATGGCTCCGGAAGGAAGGAGTTCTTGTCTCCTGGTCCAGCAGGAGACCCACAGGAAGTAGACTGTAGCTGATGGTTTTCCCACGCGGTGCGGCTCCGCGCTGAAACCAAGGTTGCCTCTATAGAATGCACAACATTGAGCCTTGCAGATCACTCAGGAGGTGCAAGCGTGCAGTTAATGTAATGGAAATGCCACGCAGCACACCAAAATGAGGTATGGGGCACCATGCCTACGTCCGGAAATAACAGAGAGCTAGGTGAGAAAGACTGTCGCCCGTCCTTGGGCTTGTCTAGGCAGGGCAGAACCATCGTCTCAAGAATTCCTTAACTGCCCTGTCTTCTGTGGTTTTGAGTTTGCCTTAATTCTTAGAGTTTTCTCTTACTTTCTGCAGTATTGTTTTTCTTTTTTTAAGTAGTGGCTCATATACCCAAGGTCCCAATTTAAAAAAAAAATAATTTTTTAGCATTAAAAAAACCCCACATTTCTCAGTATGCAAGAGACGAAAGCAGCAGATTGTAAGTATGGGAGCAGCCTGGTCTACACAGACAGATTCTTTCTCAAACCCTTATCAAAATGTATGTAATATGTAATGAACATGATAAAATAAAATATTAGATTTCTAGAGCAATAGATACTACAATAATCTTCTGGTTGCTACGTACACAAACAAAAATATTTTTTCTTAAAAAGCAATGATGCTTTTCATCAGCATCTCCTTCTTTTTCTTTCTCTGCGCCACTTTCATTTTTAACATTTATTTTATGTGTTTTAGACGCCCATTCATGAGTACTATATTTACATCTCTTCTGCCCCACAAATGACTCCCAACTCCTTCCATGTGGTCCTCTGCCTTTCAACCTCATGACTTCTAATTGTTATTGTTATATAGGCACGAATATAAACAGAATCTGCTTAGTCCATTTTGTGTTGCTCATGTGTATGTGTGCCCAGGGATAACACTTGGTATTAGCTGATCTGTCAGAGGGTTCCCCTGGAGAAGACTGCCATTCCCTCTTTAGCAGCCAATAATTGCCTACAGCTCTTCATCAAAGGGATGACTTTGTGAGACTCTCAATGCCCATGCTAGGTCATCAGGGGGTGTCATTGTTCAGGTCTTGTTAAGAGTCCATGGGTGTAGCTTCCCTGTAACATATAGAAGACATTCTCTCTGGAGAAGTACCAGTACTCTGGTTCAGACACCCTTTCTGTCCCCTTTGCAGCGATGCTCCCTGAACCTTAGACAGAGGGGTTACGTGATGGACATTCTTCCCACCTTTAGATCCATCTTCTTTGCTTAGATTATGTGCTACTCAACCTGTGTGAATTTCCTACAATTGGGATATGGAGATGGGAGAGTCTCAGTGGGCGCATGGCTGGTCCAGGAACAGCTACCTCTACTGTTCTCACTGCCTTAGCATTCCAAGTGACTCTGAGACCAGAAACTTCCCTGACAGGGCTCAGCTTGGGGTTTGAAAGGAACGACTTAAATGATGGAATCGGTTTCATTGTCCTCCCAGTAACTGGAGTCAGATGTCGCGGACACAAGAAGGTTTTATATTGTGCTCCCATGTCTGGTTGACCGGGTGGAGCCTCCTGAAGACTTTTTAGATTCATCTCCTTCCTAGGCCTCGGGTCCTCCTTGGGTATTCTGAGAGCAGACTCAGTTCATGCATACATGGTACCGGTGACTTGTGGGAAAGCTGTGCACCCTGCCATTCACCCCTTGATTTATCTCTGACTTGAGCTTTTATTAAAATGTCCCCACAGACGGGGGGGGGCAGGGTGGATAATCATAGATAACAGCCAGTGGGGCCGGGTTGCACTGGAGCTGGACCAAGCTCTCCTTTTATCGACTCTGAATGCTGAATGAATCACTCAGATTTATATGGAGGCAGAAGCTGTACGAGGTCCACATCAGGGCAAAATAGGGTTACAATTCAATAAAATGCGCGTGATGCTTTATTGACTAATGAACCTACCGTGTGGCCAACTGCGGTATTTTACTGTCGTGGACTGTAACTGCCTGGCAATTACATGGTGAGTGTTTGCTAAAGATGCGCCTGTCTTTTCCTGGATCTGGAAACGGGTTCAGCTCTGGAGGAAGCAGGTCGCACACCTTCCCCGAGTCTTCTGGGGATAAGAGCGAGGCGTTGATGATCACAGTGAAAACAAGTGGAGGCTGCTATTTTTAAATAAGCTGTTATTATTGACTAACAGAGGTTGCTGCGGGTGGGAGGACAAAGCCTTGCAGCCGAGTTGCCGCAGAGACTTCAACTGGGGAGCTGCTAATGAGAGCAGCTAAGCGAGGCGCCTGCTTCATCTTCCCAGAGAAGAAAGCAGCGTCGGGAGGCAGCTGTGCCTGCCCATAGCCTCTTCATCGCTGCCAGACCCCATACATTTTATTATGTCGTCAGAGGTGGTCAGAGAGGGTGAAGGAGTGAAGCACACCAGGCTTTAGAAGGCAGAGATGGTGGCTATCTGCTGATGATCGGGGACATCTTTTACATATGGGTGCCTGGTGTGACCACTGCTGTAAGTGGCTCTGCTCCCAGAGGGTGCTCCAGCATGCACACAGAGGCCCTGATGCATGGGTGACTCCAGAGTGACTGTACATCATACACGTGTGCACACACATACACAGGTCCTGATGCATGAGTGACTCCAGAGTTACTCTGCACAACACACACACACACATACACACAGGCACACAAGCCCTGATGATTTGGTGACTCCAGAGTGACTGTATAACACACACATGTGCACACACACACAGGTCCTGATGCATGGGTGACTCCAGAGTGACTGTACAACACATGCATGCATACACACTCACATGGACGAGTTTGCTCCTGATTATTCTATGCCCCCCCAAAGGGTGAAATAGGCCTGTGATCTTGAGCTCACCAGTGAGGTCACCAGCACCTGGTGGGCACAAAGGACAGGAGCAGGCCATCAATCTTCTTCAGTACTCTGTTCTGAATGGCCTCACCACGGTGGACCCACTGGCCAATACAGTGAGCTGGAGTCTCCTCTCTCACCTGTTTCTCGGCTGCAAATACTGCTTGTGATCCCCATAGCCCTAGTGTGGGGCTGTGCTTAGCAGATATGATGGAGTCACTGATTAATTAAAAGCTGGTTGAGAAATTATTCACAACACATAGTTTGTTCTGATTATTTTATAAGCCAGTAAAACACACCGAATGTATTTATGCTCTTCATAAGTGCATACGAATGGTCTAGAAAGAGCCACATTAACCTGAGAAGACTATGTCACACAGTGCTCACACAGACTCAGGCACTGTTATAAATATACCATGTATTTGAACATACCTGTGACATTCACAACAGCCCTATGCAGCAGCTGCCCATCTGTTCTCCATCTTAGGATGGAGGAAGGGGTTAAAGCCCAGAGAAGTGAACTCACTTGTTCAGGTTTACAGGACATGGAGACAGAATTCAAACTCAGCTCCAGGAAGCAGAGTTTACAGTCCACACACATAGCCTCTCATAACACCTGTGTCTCTGTTCTGAGACCTAAGAGAGGCTAATGTTAGTGGCCACATGGCACCTTGGATCAATCTTTCGTGTCGCCCCCATTATCTAGGAGAGGACAGTCCCTCCTGACCATTGTGGCCTGCTGTCAGAGCCTGTGTGTGACTTTGCAGCTCCCTCAGTCTGGCAATGTCCTACCATCTCAGCTGCAGGCGGGGAGGAAGAGGGCTGGGAGGCTTGGTGTGAGTGTTTTGTTCTTTGTGCATCGGTCACACAGCACACAGAGTGCCCAGATGGGACAGTTTCTCTGTGGCCAGTGAAGGAAAACTGTCCCGCCACATGGAGACAGCCTGACTCAGCATGCTTGGTGCCACCCCCTGCCACTTGGACACAGTGAACAATGCTTTAAAGAACATGACAAACGAATCCTGCTGAGCCAATAGTGCTGATTTAAACTTCAATGGTTTTCCGTATTTTTTCTGTTGAAGTTGAATTCTCTTATGGTTCTGTTTACATCTAATTGGTACATCTGTGTGGACTGCAGCTGGGCTCACATTCAGGGACAGAAAGTGACCCAGAAGGCAGAGATGACTTTGGGGCTCCCCTGATTCCATACCTTCCTAGGATGCCATCAGAATAGGCATACCCAGAGCCAACTGATCCCCATTCATTTCCTTGCTCTCCTCTTCCCCTGCAATGAGTCTACATGCCTCCCCTTGGGCCAACTGTTCTCCAGGTAGGGATTGCTGTGGTTTCTCTTTGGGTCCACACCTCCTCTTATGTTTAGCCTTCGGTAGTGTTATAAAAGACACCATGTAAAAGAAATTGGAAAGTTGATTTGTAGTCGAGTCTGTGCTGTGTTGGAGCTGGTGTGTAGTGTAAAAGGGTCAAATCAATGAATTGGCCTCAAGGGTTCTAAACATTGGAAGATAGAGTTGGTGTGTGAACGGAGATCAGGGTGTATGTAGGAGGCATTAGTGGGGGGTGAATATGATCATTATACATTGTATGAATGTATGGAGTTCTCAAAGATTAATAAAACATTCTTTTAAAGGTGTCTGGTGAATTCCACACAGAAAATCTCAAGATGGGATTCCAGGTACCCCAGGGATGGAGGACTAGTGTACAATTCTATCCATGAATCAACTTCACCATTGGGGAAGAGATGTGTTGGAGGGTTTAGCTGGCAGCCCCGTCCTGAGATTGACAGTTTCCAAGGAAACAACATGATTGAAGAGGAAGGCACGAGAAGGGAAGGGACCTGTGGGGATCAGGATGGAAAGAACTTCTCTGTAACATGGCTATCTAAGCCCCAGTGCCTTGTGTAGCCTTCTGCCCAGTAGGAAAGCTCAGGGATGCAGCTGCGGTCCATGGCCCACCTCATTTCCTCTATGCAGTTGCTTTCTCAATTCATATAATAAAGGCTTTGAAAACTGATGTCCAAGGGCCTTTTGCTGTGAGGCCCCGTAGACCTGAGTTTACTGTCCTGGCTTCCAAGAGCGACATCCCAGGAAGCTGTAGGCCTAGTTTCCAGAGCTCTCTTTCCTCCTGACCCTCAGAGAGGCCCTCAGGGATGGAGCTACAGTCCTTGAACTCACCAGAAGGAAGACCGTCCTCCCTTACTGCCCTCCTTCACTGCCAAGTCAATGGGGAGATAATCTAGTTGTGTGAAGGGACCAATCCTCTCCAAAGGCAGATCCTAGAGCTGGAGACATAATGGGAATTTGTGACACTCAGTGGGGAACTTTAGATCCATAAACCATAGACAATATGTAGTTGCTCATCTGTGACAGACATAATAAGGATAATCGTCACTTAATAAGTAATCCAAGGCTAATTAAATGTTACTAATAACCGTTACAAACACTCCTTTTTTTCCCTCACACAATTCAGAACATCCTCCAGTACCAAGATCTATTGGAAAAGCTCATACACATAGAAAATGAGAAAAATACAAGAAAAAAAAACCCTATCACCTGGAGCCAGGACACATCAGTGACTTTCTTCTTAGAATTCTTTTCACTGCATATAAAGACATCAGGGTTTTCATAGCTTGAGTAACAGGCCTGTTAAATGGTCTACAACCCCACCCCCAAAGGCTTCTGGTCAGTGTAACCAGGTACTAGCTATGCCTTCCCAGAGGGCCTGCCTGGCCAGGTGCCATGTGTGATTCCTCACTCACCTACTTTAAACCAGGCCCTGGAAACAGAGTCCAGTACACTCTGATTCTTCTACACTAGGGGACATGACTTTGTGGCAGGGTTCTGCTACTTCCAGGGTGAGATAATGCTGGCATAGCCATCTCTGCTCTGTACAGGTACCTCTTCATGGTTAAAATGAAGAGCTAATAGAAAGGTAGGCTGTGCAGAGTGAGTAGCTGAATTTTTCTCAAGAATGACCCTCTACTGCCTGAAACTTGTTTCTGGAACTCATGTCCTTTCCCAACACTGCTGACCCTGATGCCAGAGAAAAATCTCATCTCCTCTGAGCTCCTACGGTCCTGGGACACTCAGTCCAAAAGTTCCTGCCTTGAGTACTGTATCTGTTGTTGGTGGTTGTTCTAGTTATTTTTCCATTGCTATGATAAATCTTACAGCTAAATGTAGCTTGGGATAGAAAGGGTTTATTAGGCTTATGGGTTATCATCTATCATCCATCATTGAGGGAAGCTAAGGCAGGAACTGAAGCAGAGACCATGGATGACTTCTGCTTCCTGGCTTGCTCCCTTTGCCTTGCTCAGCTACCTTTCTTATACAGCCCGGTTCCATCTGCCAAGGGGTAGTGCTGCCCATAGTGGTATGGACCCTCCCACATATACTGACAAGTAAGGAAATATCTCACAGACACGCCCACAAGCCAGTCCGATGAAGGTTGATGTTTCCTCCTCCCAAGGATGTCAAGGTGACAACTGACACCGGAAAAGTCCTAAAATCCCAGAATGTTTTTAAGAGGAACAATAATGACATAGTTGGGGCTTCTCATCACACTCTCTTCTTCCTGATCATGTTGAAGTGGGGGTAATGACATTGCCATGCCAACTCACATATGGGAGACATGGAGCCCAAGGACAGGCTAGGAGCATATATCTGTCCAAGGCAGAGCTGGGCTCAAACATAATAGAGTAGGTCAGGGTCCTAGAAACTAGGACACATCCAGTAGAAATGTCCTCATTGTGTTTGTGTGGTGGAGAGTTTGTGGAACGATATGTAGAGTCTCTGTCCTCATTCATCCTGTCTTGGGCTAGGGACAACCCATCTCAGTGACCTCAGAGACGCAATGCAAGTGTGGATGAGGTGCTCTCCGCTGATCCACTGTGTCCCAAGCTGTATCCAACCACAGCCTCTCTTCCTTCTTATTTCTGTGCCTCAAATATTAGCTTGTGTTGGTTTTTGAATTGTCACTATGGCTTTTGTCTCCAGTTCCTGTCCTTGCCTTGTGTCTCTTTCCATAGCTCCAGTTCCTGGAAGGACTTTGGCTCAACTTGTATTGAGTCCAGGACCACAGAGGAGACTGTGGACTGCTGGCTGGAGGTTATTCTGACATCAGTACCGCCGGCAGGACATAAATTCAAAATGTCAGCCCTTTCTTTTCTGCATCTGTGGGTAGGACAGGCTCCACACATCCGAGCGTGCAGAGCTCAGGAGTCCAGGGGAAGACAGACTGGGCTTCCCTCTTGTTAATGTCTATCCCTCAGAAATAAGCAATGAGTATGGGAATTGGCCATCTGCACGGTAGCCCATGAGTGGAAGGGCTTCCTGTAGCACCTTCTGTCCACATCAACCATCCAGCTGCTCATCATATCCAGTGTGTGCTTGACCTAACTTCCATGAACACTCAGACTTCCATGGGTTGCAATGAAGGGCATGGTGCATGTCACATGGCACAGCAGGGAGTAAGCTTTAGAGACAGAGAGAGAGACACACCTTGACAGAGAAGGGGGAAGAAGGTGTGGCTCACAGGGAGGCCTTGGGTATGGTGTCAGACTATCTGTGATGTTGATCCATGAAAGTCTGTTCATGCTGATGTTCCTTGTCTGAAAATGGGGTTCTAGAAATGGGACAAGAGTGTGCTTATGAACACCGACAATACTTATAGATTCACTATGCATGTTTGTATATGTGCATTTTGTACAGGGGTGTGTACACATGTGTGTATGCATGAATGCATATATTGATGTACATCAAATATGTGAATGTGTGTGGATGTGTGGATGTATGTCTGCGTGCATGTGTGGGTGTACATGTGTATGCGTGTATGTGGCGGTATTTTGTGCCTGTGTGTAATATGCATGTGCACATATGTGTGTTGATGTGCATGCATGTGAGTTCATATGCAGATGTGGATTTGCATGCATGGGTGTACAAACATGTGCAAGTGGCTATGAAGGTAGGAGAGGGTGTGTGTGCATGTGTGTCTGTATGTGTGAATGTGTGGGACTCCTGTGCCCAACTCTACAGGACTTTTGCTACAGAAGGTCAAAGGCCTGTCCTCTGCCCATGTTCCTCCAGGCCTCCTCTCTTGGAACGCGTAATCAGGGTCCTGTTCCCTCCAGCCTCCATCCCTCTAGGATACCCTTCTGTTTCAAACTTTCTTCTGTCTTCTAGGAACTCCCCACTCTGAGTAGTGGGGAACTGTGTCTCCCTCTCAACTCTCTCGCACACAGTAGCTTGTTTTATGACTTTGTTTTAAAAACTATTGGCTTAGGGTGCAATAACACAGATGTCTCTCCTCACAGGAGAACCATGAATTTCCACTTCTCTCTCTTCTCTGTGACAGCTCCATTACCTGCTTTGGAAAGGCTTTTTTTTTTTTTGGACCTGGAAGAAGAGACTCAAAAAACTGTGTCTTCTCCCACAACTTTCCCTTGCAATGGTGTCATTGGATCAATAGAGCTGGTGCCCACTGTGCTTGGTTGGGCCCTCCACCAAGTCTCCCAGAGCCCACCCAGGCATCATCCTTCTGGTGGCTGAGGGAGTCTTAACGTCCTCATCCCCAAAGGGGTGCTAAAGCCATTGCAAAAGAAATATCTGTTTTCTTGTGTGCATCCTGCAGGCACTTCCCTAAGTGGTGCCAACCCATGGGCGGGGAAACTTGGTTGGCTGCCTCACTAAATCTTCACCTGCCTGACCCCGGCTGACAATTCCTTAACATTCCTGGAGAATAGACAATGCTCTGCAGAGCCGAGCTCCATCAGCCACAAACGTCAGGGCTTGGGCTGGTTGAGGAGGAGAGAGCTTGGGAAGGCAGATCAGCCCACACATCACGGCCCGGGCATGGTGGTGGCAGAGTCAGCCTGTCGTATGCTCCTGTGCAGAGCTCTTCCCACTCTGTAGCATGTCAGCCTGTCATGCTGCCTCTTTCCTGTGTGTAAGTGGTAAGGTGTGAGTTTAATTAGCATAGAATAAAATTTCTTCCTCTCTAATAATACCACCTTGAATTTTTATGTTACCTTCTCTTCAAGGAGTTCACGAGGGGTGTGTGTGTGTGTGTGTGTGTGTGTGTGTGTGTGTGTGCAGCAGAGACAAGATCCTTTCTCCACCCCATTACACAGAAAGAGAAGTTAAGGAAAAGAGCCATGGGCGGTTCAGGAAAACACCAGAGGTGTTTATCTGTGACCTAGGGTCATAGTTTCTGCAAGTTCTGTGGGGAATCAAGGAAAAAGCTTCCTTGAAATAAGGATAGTGGAACCAGTCAGAGGTAGGGACCACAGATGCCTGGAGACAATGGGTGGGGAAAGTTCACAAGTACAGGAAGTCCCATGTGAAACATCAAGGTAGGAGAGGACCACTGACCTCCATTGGGCACTGTGTCTGTCAGCTGTCCATCACTGTGACAAAGTACCCAAAACATTCAGTTGAAAAGAGTTCACTACTAAAGGTTCTACTTCTGGCCTTTTGGCACCCTGGCTTCAGGTCATGTATCACAGCAGGAGCCTCTGGTAGACAAAGCCACTCACCTGATGGTGGTCAGGAAGCAAAGAAAGAAAGCAGAATATTGGGTGGTGGGGTTCCCAATATTTCCTTCAAGAGCACACCCCTAGAAACCTAACTTCAATCCTCTAGGTTTTGCCACTTCTCAATTAGTGGCTCAGGCTGGTGACCAAGCCTTCCCTCTCTCTATTTACATAAGTAAAGAAAGAGAATAAAAATCCCCCCTTCCTGTATACCTACTTAGTCTCTTTACTGAGTGTCTTCAAAGGCCCCCAGGTTTTGACATCTAGACTAAAACCATGAGCTGTGCTGTGCAGCGCTCATAAAGGGGGATGCATGAGCCCATGGCATCTGCTGGAAGCTGTACTCTAACTTCAGTGTAGAGTGACGGGTCCCCGAGTCATGAGAGGGTAGTGACGTAGACAGAAAGATGACCCGGAAGAGGTGGAGGAAAAGTTTAATGGGGTCTCTTGGTCAAAGAGAAAGTTCTAGATGGTCCCGAAGAAGCTAAGTCAGAGGTTAGTGTTGTCTCAGGTGAGGACAGACAGCTGACAGGGTCACAGGATCAGGGAAAGGTGATGCTGTAGCTTTAGGGAAAATGTACTAGACACATTAACAGGGGAGTACGGCAGGGAAATCCCATGTCTAGCATCTTCTCCAGTTTCTGTAGACCCTAGTGGAGCAGACATCAAATTGCAACATTATTTTGGTTTCTGGTTGGAGGCCACCATCATTTTATTTGATGGAGTAAGTACATGGAAAACAATCTCTATTTTGGGTTGGAGAAAGAAAGACTCTTTAAACAAAGAAGGACACATCTCATGGCAGTCCTTAAAGAGAAGGAGAGAAGGCTTTCCTCTTTACTTAAAAAGGAAAGTATGCTTTGGTGTGCTTTGTGTGTGTGTGTGTGAGAGAGAGAGAGAGAGAGAGAGAGAGAGAGGATGTACATGTGTGAGTGAGAACGTGGTCTTTAGTGTTTCAACTGTGTGAGTGTGTGTGTACGTGTGTTAGTATATGTGACTGTGTGTGCAAGCACTGTAGAAAGTGTGTACATGTGCTTCTGAGCTTGTGTGCTTGTGTGCATAAGTGTGTTAGAGTGTGTGAGGATGGGTAAGTGAGTATGTCTAAGTAGGTATGATTTTGTGCATGTGTGTGTGTGTGAGTAAGAATGTGAGCATGTGAGAGAGAAAGACTCTCTCTCTCTCTCTCTCTCTCTCTCGATGTACATGTGTGAGTGAGAACGTGGTCTTTAGTGTTTCAACTGTGTGAGTGTGTGTGTACGTGTGTTAGTATATGTGACTGTGTGTGCAAGCACTGTAGAAAGTGTGTACATGTGCTTCTGAGCTTGTGTGCTTGTGTGCATAAGTGTGTTAGAGTGTGTGAGGATGGGTAAGTGAGTATGTCTAAGTAGGTATGATTTTGTGCATGTGTGTGTGTGTGAGTAAGAATGTGAGCATGTGAGAGAGAAAGAGAGAGAGAGAGAGAGAGAGAGAGAGAGAGAGAGAGACTTCCAAGTCTCTGAAAGCAGCCAAGACCAGATAGGTCTTTACACAAGGAAAGTGGGTCACGTTTCTTGAAGAGAGATGGTAAAATGTGTGAGCATGGAGCCTCCCTCTCTTCCAAGATTGGAAAAGAAGCAAACAGCAGAAGGTGCATTGTAGGACCTGGTGGATGTTTTCAGGGACTGGAGGAAGAAGAAAGCAGAGACAAAAGAGGGCTTCAGGCTGCAGAAGCAGCTCACTGGGTTGGCAAAGCTGGCTCCATTCTAGGATCCTGGGCTGTGACATGATCTGGAACCACAGGAGCCCCATTCTCACCATTTAGAGGCACAGACACAGCCTCTTGCATCCCTACTGAGAGTCGAGGCACACTGTTCAAATGCAGTACAGTGACATCCACTCCTCCTTTGACCAGAGACAAGGCAACGATGCTCTGCTGGGTGGAATTCTCTGGTCCCCACTGCCCAAGTCCAAGTATAAACCACAAAGGCTGTGAGCCATTACTTTGAGGTATCTGTTTTGGGCTCTCCTCCTGACAATGACAAAGCACATACATGTGCGGGAGCAGACTTTCCTGGGTTAAGGACCCACCATGGCCATGGCCATTAGCGCTGTGCAGAGCAGGACCCTCTTCTCCAGCAGAAGTGAATGCTTCCTGGGAATTAGAAATAGATCTGGAATGGTGTTGGCGAGTCCGGGTTTTGTGGTTACAATGGAAGTCATAATCCAATGCTCCCCAAGCCACCTGGCTGCAGTTCTGCCTGGATCAGGGTTTGCCATTCAATGTAGTGAGGAGTTCGAGCCATTTATCACAGCGAATCCACTGCCTAAACCTGGACAGAAATGGTCAGCTCAAAATCAGACCTGAGTCCCTCTGCCGGAGATGGGCAGGGCGAGCACCACTGGGATGTGGGAACAAGTGGTCTGGAAAAATTCTTCCTATTCCTTTAGTTTCTCCAATTTCCTCTGATTTGTGTACTATTCACTCACTTTTTGAATGTCTCCTGAATTGTTAGAGTTTTAGCACCCTGTTGTGGGTGCCAGAAGCATATCCCATTCCTGTCTTGAGTTCTAGGAGAGAAGTCACGCAGAAGGAAAAACACAAGAGGTTGCTATAGTGGTGAGTATCGGAGCTTCTTTAGACAGGAAAGCGAAGAGAGGCCCTTTGACAGAAAGGAACATCTAGATGGATGCACAGAAATGCACTTATGTCTGAAGGTCAGACACAGGTCTCAAAGCTTTGGGTCAGTTGAAAAGATTATCAGACAGTGAGCGAGACAAGGCCAGGTAAAGATGAGGTTGGAAAGCCGGCAGAAGCCATCAGACGTGGTCAGGATTGCTCGCTGGAGAACCCGCTGATGGACCTGAAACACAGAGGTGGAACCTAATCCAGAATCAGAGAGCTTGTGCCTCAGTCACAGCCAAAAATTAAAAATAATCTCTTCTAGATCAATGTTTGGGGGGTCAGATCATGTTCATGTACAGGTAGCCCTATTTGGCACGAAGGATGGATCACTCATTAGGAAGGATGGATAATATCTTTTAAAGGCATCCACCTGGAAGCAACACAGATTATTTCCAGCCTATTTTGCTTACAAAATAATGAGACATTCTGTCCTGTCCTCACTAGCACTAATACTACCATGTAGGGTACATGCTGGTGAATGGAGAGCCTGGGACCAGCAGTAATCGCTAGTGCTCAGGACCGTATTTCACTGGTCCCCTAGTGCAAGAGGTTGCACTTGTGATCAACCTGAAGTTTGATCACAGATAGGGTAATAGCAATTGGCAGTAGTTGCCTGGCCCATACCTCTGAGAATGCAGCCACTGGAGCCCTTAGGAAGGGCAGGGTCCACGCTTAGACTTGCTACTAAGTCTGCTCCTTGTCTGTGGGCATCCAACCCCACCCACATCTGCAGCCCCTGGAGAAGGCAGTTTTCTGGATCATATGGTTCTGTCAACACGAATCTAATGTCCCTTCCTCTGCAGATGACCCAAATTGTTCAGAGAGTGCATGTTCTTCTTTGCTGTCATTGTTAATCTCTGCTGGCTGCAGACATTGTGATGTATATTGCGGAGACATCTCTCCTGTTGGATCTCTAGCTCCCTAGTATCCCTTTCTACAGTTGCCTGGAGCCTCTGTTCTCACTAATGTTACATCCTTTTACATATATTCAAAAACCAATTCTTAAGCCTTATTCACAACCCCCTTCCTTTCCTGCCATTATGGAACTCATAATCTGAAGAAGGTAGGAAAGTCAATTCTTCCGTGTCCTTTGGTCTCATGATCCTGAGACTCAGAATCGGGACATCTGGTATTAACTTTACCTTCACTACCATCAACTCTGTAATCCCTTATTCTCCTATAAACCATGCCTTTCATTTTTTGACTCCCTGGTCTTGAATATGCCGAAGACCTTAGCCACTTGCCCAAATGTTTTTTCCAAGTACCTGCTTGAAGCCAGGCACTGTGTTGTCTATAGGAAGTTCAAAAGTAATGTGAAATGTCCTTTCTTGAATCTCACAGAGTCCCAGGCAGAGTCAGTGGTAGAAACTGTGAGCACAAAGACATTGGAAAGTGCCTGGAGACCTAGAGGAGAACCAGAGTTCACTAAACAGTGACTCATCTTTTAAACACAGGCAGAAGCAAAGACTTCAGGGCAAGGAAGCATATGGGTTGGGCTGGAAGTAGGAATGAGCTTCTCGAGAGTTAACCACCCATCATCCAAACTGTCAAAGACCTTCTGGGATCCTCCAGGTGCCATGTGGAAAGGTCAGTGCTACCCATGTTTCTACCTTGGCTCTTCACGTGACACTTGTCCCTAATCCTTGTCACCTGCAAGCAGGTGAGCTCTCAAGACCACCTCTGTTGCAAACAGTGAAATCTAAGAGGACTCAGAAGAGAGGAGGTCTCTGTCTCATCTTGTACTTGAACTTCAGCTAGGCCGTCCTGAAGTGGGCATGGCCGACAGGCACTATAAAATTCTTTGCTGGGATTCAGTGTCCCCACCTTGGCCAGAGAATGTAAGCAAATATTCTTCCTTGCCTAGGCTTGGGGTTTCAAATAAAATCATGACCATAAGCCTACAAAAGTTTCCTCATTTTATTTTATTTTTTATTCTTTGCTTTTAATCTGTGCTCTATTTTGAAGAACAGCGAGCAAATGTTTTGTGTTCTTGTATCTTTATGCTTCTTCATGGTTGCTAACTCTGTGGGGCATCTGCTCATGTGCCCACTCCTACTCATTCCCTCCCATTCACTAATTCATTCACCAGCTATACTGGCTATGCCCAGTATAACTAAACCCAGTTCTACGTGGCAGAGATCCAGTACCGGAAACATGTTTCCAGTACAGTGAGACAGGACGATCAGCTTCAAGTAAAGAAAGTGAAGCCCTGGAGCTGGTGCCAGGCTAATGAGGACTCTATTTTGTGTTTCCTAAAGGCAGATACTTAAGTCAGTCCTGTCTTCCAGCTTCATGGGAAAGCTATACTTTGTTTATCATTATAAAGACCTAATAGGACCTCACCAAGCATCATCTAAGAATGGTTTCCTCCCTACAGACGTGGGTCTGCTCTAAAGTTTGCTTGCATCTCATTTATATAAATGAACCCATAGAGAATGTTCTGGTCTATCAAAGGGGAAACTGAGGCAGCTAAACAGGAGCTCTTTGAACCGCTTAGGGATGAGGTCTTGTTGTTCTAGGCTATTCTCTTCCCTTTGACCTCTCTATCCCTATCTGCTCTTCCAGAGAACAGGGATGGGCAGAGCTATGGCAGAGTGAGTCACTCATTGATTCTGTGAGTTTGGCCAAATGGGAGGTCTGGGTTCTCTTGGCTAACAAGCATTCACGTCTGTTCTGATTTGTACATGCCTTGGTTTATTTTTGCCTCGGCAGCAGCCTGACTTTTGCTGGGGCCCAACACCAAGCTTGATCTTCTCCATCCATGCACGCAGCTCCTTCTGCCCCAGTCGGCACATTCTGTCTCCATTCCCCCACCCCAAACTTCAGGGCTTTGGGAACAGCTGAAGTGAAAGGAATTCTAGGTGAGAGGTCTTCTCTATAATACCAAGGATGGGTGCACAGATGTGTGAGGGTTGGGAGCCCAGGGCAAACCCAGCTGCTCCTATTACTGGGCCAAACATCTGCTTGGAGAAATCGCCAGCTAGTTAGCTGCATACTGGGAGGAAAATCAAATAACTTTCTAGATTCTTAGAGGTTCCTGTGGGGACGGGTAGTGGATATACTCAGCAGTCTTTACACACTTAGACCAAATGCGGCGACAGGGACCTGGAATCCCAGCTACTACTCTGGAGGCAAAAACAGGAGGATCACAAGTCCAATGCCTGCCTGGACTAGAGGGTGAGTTCCTTGAAATTAAAACAACAAATAAACAAACTAGATTAGCAGTGTATATCCATGCCAGAGTATTTCCTTCGAATCCCCCAGTGAGGAGCTGTGGCATGGTTCCATGGCAGAACACTTACCTAATATCCCCCAGTGAGGGGCTGGGGTGTAGCTCAGTGGTAGAGCCCCTGCCTAGAAT
>LOEQ01001623.1:129436-144690 GCA_001685075.1 Bramus lutescens
CCCACTCCCACCCTCCCCATACCCCCACATCCTCAACATACACCCAGACACCCCACATACCTACTCCCGTTCCCACCCTCCCCACACCCCCACACCCGCACACCTCCACACACACCTAGCTCGGATGAGGGCAAGTTGCAAAAGTGTTGGATTGCATAAACATCAGAAAGGCACTCAGTGCCAAACACCTTTTGGAGAGGGAGAAAAAAAATAAGCAGGTGAGTTCCCTTCAGTCTTCCTGCAACCTAAAAATAAACTCGAGGGGCTTCTCCCAGCTCCGGGGAATGCGTATGGATTTCTTGCTGACATTCGATTCTCTGAACTGAATGTCACACTTGCTGAGAACAGTTCAAAAATAATAACGCTAGACTGTTATCATTATTAGAAGGGCAAGAAGAATGAAATACCAAGATTATCATTAGGAAACCCTGTAAAACATATTTGTACATTATCTTGGGGCAAATATATGTGTCATCTGTTGTCAATTGTTAGGCAAAGAAGGCGGTAATGTGCTGTTCCCTTCCCGCTCTCCCCGCAGCTTCACACAAGACAGAAATGAAGCCCAAGGTGTGTGAGCATAAGACAGAGTGTGCTGGTACTGTAGGGTGGTACACTCCAGGGCCGGTGACACTTGGGGACAGTCAGGATGAATGCGGCAGCAGCAGCGGAAGGAAACAGTCTGAAGCCCAGGGGGCCACTTGGGAAGCTGGACTGGGCTGAGGGTGGGGGACAGGGCTAGAGAGTCCGAAGGGAGGGTCCCCTAAGTGTGCAGTGTCTCTTTCAGGAGGTCACTCAGTGTCAAGGCGCGCCTCCTCAGTGTGAAAATAAAGCAGCGCCCCCCCACCTGTGCCGTCTCATTTTATGTGTCTGCCAGTTACGCTCTCTGTTCTCTTTTATTGTGCTTCAACCTCCAAATCCTTTTGAGAACACCATGGAAACAGAAATACACGGGGGTGCACGAACTGCCCTGTGTCACCATGGCGGGCCTCCAACATCTCACTTCAAGTTCACCCTCCCACCCGTCAAGTTCTACTAATCCCAAACTCCTAACCTTTGTGCCCGTCAGACGTGATGGCGCATACCTAGAATCCTGGAGCGTAGCAAAACTCGGTTTGAAAAACTGTAAACGATATAATGTAATTTAATTGCATATCTTTGTTTCATGTGAAAGGGGCCTCATAACTTTAGCGTCCAGGGTTCCCTGATTCCTGGGAACATCTAATCAGCTCTCTGCTCTGAGATGAATGCCACTCAACAACCTTTAAGGGACACCTAAGAGCGGTTGGAGTTCTCAAGGTTCGGGGTCTCAGCCGAGGTCCCTAGGTCTGTTCTCTTCCCTGGGGCTTTCTCTAGTCCTCTCCGGACAGATGGCTCAGAGGGTCTGAAACGCAGTGACATTGATCCTTGATCCGCACCGCTACAAAGAAAAGGCATTTTCCCTAAGTTCCAGAGAGTATACCGCACAGAAAAAATAGCTTCTGCTAGCCCCAGGGCCTCTTGGCCACCAAAGTGCTGACCATGCCACCCAAACCTAGCCTCTTTTCCTCTTACTCCAAGCTCAGAGGCTGTGCCCATGTAAGGCTACACACGTTTGGGTTAAGCATCAGCTATGGTTTGGTTCAGCTGGGGCTAGGGGTGTTCCCTGGAGGTTCTGACCCTGCTCCTCAAGTCTGTTTTCTATCCTCAGAGCACTTCATGTCACCCCCTACAAAGGGGGAAGACATTCCAAACTTAGAAGTGGTACCCTATGCAAATATTTTCAATTGTCTTCACCCCTGCCAGCCCCAACCTCACGTGACCTGAGTGCTTTGACTCCTCCGGGCACTCACTGTTCTGTGAGGTCTGAGCTGTTTTGTTCTCAGAGCCAAGGTGACCTCTGTCTGTGGCTAGCTAGTTCCCAGTTCTCAGGCTATGGGCACTGGGTGGTTTCAAGTCGTTCCTCAAAGAAAAGTCTCCTGGAGCTAGCTGCTGATGCAGAATTCACAGTCTCTGTCCTGCTCCTTCAGAACCAGCATCTGCATTTGCAAGTATCCCAGGCAGAATGAGCCTGGTGGTTCCTGCCTGCTATTTTAGCTACTTGAGAAGCTGAGGCCAAAGAATCCAAAATTCACAGCCAACCTGTGCTACAGAAGAGGTTCAAGACTGGTCAGAACAAGCTTAATGACACTGTCTCAAAATACAAATCAAATGAGGGTCAAAGGTGGGGCAGAGCAGCACATTGCTTACTTAGAATCCCCCAGTGAGGGGCTGGGGCCATGCCTCAGTGAGATATCATTAGCCTAGCCTTAACCCTGTACTAGAAAGTTTCAGTCACAAGCAAAACACACACACACACAAACATGCACACACTCATGCATGCACGCACTCACGCACGCATGCATTCAAGCACGCAAACACACAGGTACACACACCAAGCTACCTGCACTTACATTTGTGATTTCCTGTTCTCCAGTCCTCTTTGTTTTCATTCTCAGGACACCAGAGCCAAGTCTCCTCTTAGTAATCAGCTCATCTCAGACCTTTAGATTTTTGTTCTTCAGGTTTTAGCTCTATTTTTTCAAATTGACATGATTTTATTTCATTCATTTCCTAAGCAGTTGCAAGCAGGCAGGTGGGAAGTGAAGAGGTAGGCTAGAGTCTAGAAACTGCCTGTCCAAGAGCCTCTTCCCAGAGCTGCAAGCCCCCATACGGATGCCATAGCCTCTACCGACCCCAACATCCCCGAATGATCTGCTGTTGTTCCCCATAGTCCCAGGTCTTCCAGGGCTCGGCATGGACCCCACTGATCCCAATGGTGTGCACAGACTCACTGGTCCCAGGGTCGCCTAAACTTGCACTTCCACCTGCCATACCTGGCTCACCAAGGGGAAGCTGCTGCTGTCTTTCTTAGGGGAGCCCCTTTTCCCTCCCAGCATTAGGGATCTCTTCATTTTTCTCCTTGCACCTCTGATTGCCTCTTTCCAGACTTGCCTATTGGTTCAGGATGGGGCTGTGAGGACATTAACTTTAGGTTATATGTGTAATTTATACATTAGCTATGGGGACCTAGGTTCACCCTAACTCAGTACTGCTCTGGACTGGTCATACTGAGAAGTCAAAGGGAGTATTTGATCAACCCATGTTGCCTCCTGTTAGGCAGTCATGAAACTATAGGAAGACTTAGTGGGTCAGGCTTGGGGAAGGGTCCCTCTAACCTGCTCCACTGTGACTCAGCCAATGAGGGAGAGGCACTGGCTCAGTATCAGACAAACAGGAGAAAACCATGTATAATGGATACAGTCAAAAAACCTGGGAAGTTGGAAGAAGTGTGACCCATAGGGGTCTAGGGACCCAGACCACCATCCCTGAGACTCTCCGTCTCGTCAACTCACTTCTACCCAACTTGAACTTGAGACTTCCCTCCACCACCCTCACCATTTTGGGCCACACCCAAGAACCACTGATATTCTATTTTACTTAATATCTTTATTTAATTTATATTCATTGTTTTTTACTTAAATAGATTTAATTTTTAAAAGAAGCTTTATATCATTACCATGAAAAAAAAACTAATAGCACTTACCATAAATATAAAATAACCATTAAAAAAGCTTATAATGGAAACAAAACCATGTAATTAAATTCCAGCTCAATATGAAGGCTTGGTGAAGGCTGAGCCTGCTCACTCCATTAAAAGGGGAGGCGTCCAAGTGTGCTGGAGCCCATGAAAGCCTTCCTGACTGACCCTGAGGGACTGAGAGCACCAGGGAGTCCCTACTTAGAGCAAGATGCTTGCTGTCCCAGTCATCCAGGAGACATCACTAAATCCTGAAGGCTCCCACAGTGATTGCAAATGTTTTCGTATATGCTGGGCCCATCTTGAGAACAATGATGATGCCACTGTTCATTTGCATAGGCATCACCATGTTGGTGGAAGTTTGTCAGAGTTGGGCCTGGTGGTGCAAGCCTGTAATCCCAGCTGCTTGAGGGGCTGGGAGGATGGCAATTTAAAGGCCAGCTTCGGCTAAGTGGTGAGGCCTTGTCCAAAAACTAAACAAGCAAATAGGAAGCTAGGGCTGTATCTCAGTGGTAGGGCACTTCCTAGAATCCACCAGCACAGAGCTGGGGAAGTGGTCAGTGGTAGAACACTGGCTTAGAATCCAGCAGGGAGGAGCAAAAGGCATGGCTCAATGGCAAGAGCTTGACTAGCATCCTGGATCCATCACCAGAACCCTAGAAAGAATCCAAGCCATAGTGTCTTAGGATGGCTCAACGGAGAGCAGGGAAGCTGGAAGCCTGGAGCTGCACCACCACTCTGGAAGGGGAAAGCCACCCCTCTCTCTCATCACCAGCTTCCAGAGTCTGGATGGTTCCAGGGGTCCCTCAGAACATGCACCTGCCCATTCCTTAAGCCCCATTGGCACCTAGCAAGTGAGCCAAGCTTAAAAGTGTCACTTACTGTCATGTGACACAAAGCATGTCCTGCAGAAAGAGCTACCCAGGACCACATATGTGAAGCTTCTCCCTCAAACTAGAGAAAAGTGACACTTGCCCATCAAACAACAAACAGAAGAAAAACGAACCCAGATGAACCCCTAAACCACACAGAAACCAGAAGCTGCTTGTGAAAATAAAAGTCTGAGCTATGTAAAAGAAATAGTGGAATGTAAAGCCATGGACTCCCATCCTCCTTAGAGCCCCTTTCAGCCAGGGAGAAGAGCAGATTATCAGAATTCATGTGAGAAAACACAGCCCCCATTCTTAGTGCGAGAGCGATTAATACAAGCAGCTAGAGAAAGGCTTAAAAAACGAACCCATACATTATCCCCCACCCCTCACACATATAGATTTTATTTGACCTATTGCTTTTAAAATAGAATACCTTCCCAGGCACGCTTTCCATGATAACACTCAGAGACAAAAGAGGAAAAACGCAGATCAATTCTACATTACATGTATGTTGCCGCATTTGGCAAAATCAAATGAGATCTTTTCATCTCCTTACTCGAAGGAACAAAAACACTGCAATATTATGAAACCTCGCAGAGTTTTATTTCCCGGCGTCTTTTGTGTCCAGCCTTTTAAATTCAAGTTTTTCTGCCTTTTTTACTGACAAGCCCACAATTTTCAGAAAAGAAAGCTAGCATTAATTAAGACAGTGCCAGATGTAATTTTCTTGGGAAGTAAATTTCTCCACAACTAAAGGTTACGGAGACCTTTTCACTGTCAAAATTTACTACAGCCTGTGAATGTTAATGTTTCTAATGAAGACATGTTCTCTGTCCCTGAACTTAAAAGTACCCAGAGAAGAAGACAGAGAGAGAGAGAGAGAGAGAGAGAGAGAACTGGGTTTGACGAATGTATCCACAGCCTGCATTAATGTAGGGAACCTTCAGCTGCCAATGCATTTGTAATTACAGTATTTGGATAGTTTTGTTTTCTAAACAAGGACTATTGTCCCAGATTGGCAATTTTACGTGAGCAGTGGGGTTGTAGTAGGCACCTTATGTTACAAATGAGCCCCAAGAATAATAAGCATTTACCCCACTAGACTCAAGGAATTGCACCTTGATGCCTAGCCATCAGGAAGGAAGCTGGCCAACACATGCCACATACTGCACGCCACAACCTATATCTCGCATTCCCAAGATTGGACGCTAGTGTCAGCGTCGAACACCCTGGACTCCTGACTCTCAGTTCCCAATTCTTATACTCAGGTTACCTTGGCATTAGAAGATACTCAGACAATCTGTTTGTGTCCTTGATTTCAAAGATCTAGGTAGCAGGAACACCAGCATATTCTGTCTGTGTTGATAGAGAAATGAGGTCTTTCCCCAGTGCCCTGGGGCATTGCTTAATGATCCCTAGAATGAGAAGTCAGGAGGTTTCAATCTCATACCAACTTCTTGATATTTTCCTCTTCGGTATATTTGGGAGAGAGGTAGCATGACCCTACTCAGGGTGAAGAGATGTTCATGTCAGAAATTAATAAAGAAATTCTTCAAGATCGACATAGAATTTCTTTAAAATGTATGTCAAGGTATATGTCTAAAGAAATGTAAATCAGCACATTACAGAGGTACCTGGATATCCATGTTTATTACTTTACAACACCCAAGACATAATCAGGCTAAATGTCCATCAACAGGTCAGTAGAGAAATAGATGAAGGAAGTGATATGTGTGTGTGTGTGTGTGTGTGTGTGTATACAGCTGTAAAAGAAGAAACTGTGTATTTATGAGAAAATGTATAGACTAGGGGTCATCACGTTAAGCAACTCTGAGCTCCTCTCCATCCCTGCTGGGCTCTGAGCTGGCTTGATCTTGTGCTGGTCTTATACAAGCAGCTAGGGCCTTTCTGAGTTAGCATGAGCAGCTGTGCTGTCATGTTGCAGATGCCAACTACTCTGGGCTCTGGCTATCTTTCCATCTCCTCTTAGGGAGCTATTGGCATTTGATGGGTACTAGGGAAAAGAGGCAATCTTCTTTAGAGGTGAGGATGCTGAGAGTCTACTGATGCTCCCATAGGTGATTCTACACCCACGCTCATATATGTAATGTTAAGTGAGCTCGGTATGTTTTTTAAAAGATTTCCTGAATCTTGGAGAGGAAAAGTAATAGGGAGGGATAGGGGATGAAATGGAGGAGAGGAAATAGGGTGGTGTGGCTTGATCAAATGCAGTATATGCAAGTATAAAATTGACAGTGAATAATTTTTAAAATAAGCTAGACTGAGAAAAACAAATATTACATGTTATCTCTCATTTATTGAATGCAGATTTGCAAAATAAAGATATGAAAATAAGGAGACTATTTGGGAAAAGAACAAGGACGAGTGGGGAGAGAAGAGATGATACTAGTGGGGTGAAGAGAACAAAGTCCATGCTATACATGTGGGAAATATCAACAAAATCCATCAATTATATAATGAATACATACTACTATCTATAATAGTTGTTTAAAAGAAGCTTGATCCATTCTCCCATTAGTGGTTTTTAGGAACCTCCACCTAAGAGAACAAGGCCTATAATTTCTCCAAAGATGTTTTCCAGATGTAAACTCAACAAGGACAAACCAAATATTCAACATGGGCTGATTTAACACATCATGATACACCACAAATGGAATATTGCGTAAGAACCAGCCCTCCTAATAAAAACTTCAATTCAAAGTAAAGCCGTGCTACTATGTGACAGTAAAAAGCAGGATTTACAACTTTGTGCTTTTGATTTTGTACGGACAGACATACAGGATGAGGACAGAAGGAATGTGCCAATTGCTAACTTACAGTGGGATGGCTTTAGGTCGTGAATTTTATTTTCTTGTTTTTTTTTTTTCAAAAAAGCAAAACAAATACAATTGTAACTCAAAGAGGCATACACCAACCTTTTCATTGCCACAAAGAAAAATCTTTAGGGTGTGTTTTTAGAATCTGTTTTATTGTTTAAAGACATTTTACAAGGAGATTTTAATCAAAGCCACTCCCCATTCCCTCTCCTCCTACTCTTCCTATAGTCACGAGCACTGCTTCCCCCTCCTAATTTCATGTGCTCTGGTTTTAAAGCCATTGAGTCCATTTCGTGCTGCTTGGGTGAGGAAGTGTAGGGCCATCTCCTGGGGCATGGGAAGCTTCTCAGAGGATAGATCCCTGAGGCAAAGCTGACTCTCCATCATTAGCAGCCGCCAATTGCCAACAGCTCCTCATTTGTTTAATTTTATTTTCTATTATGAGTGTTTGCTTGTGTGTGTGTGTGTGTGTGTGTGTGTGTGTGCGCGCGCGCGCGCGCTCCATGTGCATGTAGTGCCCACAGAAGCCCGAAGAGGGACTGGAAGCCCTTGAATTGGAGTTATGAGCCACCATGTGGTTGTTAGGAACTAAGCAAGGGTCCTCTGGAAAAGTAGCAAGAACTCTTAACTATTGAGTCATCACTGCAGCCCTGATAAAAATGTTTTTTAAATAAAAAGCAGAAAGGTATGATTAAGTCACCTAGGTGGCACTGCTCACTATCTTGCTGAATGACAAAATCTGACCAAAGAAGCTGAGATGGAGACATCACTTTGACACCTCCAGGAATCTCGATTTAGCAGAAGCTAAGTGATTGCTCAGTGACCATTCATCTCTTGGTGATTTCCCTTAGTCTGTTACCTTAGACTCTCACTCATGGATGAGATCTGCCCTGCCCCTCCAGCATGAAGCAGCAACAAGCACACATGGTCCTTTGTCTGAAGCACCATGAGGCCAGAGAGGCAGTGGTACCCCTGGGGGGGATTCACCTCATGGAGGAATGTCACCAACTGAATAGAACTCCCAGTCAGGGGCTCCCTCCCTAGGCATCCTCAGGAGCAAGAGGAGAAGGTGACACACCATGTCACAGCATCTCTGAAGAGCCTGGTGTCACTGGACAGGTGCAGAGAGCTTGGAGTAGAGATATGGTAGGAGGTTAGCAGTGGAAGTATACTATGGGTTCACATTCAAAAGTCACCAAATACATGTAGAGAATATCATGGCAAAGAAACATTCCTTTGTGTCTGTGAAAAGGGTGGACTCAGAGGAAGCTGGGAGAAACACTGCTAAGTCACCTCTGGTGTCTAAAATGCATGCATCCACAGTCAAGAACTACAGGGATGCTACGGGAATGCTGGCCAACTGATAACGGTATTAGAGCCCAACTTCCGTGGTGTCTTGCCCTTGACTTCACTTCCTTCCTGCCAGGAAGACCACTTCCAGTCAACTGGAATACTCATAGGGACCTCAGGGGAGAAAGTTTGCCAGTGGCCCCATTCACTAGGGTAAGTTTGCCCCTCTCCTGGATGGATGTGAGGGCACAGGGGAGGAAAGGTGGATGCCAGCATCATTCCCACAGCATATTCGAGCGCTTGTGCTGGCTCCTGTCACTGCGGCAGATGACCAACAGAAACAACTAAAAGGTGGGGGAGTTTATTTTGGCTCACAGCTTCAGAGTGCATAGTCTACTGTTGATTGATTCCACTCTTTCTGTGGCACGGGGAGGAAAAGCACCATAAAAGAAGGCCATGGGAGAGAGAGGCTACTCACTTTATAGTGGCCAGGAAGGAGAGAGAGACAAAGTGAAGAGGGAAAGAGAGGAGAGAAAGGACAAGACACTTATTCTTGGAGCATATCTTAGTGGCTTCAGCTGGTCCCCACATTCTATACTTCACTACCCCCTAATAATCAAATTATAATTGATTCAATCAACGGATTAAAACACTGATTGGGTCTGAACATTTATGATCTACATATCTCTGACAACATCCTTACAGGCACACCCGACAACCAGGCTTCACTAACCTCCTGGGATTGATTCAGTGCAATCATGTTGATAACCAAGATCAATGACAGGACTACTTCTAATTTGTTTTTATGTATGTGTGTGTGTGTGTGTGTGTGTGTGTGTGTGTGCCTGCTTATTTTATGTGCATTACATGCATGCAGTACCCACGGAGACCAGAAGAGGGTGTTAGAGTCCTTAGAACTGGAGTTACGGGGCTGAGAATTGAACTTGGGTCCTCTGTAAGAACAGCAAGTACTCTTAACTGCTGAGCCAATCTTGCTGAGTTTTGTTCAACCTGAACCACTCTGACCTTTAGCTCAAGTCTCACTGTCCAGCTTTCCTGAGTCTAGGGTGTGCTCTTACCTGGTAGGTTTTAGCTTTCCATCCCCAACTCCTTCCCAACTGTAGCAGGCCAGAACAAGGCTTGGGGACATAGACAGGCAGGAGAGATATTACAAAATTAATTTACATAAATCACATTCTATTTGCAGATACCACGTTGTTGATCCATGCTTACATCCCACCTACTTGGAAGTGACCTTGACTTCATAAAATGTCACCTCTATCTTCAACCAACTAGGAGGATTCCCTGGTCACTTCTCATGTGGCTTCTATCGAGTCCTGATGGCTGAAAACCATTGGCCTTCTGAGCAGAAAAAAAAATCTTGGAGGAAGCCTGGGAGGGACTCATTGCAGACAGTCCTAACAAACCAGGAAAGAAAGGCAGAGTCGGCTGTGGGAGCTGCAGGAACTGGGTGGAGCTGGCTAGTTGCTGGGAAATGTTTGGATATGGAACTCCTCCTCATTCAAAGTGGAAAGCAGAAGTTTGTCCAGGCAGCTGAAATGGAGAAGCCAGGCGTGACAATGCCTCCTTGCAACCCCAACTTGAGAGGCTGAGGGTGGAGGATTGTGGATTTGAAGCCAGCCTGGGCAGCAGAGTGAGACCCTGTCTCAAGGAACAAAACAAAACACAAAGGGAAGTGTCCTGTAGAGTGGCTAAAACCTTCAGCTACACCAGGTGAAACCTGGATATAAACAGTGTGCTGCCTCGGACTAGAGCAAACTCAGCCTTCCCCTTTGCCAAGGCCCGAGTGAGAGGCAGGGCTGGGAACTCAGTCTCCGCCTGCCTTGGCTTCTTACTCTGTGTCTCAGCAACACAGAGAAGCTCTGGCCATGGCCATTTCTTTTTGGGAGTGCCATCCATGTCCCTGAGAGTGTCCCCTTCAGACCCCTGTCCTTGGTCCTCCTTTCCTCCACCACACCACGGGCCACCTGCTGTTGCCAGGCACCAGATCCTCCTGTAATCTAGGCCTGGAGCCCCCTGCCATTTCCCCAGGCACTCCCCACTGTTTCTGCTCACACAGCCCTGTCCCCAGCAGGATGCTGCTGCCTGCCTGCCTGACAACTGTCAGCCCGAGGTGTGGACACCTTCTCCTTGGTGGCTTCCCCTTTTTCATTAGGTTTGACAATGCGTTTTTCCGAGATTAATAGTGCAGGGGGAGCCAAGATAGGAGGCTTTTAGTGGTGACAAACTGCCAGGCCCAGGTGGCTCTAGATGTTGTGTTACAGCAGGCACAGACCCACAGCAGAGCCCTGGGGCTAGGGAAGAAACAGTGGTGACTGTCCTGTCCCAGGGGCCTGGATCTCACACAACTGTCTCCTTGTCCTGATCCTGTTCTGTGAACAGAAGGCAGGCAAGCCCAGCACACACACACACACACACACACACACACGAGCAGCTGAGCTCCCAGAGACCACTGTCTCATTAGCTAGACCAATGCTCACACAGGAGGCCCTGGATGGGCTGTTTCCAAGGAGGTCTCACTAGAGGGTAGCCTGAGGCCACCATGGAAGCCCATGCTCCAGGTCGGCTCTCCCTACCCAACTCTGCTTGCTCCCATCTGCCTTCCCCTTCCACTGCCCCCCACCCTTGGGATTTCACATATAGCAGCAGCAAAGCCTTAGAAACAGGCAGGGCATAGAACATAGAGCACTGGATCCTACACATGTCCTCTCCTGCTATCTCTATCATTACCACTGTGGCACCCAGAACAGGAAGCTCCACATTGCTAATTGTCAGGGCAGGAATGGCAAAGCCTTTGGGTACAATGAGGAAGTTCAGAGAAAGAATGCATGTTATCTATTTTAAGAAATAGTACACACATAGCTACATGCATGAGGAGCATACATATGCTCATGTGAGCACACATGTCCACACTAATACATGTTTAGAGTCATGTGCATACTCTGGGTATGGATGTTCATATGCACATAAATGCATTCACACGCATGTATACACAGTCACATATGCAGAGAGATATGTGTAAGCGCCAGGGAAGCAGCACACACATGCACACATGTCTATGTATTTTTGGCAACAGCTTCTGGCCCCATCTCAATTCCATCTGGAAATCTCTGGGTTGGAAGGATCTTTGAAATCATCTGGTCCAGATTCTGTTGGGCCCAGAGAGGTGAAAGGGTATCTCCTAAGCCACACAGTGTTTTACGACATGAGTTGATCTTAAAATACAGGCTCTTTCCCCAGGGAAATTGACCCAAATTTGTAAGACAATAATTATTTCGTATTTGTACATTTTTTTCAACCTCTGTTACTCTTTTGAGGGGCTGCAGTCAGTGTAAGGTGAATTAGAAAATCTAGGCACGGGTGGGATCAATTACTTGCTTAAAAGTAATAAACATAGGCCTTACCTTCAACTGTGTGGCTCCCGGGCAGTCATTTGGACTCAGCTTGCTATCTATCCACTCTTCTGAACCTTACCTAACCCAGCAGGAGTTCTTGAGAAGCCCCCACTCCTTTGTTCTTTGGGATCTTCGAGAACAAAACTGGACCTTCTGAATGAAGTTCATTGTTGGGTTTCTCTTCCATTCACTCTGCCTATGTTCACTAAGCTGGTAGACAGAGGGTAGCCGTTCTCTTTCAGGGCAGTTGATTCGTTGAAAGAGCTCCTGTAGAACTTGTGTGTGTGTGTGTGTGTGTGTGTGTGTGTGTGTGTGTGTGGTGTATATATGTGTGTATATGGGTGCTCATGCATGTTTGTCCCTAAATGTCAGAGGTTTGCAATGGGCGTGTCCCTCCATCACTCTCCGCCTTATTATTTATTGTTTTGGAAACAAGGTCTCTCACTGAACCTGGAGATCATGGATACAGCTAGTCTGACGGGCTAGCCAGTGAGCGCCAGGGATCTCCTTGCCTTTATTACTTCCTCAGCACCATGATTGCATATGTGTGCCACCACATCTGGCTTTTATGCAGATGCTGGAGATCTGAACCCAGGTCCTCATGCTTGCATGCAGGCGCTTTACTAAGTGAATTATCATGCTAGTCTTTCGTTTGGTGTTTTTGAGGCAGAATCATTTTCTATAGCTTTGCCAACCTCAAACTCATGATCCTCCTGCCTGTGCCTCCTGAGCATTGAGCCTGGCTATAGTAGTTAATTTATTGTTTCTCTACCAAATACCTGACAGAAACCTCTAAAGGAAGGGTTCATTTTAGCCCATGGCTTCAGAGACATTTCTGTTCCTCATGGAATGAGAGAGGGACTCGATCCAGGAGACAGGGGATGAAGGAGGTGGGGTTCATGGCAGTAGGAGTGTTTACTGGAGGCTTGTTCACATGAGGTGGACTGGGAAAAAGAATAGGCCAGAACAAAGACTGGAAATAACCTGAAAACTCCTGCCTGAAGAGACCTTTCTGCCAGCCGGGGCACATCTCCTGTGGGTTCCACAGCCCTTCAAAATAACACCTCAAGCCAGTGACAGTGTTCAAACATGAACCAGTAGTGACATCTCAGATCCACGCCATAATACTAGCACACGTACCTATTTTTAACACTGCATGCCTTTTATAAAAATGTGAGAAAAGATTATTTGAGAATTGTTTGGAGGTTGCTTAGGACAGTGAAGGCACAGATGGGCTCCCGTTCACAGAGTCGCTCGTCGGCCAACTGTCGGATCTATCTCAGATACATCTGTCAAAGTGGATTAATCCACAGTGATCCGTTAGAGTCCTGCGAGGACTGTAGGTATGCAGCTGTTCACTGGAAATGCCTTTCCATTTAGCTATAGAAACTGTTGGGCGAAAATATGAAAAGCGGCCCTAAGATGCTTAGTGGGCAGGGGTATTCCGTACTCAGGAGGGAAGAGTAGAGTTCAGTCACTGGGACCCTCATGGTGGAAGGGAGAGAACCAGGCCCCGCAAGTTGTCTTCTGACTTTCCCATGTGTGCAGTTGCAATGGCACATGTACATGCATGCACGCACACACACACACACAGAGAGAGAGAGAGAGAGAGAGAGAGAGAGAGAGACAAAAAATAAGTATTTTAAAAATAAAGAAAAAAATTTTAAAAAAACTTAAAACTAGCCAACCATTGTAAAGATTCTTGAACCAAAAAGTGCTCTTAAGTCTTCCTCTGCCCCTAAAATCTAAACATCTAAAGCATTCTAAGCCACCCTGGACATTGGTAACAAATATATGACAGTGGTCATCATGGGACCCTTGGTGCTGGAGTGGATTTCAGTGACATTGGGATGTCCATGACATGCCAGGACTCATAACCGTCCTGATGATGGGGTGAGCCCTTCCCTTACCCCAAAAGGCTCCCAGTGACCATGGTGAGCTCCTGACTCTCCACAGTGCCCTGGAAGGCAGAGCAAACCCTGCTGTGAAGAGTGTCCACTCAGTCTTCAGGGAAAGCTGCAGGCAAATGCTGAAGAAGCCACATTTACAAATTATAATATATCCTAAAGTCCACACACTGAATGCAAATCTCCAACAGGGCGATATTAACTGGTGAGAATTTGGAGAGAAGGCTGGCTCACCAGGGTGGAGCCCTTATGAGTAGAGTAAGTGCTCCCTCAAGAGACTCAAGAGACCAGAAGTTTCACCTACGAGGCAGGATGTAACAAGATGCCTGGTACCTTCTGTGGATCAGGAACTGGACCCTCACTGGGCACTGAGCCTGCTAGGACTTTAACTTGACCGTGATCCTAGCCTCTAGATCTGTGAGTAATAGATCTTCTCTGTTTAAAGCCACTAGGTGGCTTTATTCTACACTGGTGCAGAGCTCTAAAAGAGAAAAGCCAAGGGCCACTTGAGGCCAGGAGGGTGCTGATACCCTGTGTGCTCTTCCCAGAGAGCCCCTGGTACTGTCTGGAGGGAATGAGCACAAGCTCTACATGATGCTAGTGCTAAAACACTGAGGACAAGATGGAGACCTTCCTGAGAAGCCAGGAGGAAGGGCCTAGAACGGAAGTCTCAGGGGTTTGCAAAGCTTCACAACATCATCTAGAGTTTTCTTTGTCCATTATATTCAATATTTTCTAAAGGCTATTAAATTGATGGTCGAAAGAACTCTTAGAGCATAAGGTCTTCTTGGAGATTTATTTTTCCTTCCTTCCCTTTTCCCCCTGGCCTTAAACTCATATGTTGGTTTTAGAGAGACATCACTACCCTCAACCTCTCTGGAAGGTGCTTCTGTCTACTTTGTACTTGAGATAGGTTCAGCCGCAGTATCCCCATGATTTCCACAAATTTCTCGGAAAGTGTAGTGACTGAGACTCAGTGAACACCAGACCTCTGAGTGAGCAGGACTTGGGTGTATTTTGGCCCCTGTTAGCTACCCTGTTATAACTGAAATGCTTTTCATCTGAGCTTCAGCTAGCTCATCGTGGCTGCCTTGGAGTCCTTGTATGAGACCAAGTAAGATAGTGCAGGTGAATTGTTGCAGAAAGGGCCTAACTGGGTGCTTACCCTCTTCTCTGAAGAGATCCGATCATTCTTCTGTCATTCAGTATGCCTATCCTGTGAGTGTGATCAGCCAGTGCTCTGTTGAAATTGAAAGGGGTGGAGAATGTAAGTACCACCTTCTTTGCTGTGGATGAGTTGATGATTTTTTTTAACTGACCATAATACTGCCAACCCCTCTCGGTTTGTTTCTCTCTCTCTCTCTCTCTCTCTCTCT
>LOEQ01001623.1:144757-158277 GCA_001685075.1 Bramus lutescens
GAAGACAATACACCAGGAACCGGTCCCTTCCTTTTGCGAACCCTAAGTGTGTGTGTCCAGACTCCCCGGGAATGAGCCCAAACTGAAGAGGCAGTTCCAGCATTGAGAAGCCAGAGTGCAGTGGCACAGAAATCAATAATGTCTGCTCCTCCCCCTGCAAATGAGAGCCCTGCCCCAACACACTGATCTCCCATTAATTCTGGCTGACCAACAAAGTGGAGGCCACTGGCACGCCCAGAAATCCCGACCTCCAGACCTTGGGGAGCAGAGCCCAACCTCCCCCCAGAGGTTAATGAGGCAGTTGTGTTTCTGGTTAAAGACAGAGCCGACAAGGCCACAGGGTTCATTCAAACGTTCAGAATACAGAACAGTTCACTGAAAGGGGAAAGCGCCTGGTGAAGGCAAGGCAGAGGAGAGAGGCTGGAGCCTGGACCTGCAGGACCACAGACCACTCCTGTCGCAGGGGCCACAGAGCGGAGTTGCTTTTGTAGTTCTTATATCCTCCTTTAAAGCCTTCTCCTTGAATTCCAGGTCTGATGGCAAACCCCTGAAATCCCTACACAGGGAGGCTGAGACCTGAGAATTTTAATTTCAAGGCCAGCCTGGGTACAATCTGAGATTCTGTCTCTCAAGTACAAATCCCCTCTCACCTCTTCAATGCAAATGCTGTCCTTGTTAATGTAGGGTGAGGGGTCAAGCTCACAGGTGAGGTCAGTCCCAGGATAACCAGTCAGACCACCCTGACTCCAGAACCACTTTCCTGTCGGGGAGGTGTTGCTTGTCCCTGTCCGCGTCATTTCGGATTAATCCACTTTTCACCGCTGTGTAACATGCTAGAGAAAATCAACTCAAAGGAGGAAGAACTGGCGTTGGCTCGGGGTCTCAGCTCAAGTTCACGTTGGCTCTGCTGTTTGGGGGGCAACGACACTGTTAGAGGAAGTGGTTCAACTTCAAGAATTTGTTCACTATTTCACTTATCAGCGTAGGGAGGAACTTTCAAAGTATGAAATTGATTCCTAAAACTGGTTTTGTAAACAGTCTTGGATTTTATGTAAAAAGCGAATCATGATGATGGTGGAGACGAAGCAAGAATAAGAACACAAGAACAGTGTGATGTGCCGCAGGCAGTTTTTGTGGCCTTTCCCTGGCTGGTATCCCCACCCACACCCCGGAGATCCTCTGTCTGGGCTTCTGACACCATCATATCACCTGACTATTTTTTGCTATGGTGGTGAGCACCAGTCTCAGAATCCTTGTCGATGTGGCAATGGTGTCCTCTGTGCCTGTTGCTCACCAGGGTGGCTCAGGTTTACAGGGTAGGGGTGGGGTGTGAGGAACAAGATGGTCTCTTGGGGGCCATTTAGAAGTTAAGGTAGAGGAGGGTTGAGTGAAATTTGGCTTTCCCTAAATCTAAGAACACACATCTTCCCAGGTGTCCTTCACCAAAGCAGGACTGTGGAGATTTGTGACTGGACTATGGCATGTGTTACCCTTGTCCTTTGCCAGCCAGCCTGTCTGTGCTTGGTCTAGTGACCCACACGATGTTTGCAAATAACCTAAACTGTTTGCTTTGGCTCATGGTTTCCTTGTCATGGCCTACCCTGGGGTCGACATGAGGTGAGACATGAGGCGGCGGGAATGTGTGACAGACGTTACTCATCTTGTGGCAGACAGGAAGCAGAGAGAAGGCAGGAGCTACCAGCAACATGTCACCCAGAGAGCCTCCCTCCATTGGCCTACTTCCTCCAGCAACTTTCTGAAGTTTTCCGAGACCCCTCAAATAACACCACAGACTGAGGACCAATCATTCAAAGCATGAGCCTAGAGGTGGAAGGGTGTTTCATAGGCAAACTCCAGCACCTCCTGACTACACAGCCTCCTCTGAGGGGCTTGGCTGGGAATAAGCAAGGATGGTGACTCCTACCTTAGCTTATGAAGAAACATAAACTCCTCCCAGTATCTGCTTAGGAGTCTTCCTTAGGATTTACTTCTGGTTTTCTTTCTGTGTATCCATGTGTGTCTATGTGTGGGCTTATGTGTGTGAGCACAGATGCCTTCCGAGGCCAGAAGAGGGCATGAGATCCCCTGAAGTTGGAGTTATAGGAGGTTATGAGCCACCCAGCATAGGCGATGGATCAAACTTGGGACCTCTGCAAGAGCAATGCCTGTTCTTAATCAGTGACTTCTCTCCAATCCCCTATTTAGGGTTATAAGCATGTGTGTGAGGGTGCTTTGCCTGCATCTATGTCCATGCATTATGTATGTACCTGGTGTGGCCAGAAGTCAGAATAGGTGTCATAATCCTGGAACTTTAGTTAGAGATGATTGTCGCTTCTGTATAGATCCTGGGACTAGAACTCAGGACCTCTGAAGAGCAGTCAGTGCTTTTAGCCTTTGAGCTGTCTCTCTTCGGCCTATTTAGGATTCTCGAGGAAGTATTCTTGCATCTTGCATTCTCACAGGCTCACATGCCATAGCATTTATTGTAGTGATGCTGGGTATCAAATGCCATGCCAGGCACTGGTGCAGACAGGGTCTAAGGGTCTTGTGGGAATCACACTTGTCCACGAGAAGCTTAGATTCAGGGGAGGCTATGACACTGAACAGAAGGCATTCAGCTACCAAATCAGTATCAGGGCTGAAGAGGCTGGGGAGCAGGCAGGGCCCCTTGCATTAAAACATGAGGAACAAATTAATGTCATGGGTGAAGGGAGCATGTCTGTGTGCCAGGAGAGGCAGACTGTGTGGTAGAGAATTCCCAAGGGGAGCAAATCATAGCATATGTCAAGTCTCTGTTCTGTGGTGGTGTGAGTAGAAGACAGGTTTGCTTGTGCGACTCAGCCCTGACCCTGGGCTGCCATGCTTTGGCTGTGAGATATATGAGAACAAGAAAAGAAGTGTTGACAGAGGCCTTTAGTTCATTTCCCGACCACCCTGACTCAAAATAATCACACAGAAGCTGTATTATTTACATCCCTGCTTGGCCAATAGCTTAAGCATATTGCTAGCTAGTTCCTATATCTTAAGTTAACCCATTTCTATTATTTTATATTTTAGCTTGATGCTCACGGCCTACCAGCAAGGTTCTGACTGACAGCTCATGTCTTTCTCCTCTGACGGTTCCATGACTTCTCCCTGACTCTGCTTACTCTTTCTCTATATCTTTTCCAGCCTGACTATATTCTGTCAAGCCACTGGCTGAAAACAACTTCTTTATTCATTAACCAATAAAAGCAACACATAGAAGAAGGGCTTCCCATACCAAAGAAGGGTTTGCATGAGCTGCTTATAGGAGGCCTGCGAGCCAGAGATGAGGTTTCACAGTGTGTGTTGCTCAGCCTTACACCACTGTGAGCAAATCTCTGTGGGAAAACAGCTTGACAAAGGGTTTACTTGGCTCATGGTCTCATGCGGTTCAGTCTCTCATGGGTGACCCTGTACTTGGCTCATGGTCTCATGGGGTTCAGTCTCTCATGGGTGACCCTGTACTTGGCTCATGGTCTCATGGGGTTCAGTCTCTGGTGGGTGGACCTGCTGTGTTTAGTTTCTTTGCAAGAAATACGGCAGAAGAGCGTAGGGAACCTGCTGGCTACATAGTAGCCACAATGGAGAAACAAGTGCTGAGAGACATCTGGGACAAGACACCTTTCAAGACACTTCCCCAATGACCTAATTCCTCCAAAGAGATGGCCACCTCCTCATTTCAACCACCCTCCTATAACACCATGAAAGTGTGAATACATTCATGAATGAGTCTACCAACAAAGTCAGAGCCCTTGTGATTCAATCTTTTCTCAAATGTTTGATTCAACAGGTGAGGACCAGGCCTTTTACAGGGGAGTCTTTGGACAGCCATTCCATATCAGTGGCTGGTGAGAGCTGGAGTCTGGAGGACACTGGCCTTCAACCTTATGCCTTGTTGCTTCCACTATGGGATCACAGCCATGTCCCCAAGTTTTCCTGTCCTTCCTATTTTTGGTATCACCTCTTTTCATAGCAAGCCAGCCAGGCAACTGAGAGAAATTTGGCAGAAACTTAAGAAATAGGCCATATTTAAGAATGCCTCCAAAAAGGCAGCATGAAAAGAAAGGTCTAGCATGTATACAGCCTGTGCCTTCTCTAATCTGAGTATTCAGTAGGGAGACACTTGAGTGACACACGCACCTCCTAAGCAGCTCATGGAACAGCTGGGGTAGTCAGGGATACAAGGACTGGGGTACCACAGCATTAAGTGATAGGTGGGATAAACTGGACAAAGCAAGACTTCCATCCACACGTGTCACCCAGTCATGAACCTGCTGATGGTAGCTGGCAAGGGACAGGGTAATGGTGTTCACTGAATGTCCACTGTATTCTGGGCATGGCCCCTGCCTCATGACCCTTCCAGGCTGGAAGAAATGTAATGAAGAAACAGGTTACCCCAAACCATGTAATAGGTCATCTAATGAGTCAAGGGCTGGGCTGCAAAGTGGCCTCAGGGAAGAGACACATTATCCAGGCTTAGGAGCCAGGGATGTTTTCCTGGAGGTAGATGGATGGCTCTTTGCTTGAAATGAGGGTGGAAAGTGGCTAAGAGAAGAAAAGATAGAGGAAGCAGTAGCCAGCTTCGGGGCTGTGGGGGAGGACAATTCACATCAGGGGATGGGTTCATTGTGAAATTTGTGAACATTTGAAAAGCACAGAGCATTTTGAATTTGAATGTCAAACCAGAAATGTGATACCGACTCCCCAAATCACAGTGGAAAAACAGAAGAGGGAAGAGCAGAGTGGGTTCTACTAATTCTAACTGAGCTAAGTGGGCAACAGAGGGTCTAGAGAAATGGCTCAGCAGTTTAGGGAACTTGTTGCTCTTGCAGAGGACCTGGGTCAATTCTCGCACCCTCATGGTGGCTCACAACTGTCTTAACACAGTTCCAAAGAATTTAATGTCTTTAGGGGGCTGGAGAGATGGCTCAGAGGCTAAGAGCACTAGCTGTTCTTCCAGAAGATCTGAATTCGATTCCCAGTATCCACATGGTAGTTCACAATTGTCCTTGTCTCCAGCTCCAAGGACTCCGGTGCCCTCTTCTGACCTGTGAAGTTACCAGGCATACACAAGGTGCACATACACACGTGCACAATGTGGGAGTCCCCTCTGTATGCTGTGAATACCATTGGTCAATAAAGAAACCGGCTGGGCCTATAGAAAGGTAGAACTTAGTTAGGTGGGAAAAACTAAGCTGAATGCTGGGAAAAAGGAGGCAGAGTAGGGAGAAGCCGTGTAGCCCTGCCGGAGACAGATGCCTTTACCTGGTAAGCCACAGCCTCATGGCAATACATGGATAAATAAAAATGGGTTAAATTAATATCTAAGAGTTAGCCAGTAAGAACTAGAGCTAATGGACCAAGCAGTGTTTTAAATAATGTAGTTTCTGTGTGATTATTTCAGGGCTGAGCATCTGGAAACCAACAGCGGACCCTTTATAACACAGGCAGAAAAAACTCTCACACACACAAAATAAATAAATCTAAGATACAAAAATGTAAGGAGTACCTAATTGAGACACATTGCAGTTTTCCTGGTGGCAACCTGCTTTTTGACTTTTGCTTCCTGGACAAGAAGGAAGAAGATATTAAGCCTCCGGATGTGGAGGTGGGAAGGAGTTTGAAGCAGGAAAATGATGGAAGCAGAATCCTAGGGACCCCTGTCTCGGTGGAATGAGGTGTGAGACAAACAGGCTGAACTTAAACCCAGAGCCTAGACCCATAGCAAGGCAGGAATTTACTTTCCTTTTCAAAGTCCATTGTTGTTCTTTTCTAACATGTAATAATTGTAGATGGAGTACAGTGTGATATTGATGTATACAATGAATATTGATCAAATCAGAGGAACTAGAATTTGCATCTCATTAGCATTTCTTTATGTTGGCAATCTTCAGGCTTTCTCCAAGCTCCACAGAAAACATGTAATGGTTTACTACGAACTGTAGTTAGGTTCACAGTGGTGCAGGAGGGACAGAGCCTAACCCTGCATCAGGCTCCATCATCTTCTCTTCTATCTCCTCTGCCCCAGCTTTCTCCATAACACCTCACACCCCATTTTCGCACAACCTCCCACTGTTTAGCTCAAACTAGTCTGTAGGTCCCTATGCAGCCTTTAAGTGCCGCGTCATTTATAGGCATGTGTCAATATGCTCAGCTTAGAGCAACATTTTCAGTTTCTACATGTGAGAGAAAACATTAGTCTTTGTCTTCCTATAGCTGGCTTATAATTCCCTCTAACTCCATCCATTTTGTGGCAAATAATTGGATTTCCCTCTTTTTGTGCCTGAATTGGTGGTATGCATATATTTTTTTCTTATATAATCACCTGTCACAGACCTAGCATGACAGCATATCACAGCAAGCCAGTAATCAAGGGTACTTCTTTCTTTCTTTTCATTTTCTCATATCCATTTGTTTTCAAGCTTTTATTTCAAGATTTGGTTACTTTCATTTTATGTGTATAAACGTTTTTTTTTCCTGCATGTATCTCTATGCACCATGTATGTGCCTGGTGCCCTTGGAGGTCAGCAGAGGCATTGGATTTCCTGAAACTGTAGTTGCAGATGCTTGTGAGCCACCAGGTGGGTGCGGAGAACCAAACCCGGGTCCTCTGCAACAGCAGCAAGTGCTCTGAGCTCCTGAGCCATCTCTTCAGTCCTAACTTATTTTTTTTAAGAATTCCATACATGAATAGACTGAATTCACAACATTTCCAACCCTCCCTCTTCTCCCTCAAATTTCTCCCATGCCACCCCATCTCAAATTTATGTACATGTAATTCCAAGCCTGATTAGCGCTACCCATATGTCCATACAGTTCATTCTGAACACTTAGGGTTAGATACTTGGAGAAGACAGATTCTCCCACTGTCAACATTCATTGATTGTCTATAGCTATGGGTGGAGCCTTGTGAAGTTTTCCCTCATTTATGTTGGCATATCACCTGGTTTGGTCATTGTGCAGGTCTTGTATAGGCTGAGATTTCGTGGGTGCAGCATCTCTGTCACATATAGAAGATACTATCTGACAGCCTGCGTCTTACAATACTCCAGTCCATTCTTTCTCAATGTTCCTTGAGCCTTAGGTGTAGGGGTTGTGTTGTAGATGTACCAGTCAGGGAGGGGCTCCCTACAGTCAGCTGTTCTCTGCATTTTGACAGTGTGTGATTTTCTGTAGGAACTCACACCTGCTGCCCAAAGACACTTCCTTGAGAAAGGGTGAGAGCTGCACTTCTCTGTGGGTAGAAGCATGAGCATTCAGCACGCAGTTGGAAGCTATAGTGACCTAGGACGATAGTAGTTGTAGGTTCTTTTCTAGGATCTGTATCTTTAGAAGGGTTTGAGTCAGCAAATATTCTTAGGCAAGCTTCTACCGAAGACTACAGGCTTCCGTTTTGTACCATTTGGGTAGATCTCTAGGATTTTCATGTGACCAAAGGGGCTAAGGGGCAAAACAAGTTCATTTAAAACCTGAGAGTTTTCTTGATGCTTTCTTAATGAAATTAACATGATGCTTCTTGCCAGTGGAGTTTGAAGAATCAGATGGACATACATCATGGAAAACATGACAGGCACAGGACAATAGAAATAAAACGTATTATGTAGGCATCCAGCTAATTTCCAACCATAGTGACTTGCAAGTTTGGTAAGCTACTTGCTTCTACTGTTGCAACATTGTTTTTAATTAGTAAGTGCCAGTGAATGTGTGTCACATAGCTGTGATGGGAAGTGTTTCCTGGCAGGCTTTCACCTATTTCAAAGGCTTGGACCCTCAGATTGGCAGTGTTAGAGATATAGTAACTGATTATGAAGAGGTGTTTGGATCATGAGGGTACTAACTCCATCCAAAGGTCCACCCACTGCTGCATTTGCTGAGTGGGTCTGTGTTGGTTAATTTTACACCTGCCTCCGGGTTCCCTCCTTGAGTTTTTGCCCTGCCTTCCCTCAGTGATGAAGTGTGTGCCCTGACCTAAGCATTATAAGCTGAAACAAACCATTGCTTCCCTTTTAGTCATGGTGTTTTCACAGCAATAGAAACTGTAACTCAGACAGGGTTATCAGGAGATGGACCTTGATGGTGGAAAACTGTACAAGTGCCTTTGAAAGAACTATCTCACCCTTAACCACTCCCCACCATGTATCTCTCTGTCTCTCCCGTCTGACTGCTAAATTGAACATATCCTTCCTTGGTATGCCAGTTCACCATGATTTTTCTTCTCCACCATGGGCCTAAAAACAATGGAGGCAATAGGTGCAGCCAAGTGGGAGCTGAGACTTCTGAAACCGGGAACCAAAATCAATCTGTAGCCCTGTGAGTTGGTTTCTTCGTTGCTCCAGGAAGAAGCCTGATGCAGTAGTTGCACTGGTCTTGCAAATGTAATTTTAGGCTTTACCTCTGGACACTATAAAATAGGAATTTTCCCCTGCTAAGCCTTAGAATTAGTCACAAAGAAAAAAAAATCTAAGGATTTTTATGTTAGGATTTTTTTTTTAAATTTAACATTTTCTTTGACTGATGAATCTATTTCCTTTATTGTGTCTTCAGCGCCTGAGATTCTCTCTTCCATGTCTTATTTTCTGGTAATGATGCTTGCCTCTGTATTTCCTGTTCCCTTACCCAGATTTTCCATTCCCAGGAATCCCTCTGTTTGTGTTTTCTTTATTGCGTCTATTTCTATTTCCAGGGCTTGAACAGTTCCTTCATCTCTTTGCTTGTTTGCTTGTCTTTCTTTCAGGGATTTACTGAGTTCTTCCAATTTTTTGTTGCTTTTCCCTCAATTTCTTTAAGGAACTTTTTCATATCCTCTTTAAGGACCTCTATTATCTTCACAAAGTCCTTTTTAGGTTCATTTTCTTGTGCTTCAGCTGTGTTTGGGTCTTGCTGTTTTACAGTAGCTGGGCTCTGATGACATTGCCCTTTCTATTATTGATTGTGGGTTTTTTTTTTGTTTTTTTCAAGACAGGGTTTCTCTGTAGCTTTGGAGCTGTCCTGAACTAGCTCTTATAGACTAGGCTGGCCTCAAACTCACAGAGATCTGCCTGGCTCTGCCTCCCGAGTGCTGGGATTAAAGGCGTGCGCCACCACCGTCCAGCTAATTGTGTTCTTACACTGCTATTTAGGTATCCGGTGTTACTAGGCTCTACCTGGCCTCTGGTAAAGCCAACGACTTCTAGGGTCCTTAGAAATGGCCTGGCCTCTGGGATTCCTAGGTCCTGCCTCATTTCTGGTAAAGTCAAAGACTTCTTCCAAAGTAGTAGGTCGGAATATGGGGTAAGGGTGCAATCTGGAGTTGTTGGACAGGGTTAAAGGGGTTAGGCAGACAGTATGTAGGCGTTTCTGAGGACCACTTTGGCCTCCAGTAAAGCTACTGGGGCCGTGGGCCCTGGTGTGAAGCCCAGGGGATGGAGAGATTTAAGGATATTTACTACACAGGATTTGAAGTTATCAGGACTGGAGAGATGCTCAGTGGTTAAGAGCACTGACTGACTTTCCAGAATACCTAGGTTTAGTTCCCAGCACCCACATGAAAGGAAGCTCGTTACTGTCTGTTAATGTCAATTTCAGGGGAACCAGACCCTCTTCTGGCCTCTATGGATGCTGAGTACACATGGTGCATGGACAAGCATGCAGGCAAAATGCCCAAACATAAAAAAAAAAATAAATAATTTTCAAAATAAAGAAATAAGATATTCAGGTACAAAAAGTACTGCTCAAATGGTACATAATACCTGTAGATGAAATCTACATTAACGTTAATTGAGAATTTATGTGATTAGAAATTTCATCACATGGAGTACATATAAACAACTATGGAAAAATTCCATTAAACAGGAAGGATAATACTTGGAAAGAGGTAAAAGAAAACTCACTTGGCCAACTTAGAAAATTTACTTATTTTCACTAGACTCTAAAGAAATAAAAATTAAAATCTTAGCATAGCATTTATTTTTTTCAGTTTGTAAATTTGGGTATGTGTGTGTGTGGTGTATGTGATAAGTTTATATAGTGTGTGTATGTATGTGATGTGGTGAGTGTGTGAGTGTGTGTGAGTGTGTGAGTATGTGTGAGTGTGTGTATATGTGTGAGTATGTGGTGAGTGTGTGTGTATGTGTGAGTGTGTGGTGAGTGTGTGAGTGTATGTGTGTATATGTGAGTGTGTGATGTGGTGAGTGTGTGAGTGTGTGTGAGTGTGTGAGTGTGTGTATATGTGTGAGTGTGGTGAGTGTGTGGTGAGTGTGTGTATATGTGTGAGTGTGTGGTGAGTGTGTGTGAGTGTGTGGTGAGTGTGTGTGTGAGTGTGTGGTGAGTGTGTGAGTGTATGTGTGTATATGTGAGTGTGTGTGTGATGTGGTGAGTGTGTGAGTGTGTGTGAGTGTGTGAGTGTGTGTATATGGGTGAGTGTGTGGTGAGTGTGCGGTGAGTGTGTGGTGAGTGTGTGTGTGAGAGTGTGTGGTGAGTGTGTGTGTGTGTGTATGTGTGAGTGTGTGTGTGTGTATTCACTTCTACTAGATCTTGGTGTGGTCACCCACCTCCACAAACCCCATTCTTGTCTTCCACTCTGACTTCTTCCCAAATAGATGTTTGCCTCCACCTCCCAGGTGCATGGTGACAGAACAAGATCCCCATTCCAAGCCCCAGACTCTGGAGTTAAAATGCAGCTCTAGAGCCTAAGCAATTACATGCTACCCATAAGGACTCTTTTCTTCGTGGATAATGATACCCTGAGTTTCTGCCCGGATGTTTCACTCTCTCTCCTGGACTTGATGCTAAATAAAAGAAGGTAGCTTTAATCCACCTTGTGTAGTTGTTTCCTATAGACTGAAGGAAGGGGGTCTCATGAAATTCGAAAGAAATTTTAAAAAGTCTCGAGGCTTCTCCCCATGGTATAAGCAGTGCGCAGCCACTGGGGAAGTGAAGAACCTTTGCTGGTGTGCCTGCCCATACCCTGCACGCTATGTAGAGAGGAAGTTACCCAAGAGTCACTGTGTGCTTCTGCAAGTAACTCCAAGAATCTCCCTGCTTCTCTAAGGTAGTCCAGCTGGGTTACCTGCGACTGTCCACACTGATATACTGGGCACTCATTTCACAACCTCCTCCC
This sequence comes from Bramus lutescens, assembly GCA_001685075.1. Taxonomy (NCBI): domain Eukaryota; kingdom Metazoa; phylum Chordata; class Mammalia; order Rodentia; family Cricetidae; genus Bramus; species Bramus lutescens. The sequence goes on from LOEQ01001623.1 coordinate 155,880, forward strand.
ATCTTTTTCTCTCTTCATTTCCTTCTGAGACAAGGTCTCACACTGTAGATGGCATGTACCTCACTATGTATTCCGTGGTGATCTTCCACTTGTGGCAATCCACCTATCTCAACCTCCCAAGTGCTGGGATAACAGGTATGAGTCACTGTCCCTACCCATCGACTATGGTGTCTATAAACTGACTATCCTATGGTCATGCCAAGGTGGGCTTTGGTGTGAGCCACTGTGGCTACTCGTTCACTGTGGTGTTTGCAAACTGATTATCCTATGGTCATGCCAAGGTGGGTCTCCTGCAAGCTATGGTCCCTCACCCCACAGCACCACAGATACAAAGATACAAATGGGTTGCTTTATTCATTGTTGTGACAAATTACCCCGCAAAAGCAAATTTAGGTACCATATTCCCACAGTCCGTTCATCCACTGATGGGCATATAGGCTCACTCACTAATGTGACGAGAGCTGCAATGAACATGGATGTGGGTCATACACAGAAGGACAGGGCAGGAGGAAGGAGCCTTACTGGTAAGAGGGTTTCAGCAGAGAAGTTAGTTTAGATGCTGAAAACAACTAAAATTCATTTTGTGCATGCATTAAACCATCAAAAATTAGCAAAAAAAAAAACAGAGGAGGAGCCACTTACGACAGAAAGGATTTGTTTTGGCTTACTGCTTAAGGGTTCTTTCCATTGTAGTGGTGGCAAGAACTGGAGGCATCTGGTGACATTGCCTCCATAGTCAGGAGGTAAGAGAGAGACAAAAGCGGTTGCTGAGCTCACTTCCACCATTTTAGCCCTTCCAGGGACTCTACTTTCAGATTGTGTCTCCCCCACTCTATGAAATCCTTCTGAAAACATCCACACATGTGCACAGAACTGTGCTTCTGTTATGGTTCAGCATCTAGGGAAGCTGAAAATCAGCACTGACCATCACATGATGCCAATAGTCACAGCGACACATGAGCGGTGAATACCAGCATTGAAAGAAGTGTCTTAACTTCACTCTACCCAGACAGCTATCTAAAAGTATCCCGTGGAGGATACTTCAGAGCCTCTTCCATTGTGACCACATATGGGGTCACCATGGCCCCTGTCATTCCCTGTATACTATCGTTGGTAGGTTATTGTTCTTCTATATGCAAATATACTCCTTATTCTTTTTTAAAAGATTGTTTTTGATTCTTCTTAGATTTGAAATGATGCAGAGTCCTTGTTCTTTGATGCACCATTTTAATGCAACCTTATATCTAGGACATAGAAAAAAGGAAACACTAGGATTTTCTTTTCAAAAAAATTTCTTATCAATTAGCCAGTCAAGCTAACAATTTGATTTTATGCACTAGCTCAAGTTACAGCCAGTATCAGAAGGGCCCAAGGGGTTTTGCAGAGATTTTCCGATTTTGTGCCACCAGCTAGCTCCTGGCTTTTCACTGTACCTATGTGGGCAGTCAAGATGAATGAGGGAGGAGAAATATAACACAGGAAGACCCTGAATAGATTCGGTGATCAGGAGGCATTAATCTTGACATGCGTGGTCTGCTTCTCTGAGGAGCCATCGTCACCCTTTCTGACCACCACACTTCATTTGTCTGCCTAATGTCCCATAATCTGAGCCTTTTGATTAACCCTACAAACGGGATCTGCCCCTGGTGGGTCTTTGCCCCTTTGGGTTGTCTGGACAGTACAGAATACTGAATTATTTTCTTCAACTTGTTCATGGCTATAAGGCTTTCCTCGGGCCATCGAAGTCTACCTTGCTCCTTGGTAACTTCAACCTTACATAAGCTGCATCCCATCAATGCTGCAACCAAGGAAAAATCCTGGAGAAGAAGCACAGCATGGCCTGCATTCTCTGAGCATGTATTTTGTACCAGGTTCAGAACAATGTGCTACTAGGAACATAGTGGTAATGAACACCCAGTGTGGGAGGCTTTACCTGTTCACCTGTTGGGCACAATTTGCAATTGAGGGATGATCTGAGAGAGAAATTAAGGAAAAAAAATCACTAGGTCCTGGATGAGGTGGTTCGGGGCAGCCCTGTAAAATAGAGATGCATTTGTTGGGCTGGGATGTGCAAGGAGGAGAGAACACAAGGTTCAGGTTTTGTGTGAAAAAAACTTTAGATATGAGGGAAGGACAAAGGAAGCTCGACCAGGCTGTCAGAATAGATTTTCCACCATATACTATAATGTAAGTCTGTTGTTATAGCTACCCAAAAGCTTGAGGCAAGAGAATCACAAGTTTAAGACATCTCTGGTCTACAGAGTGAATTGAATACCAGATGGAGAGATTCATTTAGGTACTATCTCAAAATTAAGAGAAGATGGTAGAGAATGAAGATCTGTTATAGAACCCCTGCCTAGAATCCCCCAGTGAGGGGCTGGGGTGTAGCTCAGTGGTA